>JUJX01000004.1:248227-378656 GCA_000800745.1 Diaporthe longicolla
GGGGGGAGGAGAGCCAAGACTCCGTTCTAGGACAGCCTCAGGCAAACAGTGCAGACTCCCCAGTGCGCCTAATTGAGCTGGGACAGAGAGGGGGGCAAGGCGTCGTCTGCTATGAGCGTAGCCGAAGTATTGTGCACTATCCACGCCAGCCATAGAGATTGCAAGGGTTCACAATAAACAGGTGGGGCCCGCAGAGCAGAAACGTGGGCTGTGCAGGTGAGTGACGGAGGTGGGACCGTAGAGGAGCAAACACCAGAATCCCCCCAGCAGATGGGTTTATTTACACTAACGTCACGGGCCGACCTCGCTTGGTGCGCTACTGTATGCTCTGCTATGTGACCCTGTGGGCACTGCGTTTCTAATTACTACTTCCGACGTCTGGCCCACCAGGTAGGGAGAGGTCTGCTCGATCGTGCTCAAGCCCCGAGTCGCATCTCCATCATGAGCATTGTCTGAGTCCGCATATCAACAATGAACGTTCCCGCTGGTTGTCACTCTCACTGTTGTCTGTTGTGTCGCCGTCGTCATTGCTGCAGAGGACCCTACCTTTTACTTTGGGTGGAATCCGCTTTACTTTTGCCATGTGCACTGCATTGCCTTGGGGCCGCCTTCACGCTGCAAAGGCCTAAGCGACCTTCCTAGACGAGTTGAAGGGGGTGGCGGGAGGGACTAGCGAATAAGACTCCATGTGCAGCGCTGTTAGTAGGACGGTCGGGGAATCGGTTGCGGTTGCGATCGACTCAGTCCTGGCCGTTGGCTGCTTTCTGCTTTGACGCACACTCGATGCGTGGCACATTGGGCGTGGCGGCTCCTGCTCGTCTGTCCTCTTGGGCTCTGCGAAGATTCTGTCGTTTCCGGCCAGAACCAAAGCTGTGGTAAGTGATGTAGCCTCCTGGGGCTTGTCCCAACTGGGAGAGCCAATCAGAGCCGGCGCATTCCACATGAGAGCTGCACGTTTCATGCATTTGGTCTGGGGTTGTGTGGTGGTGACGACTAGGACAAGGGCCTGGGATATTTATTGACTTTCCCCCGTGCAACAACAATGAGTGCCCAGGCGTCCCGAGCAGATGAGAGAGTAGCAAGGCAGGAACAGTTCCTCGCCTTCTTCATCGATCTTGGGCAATTCTTGTCCAAGGCCCAAAGGCTAGCAAATCATTGCGTTGCCTGGTCAGTTACGTATGTACACATGCTAATGACAGCCTGTCTCAGCCGATCTGCCAGCGTGGCATGTGAAGTGATGCGAACGAAGCAAAGTGGCCGGCACTCAGGCACTCCAAAGGCTTGTACGACCCAGCAATCAGAGGCAGGGCGGTTGAGGATTCCTTTGTCACCCCAAGTTCCCCCACACAGGTCTGCAGAGCTAGCAAGGGGGCCCCCAGCTAGCCCAGGGTCCCGCATGCGAGCTTGAGCAACCCCTGCAAGGAAAAAATAAAGCAGCAGTCGCTCGTCACCTATCAGGTTGTCGCCTTTAGCAACACCAGGCGCCCGCCGATCTCGCAGCCTTCCACCAGAACTGTGCATTTGCAATTGAATTGCTCATCACAAATTCAAATATGTTTCGCCGAGCCTGGGGCCCGCGGAACCAAGGGTCGTCGCCCACTGACAGCCAGCTTGCATTGCATCTGAAGACTTGCATCTCGCCTCAATGAAAGACAAAAACAACCTGATCAATCTCTGTGGGCAAGTGAGCGAATTGGAATTATCGAGTGGTGGGAATTGCCAGAGCTGGTGGCGTGGCACGAGTCTATCGCCCGCCTCATTTGCCCGTGTGTGTCTATGTTGACTTTTACCATAGCGGCAGGCTTTGGCCTCGCCCACCAATGGCCGGCGTCAATTGAGTCGTCGCAAACCATAGCACCGAACCGAACGGGACGCATCTGTTAGGGCTTGGACGGACCGTCTCGGGCGAATCTTGGTATTCCCTATGGCTCTAGCCAGCTTTCTCGATAGCTTGCTGTCAAAAAATCGTCAACAAGATTTGCCTCGCTGGTCACGGGGCCAATCAGATTGGACGCCGTCGAGGAATGTCTTATCTCGAGCCAACGACAGACGTCCGAGGCTCTAGCCTCGTCTCGCTCTCGACTACCACACGGGCAAACAGCAGAGGACGAGGGCCAGCGGAGCACCTTACCCCGCGCAACCGTCAGATCAGCGTGACTGGGGATCGTTCTGCGACACCGCGACCTTGGAAGAGTCCCACCGATGATTTCAGGCTTCCGTCCGTCTGTACATCCCGATCAGCGTCACCTCTTCCAGTCCCGGAGCGATCGCTGGGCAGTCGTGGGCCAGGAGTCCTGGCCCTTGCGCAACAGATGCTTTGAGCGACGGCGCAAATCCCAAGGCCTGCCAATACACGGCAGATACGTAGCCTGCCTGCCTGCTGATTGCGGGGCCCAGCCCAGCCTGCACCAGCCGGCCAGCCAGCCCGGGAGCAGCAATTTGGCTCCCGCTGGCTGCTGGCTGGCCGTTGCGCCCCCCAAGAGGCCGAGGTCGGCTGTTGGCATGGCTCGGAGATGTCTTGATGCGCCGAACGCCCTGGTCCTACCCGACGACGGTCGCACCATCGGGGAGAGGCGTCATGGGTGAGCCTCTCCGAGTTTTCCCGAGGAAGACCCATTCACGTTTTCTGCTAGTAATTTCCGCGGGTCATCTTTTTGCACCGCACTGTAATAATCCAGACCCGAAGCAGTGAGTGACGGTTCGCCGAGCCATGTACTCATTTCAATAGAATACCATCTTCCGCGATTTGCGAAACAAGCTTCCGGTCCCTCTTGGGAATGGCCTGTCTGCTCTGCGTAAACGAAGCAGCTCCACTATCTGCCCTGCTCATCGACAGCCACCATACAGAGCAATTGCAGTTACTTGATAAAAATTAGAGCCCTGAACCGTTCTTGACCTCGTTCCTGCTGATCCGGACCGAACGCCGTCTTCCGGCAGAACAGCCCACCTCGTCAGCGAGCAAATCCGCGTGAGGAAAACAAGGAAGCCACTTGTTCGCCTGGCGGTCTGACTTCTGATTGACTGGAGAATTGACAGCCATGTGACCAGCCAGTTCTTTTGTTCATTCCAAGCGGTGTGAGCAACAGTTCCTCCGACCACACGAATCAAGGCCGCCCTGCGAGAAGAGACGTCTTGCAATCCGATTCTGCAGCCACGCGTATTTACCCGGGTATTTCTTGCCTGGTGAAACAACAACGCCAGATCTCGGGCAAGGATCAGCTCCACATGACCAGATCTGGCCCGGGCCACTCAGCCGCGCGGCTCTTATGCTTAGCCGCAGGTACTGGAGTACAAGCTCATGGATAGCGGGGTAGGATTTCCAGTGCCTTGGGGCAGGTGGTACGTAGACAACAAACGCCTAGAGACGAGGCGAGGGACCTGAAATCAGCCCGCAGCACGCAGACAAGCCAACCGTGTGGCTGGACGAAAGACTGAAATCCAAACCCCAGCTATAAGCCCTGTTCCTTCGTGGGATGACTCTTGCTCTCGGCTAGGTCAACATTTCCACTGTGACTGTGTGAACGGGCCGCTGCGTCTCGCTCGCCAAATTCGCCCTTTGGGGGGGGGTTGCAGCTGGACATTATGGACTACGCGCCAATGCTGCCGGACTTGACCCCTCGAGATGTGAGTTGCTTCGGGTTTCCCGTGATCCAGGGCACCATTTACTTATAACGACCCTTCAGCCCCATAGCCTGTGGTATACCTCCCGCCACACGCACAGCTCCCTGCTGCACCAACTCAACGGTCATGATGCGTCTTCGGCAAACGAAGACAATGCAAATCAAGGCAACAATCAACTGAACCGCCATGGCCAGCATGCGTCCGGCCACGGCCGCGACCACCGGCGCGCGCTGGTGGAGCGCACACCGCTCGCGCGCCTCCGCATGGAGGAGCAGGTTATGGAACGACGCCGCCAGAATGTGACCAATTTCGGCAGTGCGTGGCTGAAGCCCCCGGGCGTGCCCAAGACGCTGTTTCAGATGCGCGAGGAGCGGCGCGAGGCAGAGGAGCACGCCGAGGCCATGCGGCGCGAACAGGAGCTCGCCGCGCAGCTGGCCGAGGCCGAGGCGGAAGCTGAGGGCGTCGATGACCTCGACGACGAGCAGATGGCCGACGGAGCCGAGGAGCCTGACCTCGATGACGAGATACCCGAGGCTGAGGGTTTCGGATTTGACGGGGACGAGAGCGGGGAGGAGGAAAGCGGGGTCGAAGACGAGGAGGAGGATGATGACGAGACGGACGAGGAGGTGGACGAGACTGAGAACAACGCCGGGCAGGTGCTCGTCAGCCCGGCCGAGCGGGACATGCAGGCTACGGAGGACCGTGTGCGCGAGGTGATGGCCCACGGCCAGGATGGCGGTGGCCTTACCATCGACGACGACCCTGTCGTCCGAGCCGACAGGGAACAGATGCTCGAGGAGGATGATCTCATCCACGACTACAGCCAAGGCGGGGACGGGGCCGGTGAGGATGGCATGGACATGGACATGGACGCCGACCTCGACGATGACATCCCCTCTGCCGATGGACGGTACGAGCATACCGACTCAGAGGCCGAAGTCAGCGACGAGGACGAAAGCACGAGAGATGTTTCCTATGCCAGTGCCGGTCGCGCGCCGCAGGCCTCACGATTCAGGAGGAGCCTGCCTAGGAGCAGTGTCAGGGGCAGCCAAAGGGGTAGTCTGGCGCAGAGCGACATAGATTTCAGCGGCCTCCTGTCGAGGGACGAGAGCAGCTACCTGGCAAGCAGCCCGCAGATGAGGCGCAGGGGCTAGGTGGTAACTGAATGGGGATGACGAAAATTATGATACCCAGCCAGAAATAGTATCCTGGCACGCACGCATCGACAGCCGCATCATTTTAGCCATCAGTAGTCGGTGATGGCCATTCGAAGCTTTATATCAATGTCGATATGTGTACAAAAAGGCGCGTTTCGCATGCATTATTGGTGAATTTGGTGCTCGCCCATGATATGTCACGGTTCAAGAGGTATACGTATATGTGTATAATGACCCAGTCTCTCTCTTCAAAGCTCATACACCCATCCCATTCCATTCGTCGTGAAAAGGAGGCACCCCAACGCCGGTTCATAAGCGATGCATTTTTCTCAAAACTCGCTCCCATCACGGCCAGCCACAGCAGGTGGGCCACACCCGGCCCCGGAGAACCGCCCAACTCGAGATTGGAGGCCCTGCAGGCCCGGTCATGAAGAATGCACCTTGCGCTGTGGGCACAGGTGGCAAACTCCGGCATGTGTCGCTGGTGATGATGATACGACCCGCCCAAAGGTCGCCCTCGCTATCGTACGGATGCTTGTATGTACGCCGACGGTCAGAACAACCATACGTATACGAAAAGAAGGACCACCGCGGCGAAGAAGCCCAGCCAGACCCTCCAACCAACACCTGTCCGCTCGGCCATCAGCAGCATCCTGTTCATTGTGCCGCGCACGCGCAGCCGCATGTTATCGAACTGATCATTCATCTTCTCTGCGAGGGCCGAGGATTCGCGGATCTCGTCGCCGATGGCTACCGTCATCTTAAGATGCGCCTCTTGTCAGCTCTGCGTTGCTCCGTTCGTGATCTGGACTGCGTGGTCGCCCGCGGTGTTGAGACAGGGGTTTCTGACATACATCTTTCAGGACCCGCACCTTGCCCATGATGCCGTCGATCTGCGCATCATTCTGGCTCTCGAGCTCGTTGAGCACCGCGTCGCTGTACTGACCCCTTTTGTTCGGTGTCGCGGGCCGGAAGCCCCCTCTGCTGCTGCTGCTGCCGCCGTCTATGCCCAGATGTGTCCCGTTCCCGTTGGGCGCGCCGGCGCCGCCTGGGTAACCGTAGCCATACCCCCGGCTCGGGCTCGGTGTAATGCCCCGCCTGCTGTCGGCGCCGGAGCCTGTGTAACCCTCGAACAGTGCGGAGCGCGAGTCGCGCTGGTGGAGGGAGGAGTTGAACCTGGTCCAAGACGAGGGGATTGTCAGCAGGCAAGCTGTTCGGATGTGTCGTGCCACGCAGTGAGTTTCGGCTGGGGCGGAACAAGACGGTGTGCTGGGTGCGGTGTGCTGGGTGCGGAGTGCACGCTCTCTCCGTTGTCCTTTTCATGTGCCGGGCAGATGCAGCTTGAGTTTACAAACTTCTGGCTGTACCGGTACTGGAATGTTGATTGAGAACACAGCAGTTGGACTTTGAACTCACCTTGATGCCATGGTTGCCAACGCCCTCTTTCACATGCGAGTTGTTGGAGGACGTTGAGAAGAAGTAGATGCAGGAGGAATCGGGCTTGTTAGGTAACGAAATAGGGGTGCTCCTGCATGGTCCTGCAGGGCCAGGGATCTGAAAGATTAGGAAATGAATAGACACCCGAGTTGTTCACATTTGTCTGATGCTAGTGGCCAGGCCATCTGGAAGGTCACTTTGTCTGGTTCGCTTTCAGGCAGGGCCAGGGCCTTTTTTCTATTGAATCGTTGTGTCCATTCACAAGAGGGGCCCTGGCTTGCCTGTACGCAAGGTACCACTAGGCATTCTACTACTGGCGGGGTACGTACCTACCTTCAAATGGGCCACTGCATTCCCCACCACCTACGACATCCCCAGGTGGAAGTGCCCCATTAGCATCTGCCCATAGAACCTAGCTTTTCTGACACCAACTAGAGCTTTCTGCGAAAATGTATCCATGTCCTGTACGTTAGTAGCAGCCCAAGAAACCAATATTGCGTGGCTCTTCTCATTCAAGGGATCACAAAGTGCATCACTGTAGACTGTACACAGCAGACACCGTGCTTCGTGCAGAGTGCCATGTCTGGCATTTGTTGGGCTGGTATTCCTGATTCCATTCGACCTCTCAGATCTTGACATGCTAATTTGCAGTATCAAATGACAGTTCAACCAGTCATCGCATCTGAAATTGATGCTCAAGCACCTGGCTATCTATCCATCCTGAAGTTTTCTGGTTCGATCCAGTATTCTGATGTTGACAATATCCACGGGTACGGGCTCGTGGTGATTTCTTCGTTTTCGTAACTTTCGTAAATCCGTTGTAGGCAGTCCTCCATTAGGTCAACGTTGCTCGTTGACATTGGGCGCAAGACCACTGAGGCTGGGTGTGAGGATGCAGCATCTAGTCTTCGTCCATCTTATCGTCCTCCTCCTCAAAGTCCTCGTCATCATCCTCATCCTCGTCGTCGTCGGCGGGGTTCTCCTCGGCCGCCTTGGCGAAGTCGATGACCTTGCCGCGCGTGCGACGACCGACGACGTTGTCTAGGGAGATAGCCTCCTCGGGGTTGCCACTGTCGTCGTCCTCCTCGGCTGGTATCATGTTAGTTTGGAAACGTGGGGCAATCGAGAGGTGGGGGGTCGCAGAGCGGTCGCAATGCGCTGGGCAAACATACCATCCTCGGCAGCCTGGCGAACAGTCAGTCAGTTGGGGTTCGTAGCAGCGGCGCAGCGGCGCACGGTGGGAATTGCAAGCTCACCTCATCATCATCCTCATCCTCGTCCTCGTCGTCCTCGTCCATGGCGACATCTGCAGGGACGTCCTCAGCGGTCGCGGTGGCCTTGCCCTTGCCCTTAGCATCGGCGACAGGAGTCTCCTGGGCAGCGGTGGGCGCGACCGCGGTGTTCTCAGTGACGTGATCGTTCTCGGTGGCCATTGCGACTGTTGCTTGAAGAAGTCAAGTTGAGAAAGTAACGAGGTCGATTGACAGTTTAGGTAACGCAGTGGTGGGGAAGATTGCTTCTGTTTGCGATCACGAGGGTAGGGGGAGGGAAGAGGGTGGAAGAGGGAGAAGAGAAGGCGAGGGCTTGCTAGACTGCCTGCAGGCGGTTTCAATGTTCCCTTGCGAAATTTTGTGGGTCCAATCAACACTGGTTGGCGGGGAGGAAGCTTCAGCTCTAGGGAGCAGGGATGCGGTTAGACCTCTCCCTTTCAGGCCTGCACCTGAAGCGAAGCAGTTAACGCCAAGGAGTAGGCGGCAGGAAGGGAAACGAGGAGACGCATAATGAATGACCCAGGGCCAGGAAAGATGAGTCCGATGAGATGAAGGACGCGTAGCAACTTGCTGCGCGCAGAAACGAGACAGACACCTTGCTGCAGCTTCGTGGAAATCGGACCCCCCCCCCAGCTGATGAGGAGCTCGTTTCTCTGATGGTCTCCGCAAGCACCCCCGGCACTCAGATCACGTCGTCCACCATACCAACAGAGGAGCCGTGCATCGTGTCGCCGAAGTTGTGTTCAGCCATTCTCATGTCTATTTGCCCTCGCCGCCGCCGCCGCCCATGGCTAGCATGATAGCAATTCCGATCATCCACCAGTATCTTGACCATATAGTTAGCTTGACGGCTCGAACGCAGCGCCATCGCCGCACACGGGGCGCTCAGAGAGGGACAGGGAGCTAGCACGAACTTCTGCAGGAAGGTCTTCTCCTCCTTCTCGACCTTCTTTCCTTCAGGACTTAGCACGATCGGCTTGTTCAGGTCCGGCTGCTTTCCCCTGCTTGTCAAAAGCAAGCTCGCCTGCGGCCCAAAGTCCCGCGTCTGCCCGGCATCTATCCTCACGCCCCTAACGCTTGCCCCCAGCACAACCTCCTCGCCCGAAGTGCCGTCAACCGACAGCACAAAATGGGGCGAGTAGCCCTTCGCGAAGTTCTCGGCACTCGCCACGCTGGTCGAGCCCGTCCATTTCTTCTGGTTGGTGTCGTAGATGCCGACCCGAACGAGCTCGGTCGACTCTGACAGGTCAGGGGCTTCGTAGGATGCCACAGACGCGCTGCTGGCGGTATCCGGGGCGCTGCTGTCGTATGTCAGGCCGGCGAGAAGGACTGGGGCGGAGCTGGAGCCCAGGGGCTGGATGTAGACGTTGGCCGTCCTGGCCTCAGCGACGACAACGGATGCCGCGCCCAACGATGCTGCGAGAGAAAAGATACGCATCTTGCGTGGTGTTCCGAAGTCGAGCTCCGGATTTGTGCAGCAGCGCAGACGTGAGGGGGTAGGCGAGTAGGTGGATTGTGCGGCTTGCAAGAGGAATATGTACACAGAAGCTACCCACACGCAAGCAGTACTGTG
This sequence comes from Diaporthe longicolla, assembly GCA_000800745.1. NCBI lineage: Eukaryota > Fungi > Ascomycota > Sordariomycetes > Diaporthales > Diaporthaceae > Diaporthe > Diaporthe longicolla. The sequence goes on from JUJX01000004.1 coordinate 257,287, forward strand.
GTAAAGTGTACGCCGCCGGGCGGGCGGGTCGAGCCTAAGAATTGGGCGTGGTCGAGACGGCCGCACGGGCCACATTGGGGCGTGCATGGCTCCTTTCCAATAAGGAGGCTGTGAGATGCAGCACCCGAACTCACTGCTACCTGAGATTTCATTGTGAGTTGCGATGGAACGCGACCGCGCATGTGCTGTATTTCGTAACACATCAATTCATCTCATGCTCCTAACCAAGCCCGGACCTTTCTCCAGAAATGCATCGATGCAGGATATCATATGAACGCCCTTGTAACGCTCACCAGTGTTCTCAACCATGGTATACGCCAGCCCTCTCAAAGGTTGCTAGCAAACTCCTTTCTCTCGGTCAAATTTGCAGGCCACATTCAGGGCTGCGCTTGGGCTGGAGCGTCTGGGGGCCCAGCTTGCGGGAAGACCTCGCTCTCGCTTGCGTTCTCTGCCTCTCCTACATCGTCGTCCGCCTCGTCAGATATCTCTGTTGACCCGTCCTCGTCGTCCTGATCCATCTCATCCTCGAGCACATAAGCCGGCGACCTCTGCACCAACCCCCTGTAGTAGGCAACGAGGACCTCCGGGTCTGGCACGATCTTCCAGTCCACCCTGTGCAAGAATTCTAGCTCTAGCAGTTTCAGCTCGGCCACCCTCACGCCACCCACCCTCGCGTACGTCGAATTATTCCAGAACGAGTCCGATAGCCCTTTCGCCGCTACCGTAGCCGCTGTGATGAGAAACCGGTGAACTGTCAATGTGTTGATCGTGAAATCCGGGTATAAAGCACACAATCGATCTATGTAGTAGACCATGGAGAGAAGTAAGGGTGGAGGCAGCGTCGCGTGCTTAGCAAGACGGTGCAAATAGTCAAGAACAGATATCCCTGGCGCTGTCCTATGTCATATGTTAGCAAGACTACCCCGTACAAACCCGCTTAGGGTGGGCCGCTCAGCATGGACGCATACCGGCTGTGGAACCGTGTGAGGTGCCCCGACCTCATGGCCAGGGCGTCATTGGTCTCTATGAGTTCCGACAGCATGTTCGCTATGAGGACCACAATGTCCTCAATCGCACACAACTCGTATCGCACAGGCAGGACCTTGGGAGGTGCCGTGTCAGGCTTGACGCGTTTAGGCAAGGCCCGCTGCCCAGCAGCCGATGACTCCCCCATCGATGCGCCGGGCCCTTGAGAGTTGCGTCGCTTGACCGGCGACAGCGGGTGCGGCGCCTTCAACATTGGCGGCTCATCGTCCAGGAGAGTATCGGCAGTAGCTTCAGACTGCGAGTCGACAATAGTCGTCGCCGGTTCGGTAGGCACCGTAGAGGCGGTATCGCCCTGAGACGCCTGCTCGAACTGGACTCGTGATGGGTGGGCACCGGGCACAGAAGGAGCGTCCCTCAACGGCGAGGATCGGACGGGGGCTTTGCGCGGTGCGAAGTAATCGTGTGGCTCCATGGGGGAGTACTGTGTCGCGGCATCGACGCCGACGTATTTGACGGTGCGCTCAGGTGGCACTTGCGACTTCGGCGGGGGCTTCGACTGCGGCTTTGACGACAATGACGGTGAGGTCATATTGGCGCCCAATGGCGATGTTGCCGATGGCCGCCGCGAAACAGCGGTCGGCACCTTTGGCGAACGTTGTGGGGAGGCGGGCGCATAGTGGAAACTACTGTGAAAGGAGCTGGGTGAGGCACTGGGAGACCTTGCAGGCACGGGAGAGCGAGTCAACATGGTCTCCGCAGCATCGTCTGGGACTCGTGCGCGAGAGACGCGAAGGGCTCGGGATGGGTATGCAACCCAGGTTGCACGGGTGTGGAAGGTGCCGTCGAGTGTTGCGGAGCCGCGACCGAGGAACAAGCACCGAGGGTTGCTGAATGTTGGACAGGCGGATAACCGCCGCTAGTAGGGGCAGATCCGGGGCTTTGAGATGGAGTCTCAGCAGGCAGCTCGCAGGCGGCTTCAGTCGGTGGGCGGGCGGGCAAGCGGGCAGATCGATAGGAAGATATCGATTGTGACAGGGCGTCGACTATCTGGGGGGGGATTAGTCAAGTGCCGTGTTGGAACAAAAAAAAAAGAGTGGTATGAGTAGTCAAAGAGAGGTCGGCGGGCAGAGATTGTCACCCGAGTTGAATGGCCAGAACAGCCCACGTGTTGAGGCTCAGGCGGCCAGACTGGAGATCTCGTCAAGCTTGGAAAACCCAAGATATGACAGCCCCACTTCTCTGCACAGAGCCGGGGCTGAACTTGAGACGGCAGGCTCCCCGGGTAGACTGGTGGGTATCTGTCATTACCTGGGCCCAGATTTCACACAGATGCAATCATGGACGGCCGGGTCGTTGGTGGAGGGAGGGGAAGAAGTTGGACTGGTGTCGATCGTCGCCAGCAGATTCTGCTGCCTCTGGCCGCTCTCGCTCTGGTCATGAGCCAGCCCAGCAGTAGGAAACACCGCCCAGGCGGTCGGGGTCGACTAGAGCTCAGCCGAAGGCCTGGGTTGGATTGTGTCGAGAGGGCTGAGAGGTGCTGAGGCTAGCGCATGTGGGAGGGCGAGCAGGCCAAGGAGGGTAGTTTGCGCCGGGGCGGTCTTCTTGTCGGACTAGTGGTTGCGGAGGGGTGCGAGGGTAGCGGGCACAGAGACGCCGGTGACAAGGCGATGACGAGAGTGTCAGTCTGGGGGGATTGGGCTAAACTGTGTTGCACACCGAAGCTCCTGGGAAGCCTTGTCGGCGGTCAGCACCGAGGCTAGCTGGCTGGCTGGCGGGTAGGGAGGCACAACGGACCGCACAGGCGGGCACTCTGGCACTCTGGCACTCTGGCCACTCTACAGGTGCTTGTACCTGTGCCCGTGCCTCCGTCGCCGATGGCTGGATCTGGACCGACAATGCATGCAAAGTCGTCCCGGCGAGGTGGTTCCGGCATCGCAGGATGAACCTATTTCTTGGTGTGGGTGTGCCCGACAGGCGAGCGAGGGGTCACTGATTCAGTCACCCAGTCGCTTCCCGGACAAGGTCTACCCAGCCGAGCCACTTTTTACATGTAAAATTTTCCCTCTCGCAACTCGAAGAGTCTCGAATGCTACATTACCTTGACCTGGCCAGCTGGCCCAGACCCGACAGCGACAAAAGTGGGTATGGGTGGGTGCTGGCCAAGCAGTCCTGTATATACAGCACTTAAATAGGTATTCCATGATTGCGGGTAGGGAGGGCATTTGCCATACAGAGGGACATAGAGCGAACCAGAGTCGCATAGCCGACGGGAAGCACACAAGGCAAATTGTACAGTAGCATCCCCGTCGCAAATGTGCAGTTACCACACAGTCTGCGTCAGTGTTGGGGTCGGTCGCTGGACTGTGCCATGTAGACTGTCAAGCAGAGGTGCAGAATAATGCCAACACTTGATAGAAGCGACTTGATAGAAGCGACTTGATAGAAGCGACTTGATAGAAGCGTGTCCGGCTCTTTCCTAGGCACTTGCCTACCAAGATAAGTAACTCGCCTCTTTATCAGTGCATATTCGTAGTCCAGGCTAGACTAGCCGTACATAAGTGTCTACCAGTTGTAGGCTGTTGGGCTGATTTTCACAGGCCGCTGATCCACAAGCCGGGCCCGTGCGTGCCGTGCTCAGAGGAAACATTCGCTGGCACGGAGCGAGTGCCTGCCTGCCTGCCTGCCTGCCCGCTTTGGACTTAGCTGCCCGGGAGTGTCAGAGAGACCAGGGTCCTTGGCCCCCGGGGGGAGAACACGCTCTTTGATCTCCATCTCCCATCCCCATTTCATGACGCCATGCGCCGTGGCCCAGCTTCAGAACCCCGGTCTCGACGGTCGATTTTGAGTAAATCAACTCCGATCATCTTTGCTTCCGCCCGTCACCCTAAACTCCCGCGAGATTGACAGCCGGACGGGTAACCTCGGCCCTGCCAGCCTCGACTCCCCGTTTTTGTTTTTGGACGCTTCATGAAAGACTGGCCAGAGCTTTGTCTGACTCTGTCTGCGCGCCGCCCCGACCCGACAAATCAGCCATCTTCTCGGGCTGAGCAGCTCAGTGTTGCGCTCTAGCTCATCCACTCTTCCGCCCAAGCCCGACCTCGAGCAGAGCGACCATCTGTCCAACCCACCAGCTGCTTCTTCCCCCCCTGCCCTTCATCTTCATTGTACAATATAATACATCGTCATCATTAGAAGCAACACTGTCTGTGCCCCCGGCAATCTTGCGCGACATCACATGCTATGGCGCGACTCCACATAAGTGCTCTCTTATCACCCGACCACGAAGAGCAACTGTCCGCTCTACGCACCTTGAAGAATGAAATCGTTGGGCACGATCAGAAGAAGGAGAAATGGGTCGAAAATGGGATAATAGATCCTGTTGTCAAAATCTTGGAATCCAGCAGATATTCTCCCAGCACAAATGGCAAAGACAGCAGTCGAGGTCGCATGCCGGCGTCGAGACCTTTGACCAGCGAGGAATCGGTGCGACTGCAAGCACTCCAAGTTCTTGCCAGCCTTGCAAATGGTACGAAAGTCTTAGTTCTATACCCAGTGCACTGCGTGTGGTCGCAGCTAACAACCATTCGCAGGTGGCTTTGCTTTCCTGGCTCCAATACTCGCTGCCGGCGCCTTGTCTGCTATATTATCGAACATACCTCCATCCGACAACCCTCCTCGAGTCGTCGTCGCAGCCCTGAGGGCCACTGTCAATATTGCCGAGGCGTCGACTCTGGCTCCGCCAACATCCGCCACAGACATTGCTGACCTGGCAGGTGTGGCCTTTGTGCCAGTACTCCTAGATGCCTTCCGCGACATTTTGACGAGTACCCCGACAAATCACACCACACAAACTCAGAAGAATCTGGCGGCGAAGCTCATCGGTCTGCTATGCAGGGAAGAACGGTCCCGGGTCGATCTCACAAACCATGGAATCCTGGATGCATTGGCGACGAACCTGGCAGCCGTCGTCGTAGCCAGGGGATTCGTGGTGCCTGGCGCAGAGGCGATTGCCCAAAGCGAAGGGGTGCTGGACCTTATCCCTGGCCCAGCTGCACCAAACACCGATGTAACCGCCATCTTGGAGGCAATATCCGCCATAATAGCTGACTCTCGTTGGAGAGCCTCCGTACTTGTCTGTGCGCCTGCCCTGGTCGCTATCTTTCCGCATCCTGGCTCGCCGCGGCGGTCAAAGGGCATGAAAGCATGCGTCAACTCGCTCGAGGTGGCTGGGCTGAGCAGCATAGCATCTAAAGATCTCGGTGCCTTGGACTGCTTCCTTCCAGTGGTGCCAGAATACCAGGCTAAGGGCACAACGATGCCATCTTACCCACTGGTAGGCTCTCCTCCGCCAAGAGACTATCTCGCTTTTTCGAAAGCACCGTCTACGAAATATTTCGCCTCGTCTTTCAGCTTGGACACTGCGCAGGCTGACACGGGTGGAGCAAATGCGGAGGGTGTCGTTGAAGAAACGGAGAGTCCTTTAATACCATGGTTGTTATACACAGTTCGGTCGACCGAGGGCATGGAAAGGGTCATGGCTGCGTCAGTGCTCACATCGCTTCACAGGGCTGGCCTTGCCAACAAATCCAGGGAGGCCTTTATGGGTCACTTGATCGTGCCAATACTGCTTCAAACCCTGGAAGACATCGGTATCACATGTGGCGCTGCATCTGAAGCAACCTTCGTTGATGCCAAGACTGCCACCAAATGGTCCATTATTGAGCGTTGCTTGGCGACTCTGGCGAGATTGATTGTTGACAGCGAGTTGCTCCAGAAATTTGCTTTCGAGTGCGACGGTGTGAAAATCGTCAGCGCTTATCTCAAAAGCGCCTACGAGCCTCTGGCTAGCAAATCGTCCAGGGCATGGAGCCCGAGCGCCGGGCGTGAGAACACGGGCGAGCGCGAAATCGGGTTACCAACGAGCCGCCTGGGGCCTGGTGGTCAGCTGCCTCTTCAGGTTCATCGCACGCGCGTAAGGGAAAATGCTCTGAAAGCAATTGCTGGATTGGCAGCAAGCAAGGATGACTATCGCAAGGCTCTCGTTGAACAAGACTTGGTGCCCTTCATTGTGGAGTCCCTCTCGCCGAACCCTTCCAACCCCAAGAATAAGGACCGTCCAAAATCGCCCAAGAGAGTTACGGTGGATGGCGGTGGGTATGATTCAGCATATGGAATTAACCCTGTCACTGTCATAGTTGCAGCATGCCACGCCTTGCGCATGCTCGCAAGAAGCGTAAGCATTCTCCGGACCACGCTTGAAGATAACGCGGTCGCTACTCCGGCATTCCGACTTCTACGTCATCCGGATATCGACATCCAAATTGCGGCGTCTGCCTTGATGTGCAATCTTGTCACCGACGTCGCACCGATGAGAGAAGTAAGTATCACCAAGTCACGGTCGAAATTGGAGGCTGCTAACACAATGAAGTATCTCAACGGCGTTGGTGTCATGAGGATTCTCTGTGAGCAGACGCGGTCTCAGAATCCGGCTCTGCGTCTGAACGCGCTGTGGGCTCTCAAAAACTGGATCAACGGCGTAGGCATGGATGCAAAGAAGGAGTGTGTCGAAGAGCTTTCTGCAGGCTGGCTGGTTCACTTAATCTGCGACGACACTGAGGACGATGCGTTATACGAGCGAACGACAAAGTCTAAAAAGCAAGCCGCGAATGACATGGATGAGGACGTGGAGATGGCCCAGGCTGGCGAAGAAAGCTCAACTTCTGGCTCAGCACTACCCGAGACGTCCACATTACCACCGAGTGATGAACAAGGCAGGACTCCAAGGTTGCGCCAGAATGAACGGAAAATTGCAGAACTCCGTGAGACAGAGCTAAGCCTCACGCGCAAAGTCCGCGATGACGATCTTGCGGTGCAGGAGCAGGGACTCCAATTCGTACGGAATCTCATCGGGCCCGCATCAACAGCAACGGATTCAGCTAGAGACCACGCAGATATGATCGATTATCTCTTCAACATCCTCGGCCAAGATCGGTTTTTCGAGCTCTTACACTCAAAACTACACATGAAGTATCTTCATCCGTTCGGCCGGCGGTACCCGACCAGCCGGGAACCACGCGTGCTCTACCCACAGGCTCGCATTGTCTCGGCCGTCGTGTACATCCTGGTGCACATGGCGGCCAGCGTACCCCGGCACCGTCAGGTGCTGATCTCCCAGTCCAACCTACTGCAAGACCTTGCGAAGCAGTTCCACAGCAAGGACAAGGATGTCCGCGTGGCGCTCTGCCACCTCATGACCAACCTGACATGGCGCGACGACCCGGATGACGAGGATAGCAGCCGTCAACGGGCTGGGGAGTTAAAGAAGCTGGGCCTGCTCACCAAGCTGGAGACTCTCGAGAGCGACGACGAGGAGCTGGACGTGAGGGAAAGAGCAAAGGCGGCGATCTGGCAGATCAGCCAGCCAAGGAGGGAGTTTTAGGGGTTCCGCCTGGCCACGACACCGGAATCAGCTATGCGTGGAGTTTCTATCTGGTCATTCAGCCCAAGGTAACAGGCATTTGTGGCCCCTACCCCGGGGTACTCGATGCATTTTGGTGGCGCTCTCAAAGTCAGTTACAAAGCACGGGGTTGAGCGAGTCTTTCTCATAGCGCTGTGCCTGAGGAGCCTCAAGCAGTTCGTCATCCATGACTAGTCACGAAGGACGATGCTCTCGGACATGAGGGCTTGTACAATTGTAAAGTCTGCTATAAGATATTGCAGTGACGTGGATAGTGAATATACCCTGGAGGCATTGGGTTTCAAGAGGCGCGGCCACACTACTTCTATACAAGGCTCGAACACTCGGCAGCGGGGCTTGTGGCATCGATCCTCAGTGCCTCAGTATGTGCATATTTTTGGTCATCATGTATACTGTGGCATAATACGGCCACGTTACTGAGAAACTCACAACCCCGTCGCGGGGCCATTGTGTCTGGCTTTCATGCTACTTGGTTATCTTCTCAAGTTATCTTACGGGCGGCTTTTGTATAGAAGGCTCACAAAAGCATACCTTGTAAGAAGCTAGTGTACAGGTTGCTATCCAGTATCCTGCAGGAGGTCATCCCGTGGGAAGTTATCCTGCGGGGGGTAATCCATAAGAGGTCGACCCATAGGAGGTTGCCTATGGGAGGTTGTGATTCTCTATATGGGTCTTATGGCCACATGCGAACACATGAGCAAAAATGGTAGAGAAGTAGGCATGTAGATACCGGCGAACGTCTTCAACCAAATCTGCCTAGCCTGCCTTTTAGACACATCCTATCACGTAGTCCTGTAGGAGTGGGAGCATCCAATTGCAGACTATTGGCAGGGGTGTTCCTCTCTCTATCCTTCTATGGATGTCACATCGTTATAGGTCACCTTGCATACGGGCCAGAGCGATAAGTCGCCATGATGGCGTGGGTTTCCGAAGCAGCCAGAGAAATAGTAGGCAAATTAGGGTTCAGTATTTTGCGAGACATTGCCTTGGCAACTTCAGTCACTCGTATGATGGCTCATTAACCTAGGTCAATAGAACTTCCAGGTCTTGTTTATTACTTTGATGGGGTGGTGCCTTCAAGGCAGCCTTGGTCCATGGGGATGCAGGTGGTGGTAGGTGTTGGGGCAGGACCCAGACCAGGCAAGATGATACACATCATGGTCACCTTTGACAAAGAATGTTGAGCTCTATTGATCCGTATGCACGTCGATGAGCGCCAGCGAATGAGATGGCCTGTACGTAACAAGCCGACCTGCAGGTGATGGCTCATCTCAAGCTGCGGGCCGCACGCAACTCGCCACCTGGGCACGGCATTCACATGCAGCAGCCCAAGCCGGACGTCGCACAACATCAATGGATGGAGGAGGGGGGAGATTACACAGGCCAAACGAGGTCGGCCGCTGTGTGGGAGGGCGGGTCGGGGACAAGAGCATGATTACAGTTTCGACCTTCCTCTTGTCTTGGGAGGCGAGCAATACTCCCTCCCCCGATGCTCATTCGAGCCAGGATCTCAATGCCCACGGTTGGTGTAGTCATCGTGGTCAATTGGGATGCAGAGACACTCCCCCGGCCTCTTGTTTCCGGATCGGCAGGGGTGATCCGGAGGAACCGGGGCGGGTTTCTTGAGAGAGCAAGAAGGTTGCTCGCCCATCGACTTCGACGGCACACGCGGATCATGTCATGACATAACGTGACCCGTGCAGACAGATCATTCGAGTCACCTGCACAGAACCAGCAATCTGTCCCTGATTTCCAGTTTCTCTGCGGTCTTGGATCCCGGGGCTTCCGCTCCGGACTGGCTGTTTCGCGCTCCGGCGCCGGCCTCGACAGTTGCAGTTCAGAACAGGCCATGACCGCCGCGAGGCTGCACAGGCAGGCTGACCTGTCATTGCACAATCGAATTGTTTCCTTGGTGTGTCATCCGCGTCATGCTTGCGTGCCTCCTCCTGCGTGTCCAGATCTGCATCGCCGATGAGCTGGGCAGGTCGATGGGAACTGGCCGACCAGTGTCGTGCCTCCGCCGCGCGAGGTAATAGTGAGTGACGTGCGCTGCTGAAGCAAGGGAAGCAGGCAAGCATGCATGATGATCGCCGGCCTAGCTGCTCTTTGCATGTGCAGAAGCACGGTTGGCCGCGGGGCGGGCTCGACGCTCGGCCAGAGCTCTTGTGATGGGTCGGCACGCTCGAGCTGCGTCAAAACCGCGAGTTTCCGTTGGTCGAACCCGAAGTTGAGGTTGTCTGGAAACTTCGGCTGGGCCCCCATCCATCTCACCACCAGTACCTCTCGGTCTGCTAGCTTTTCGCTCGGCCTTCTCGGCATTGGCCAACGAGCACGTCTGAGATGTTGTGCGATGCTGCCTTGGATGCGCTTGGCCTCGTCGTAGTGAACGCGTGATCGGCCTGGTATATAAGAATGGAGGAGCTTCCCTCGCCCCGGCCTGTCCTGCCCTGCCAATATTGCCTTTGTTCAGAGACACACCTCTCGGAACATCTCATACAGACCCGTCCCTAAGAGCCCCTGTGGTAGAATTCGTATCTACACCGGACAGAGTTCCTTCAGCCCCCTTATATCCAGCCCCAGTACATCGTTAATACAATGATTCTACCAAGAGCAAACGAGGCGTTGCAGATCAACCCACCTGCGGGCCAGCAGGCGTTATCCGTCAATGGCTCAGACTGGCTGTGGGCCGTCACGGCTATCTTTGTGTTGGAATTCGTGGGTGTATACTGTTTGCATCTCTGGGGGAGGCTCGAGGCTAACCTGCATCGTAGCTTGGCTTCTTCTGCTTGACCTTTGTGGCTCGATCGAGGGAGAAGATATTCCATTATCTGTTTACGGTCACTCTCCTTGTCGGCTCCATTGCCTACTTCGCCATGGCCTCGGACCTGGCCTGGGACGTCATCAGCCAGGTGAATGAGACTCAGAATGGTGATCGTCAAATCTTCTTCGCCAAATACGTCTACTGGGTTGTGTCTTTTCCTGTCGTGACCATCGCCCTCGGTCTTGTTAGCGGTGTTTCTTGTCAGTATATTCTTACGCATCCCTTTTACTACCGTACGAGGCCGGAGATGTCTGTTGCAGCTAGATGCTGTCGGGTCAACTGGTCATTTTCTATGGTCCTTGGTTCTGACGATCAACAGGGGCGAGCATTCTCTACAACGTCACCCTCTCTTGGGTCTGGGTTCTGTCGTACCTATTCAGTGCCTACACGGCATCGACATATAAATGGGGCTTCTACGCGTTCGGAACTGCCGCGTACCTTCTTCTAGCTTACAGCACCCTGCTCGAGGGCCGCCAGTCACTGGCCACTCGTGATTTCGGTCCAGCTCGCAGTCACCACACACTCCTTGCCGCCTGGACCAACCTTCTCTGGCTCAACTGTAAGTGAAGCCATAATTCACCCAGCGCTAGCCCCCCTTCTCCCCAACCCAAAAAAGAAAACCCCATGATCCCTTTGGCGGCTTGTGGCTTGAGATGCAGACTGGACACCTGAGTATTTTCAAGCTGGATGCTCTGGTAGTCTACTGGGGAGTGGCAAATACTGATTCCCATCTAATATAGACCCGATTGCTTTCGGTATCTCAGATGGAGGCAACAGGATCGGTGTCACGCCCAGCTTCATCTACTTCGGTATTCTCGACCTGCTTATGGTTCCCGTCCTGGCCGTTACATTCTTGTTCCTTGCTCGTAAATGGGATTACGGACGTATGAACATCGCCTTTACCCAATACGGACGAGTGAGAGCTTCTGAGGGGACTTACCCTGAGAAGAGTACTGCTACCCCTGGCCCTGCTGGCGGACCTGTAACCGGGGAGCCAACGCCAGCTGCGGTATAGGCCATCTATTGTCAGCAAGGTGGATATCCTTGGCATGGAAGCGTGATCGAGGCTACATGACCACCGCTTCTGCGTTCGTTACTACCAGTGCCGTGTGTTAATTGGGCCTAGGTGCGAAACCATCCAAGGCAGTTTAGGAGATCACACTACAGAAGCAACTTGCTCTCGAGTATTGATGAAATCGGAATATGGGGTCGCGAATTGCTCTGAATTTGGATACCACGATACCACTCTCTTGATAGCTTTAATACTTCTATCTTAATATTAGTGCTCTTGAATCGGTTACATACTCTCATCAGAATTATGCCTGAAACGAGGAGACTGCTTTTTCTAACATCTTTGCGACAGGACTATGTCCTGAATGTTGGAAACTGTCTTGAATATACAAATGTCCGATATTCGAAGGGGCGTATCACGAGAAGGATTAAGAGACACAATTATGCCATTAGGAGCAAGGGCCGGGAGTGTTCTGAAAGGACTCAAGAGTACAAGGCCTTTTCCCCTATCGACAATGAACAAGTCACGCTAAGCTTTTACTGCATGCCAAGTCGCATCAAAAGACATGGAATTCCCGAGCACGCTTTCTCCCGTGAATCGAACTTGACTTCATGATTCTATCACCATCTCATGGGGCATATCACCTACTCGAACTCTCCTAAACATCTTGCTAACCACCGGCATGAGCGGAAGGAAGTTTCCAGCTCTCAAGAGCGAAAGGTGTTGTGGCGCATGGCTCTGCTACTTGCCTGTCCAGTTTGATTCCACCGTAGACTTGTCAGTCTCTAGCCCAAAATATTAAATAATCCCTGCCTTTAAGGGAATTGAGGGAACAATGGAGGATGCGCTATATCTTCATGCAGAAAAGTCGATGCACACGACAAGCCCCCAAACCCCCTCCCACAAGTTCTTTCACAAAAAGAGGGAGACTCGATTAATGTTGACTTAGGTTCAATAGAGTGGTTCTAAAGAAGAAATACTGAGAATAAAAGTACAAAACCGCACTATAAGAACACAGCTGTATTTCAAAAAGGGAAAAAGGAGAGAAGAAAGAGAAATGTAGGGAACCAATGAAACTGTCATCGAGCTCCTTCAGCTTTTCTGATTCCAATCCCCCATTCCACAGGAGCACAATCCCGCGAGAGGCTCAGCAGCGGAGACCTGAGTAGAACATGGTACACAAGACTTTGCAGGGCGCTGCTAGTATAGCCAAAGGCGACAGGATTGGCAGTGAAAGACCTCATTTGATGACCATTCCTGTCAAGCATTGGGGGGGCTTGAGCGCTGGGTCTTGAGCGTTGACCACTGTATGAAGGGGCCACATACATTTTATGTGTATGGGGGATTAGACCCAAACCACTTCCTTTCAAGTACTTACTTGAACAGCCGCCTGGCACCACTGGCATATTGTACACATACCTGTGAGGTGCCCAGCTTGCCCAGCTTGCCAAACCTTGTAAGTCTACCACCTGAAGTATTTGGGGGTGGCGCCACCAGTATTTCCGTCGCCACACAGATCCTGCAACTAGTTGGAACAACCCCCTACAATGGCACCAAGTCATGTGCCATGTGGATTATGGATCTAAGGCTAGGTGAGTGGTGGGCATTGTGGCACTAACAAGACGATCACTAGCATTGGTAACGTGAAGATTCGGCTGTGCGAGTACATCCTCAACCAGTTGAGAGATGCGAAAGCCCATTCATAGAACAGATCGATAGGTATGAGATGTGTCGCATGCTCACTCAGGCTCAGCTGCCTTCCCCGAACAAGCCGCCGACCCCGTTCAATAGGTCCAGCATTTTGAATTATGAAACCTACTATATAATTATTCCGCCATCACATCGGCAGCCAAGATCTAAACTAAGTAACAAGGAGCCAAGGAATGAATTCTTTCCCTTGCGACTGACCCGACAACCTTTTGGACGAGTAATGCAGGTGGAAAAGTGATCACTCCATCCGTCGATCTCCCCCCTTACTCTCCTGCTCACAAGAATTCCCTCGGTTTTCGGATCTTTCCAGACCACGGGCAAGATGGAGCTCATAGCTTTGATACAGATCTTAGAAACCTTGTCATTCCTGCGCAGTTGTTCTGCCTTGATTCCTGGACTGCCTTGATTCCTGGACCCGGGGCGGACGACGTCTATGGCAGCTGGCTACAGCTGGCGGCGTGATATAACACAGCTATCGACCGAGCAAAGATGCTGATGTCCAGTCCCAGATGTATTCTAAACTACTGTAATAGCATGGGAAAAAGAATTCGCCAAAGTGGATACCCGCGGCGAACATGCCCCACCTCGCCGTTATAATCTCCCTTTTTAGCCATGGCTAGGAAGCTTTTCTTTTAGCAAGTGCTCTTGGCGCGCGTACGTCGACTCAGACGTTATCGTGGGTGCCATATCACCCTTGTGATCACGCAATCAACAACCACCGCCGAACGCCGAGGCATTGCACACCACCAGACTACTCTGATCCGCATGCAAAAAGTAACCCCCAGCGTCGCAATGGCGCAACAAGCATGGCCAAGCTCGTTATACCGGCTTAGCGCGGGTCAAGCTTCCCCTCTGGGCGACGGCTGTCAGGAGTCAGGGCATTTGCTTGGAGGGAAAGATCGCTTCGCTGGGACATGGGTAAGGCACAGACGAGAACGGAAATAGACATGTGTCTCTGCATGTTTGTACCGCTGGATAAAGGGCGAGCACGCTCCCGTCCCCTTGCACTCTGTGTCTGAGCTGCATCCGCGACATCTGTGAACCTGGCGACAGTCCAGAAGGAAACCTTTTCTTCCATCACTCCGCCACTGGGAAAGATAAGGCTACCAACATGGGTATGTGTACCGGTGCTCACTACAGCGTGTCCGGATGAACTGACCAGGGCAAATCCCAACAGCCGAGAACGTCGTCGGCCTCAACGTCCAGAAGGTCGTCGAGCCGGACGCGGATCAGGGCATCCATGACGCGGAGAAGGCGCACCATGTCCAGAGCGTGAACTCTCAGGGTCTGTCCTCGATCGAGGAAGGGGGCCACAGCCATGCCCTTATCGACGACGAGAGGTACCCGCCACCCACGGAGGAGGAGCGCAAGACACTACGAAAGGTCTGGGACACCATCCCCATGGCCTCCTGGTTCCTCTGCGCGGTCGAGATGGCTGAGCGGGCATCCTACTACGGAGTAAAGGCCGCTTTCAACAACTACATGCAGTTCCCCCTCCCGGAAGGCGGGCCCGGCACCGGCGCCATCGACCCAAGCAAGCCAAACAGCCATGCTGGCGCCCTCGGCATGGGCATCCAGGCTGCTTCAGCCCTCGGCCTCTTGTTCACCTTTCTGGCCTTCGTCATCCCCATATTCGGCGCTTGGATCGCCGACACCAAGATCGGTCGCTACAAAGCCATCGTGTGGGGTGTGTTTATCGGCGGCGTTGCCCATGTTATCATGGTTGGAGGTGCCGCGCCGGCGGTATTGCAGGCCGGGAGGGGGGTTGCACCCTTCCTTATCAGCTTTATTCTCCTCGCGATTGGTGCCGGCCTTTTCAAGCCAAACGTTGCCCCATTGGTCGTCGATCAGTATCAGTACCAACGTGAGTACACCAAGGTGCTCAAGTCCGGAGAGAAGGTGCTCGTCGACCCGGAGACGACCATTAGTCATATAATGCTTGTCTTTTATGCCTTCATCAACGTGGGTGCCTTCTTCTCCATCGCTGTCGTGTACATTGAGAAATATCACAGCTTCTGGCTCGCCTACCTGGTGCCCGGCATCGTGTATTTCCTCCTGCCTTTCCTCTTGGCAGCCATGTACAAGCGTACGGTCAGGAAGAAGCCCGAGGGCTCCGACCTGAACCGGTTTATCAGGATTACCGTGTCGGCTTTGAAGGCGAGCAAATGCAACGTCTTCTCCAAGGACCTTTGGAACAATGTGAGGCCCTCGACGTTGGCAGGGAGGAATATCCACGTCGAGTACTCGGAGAAGGATGTTGATGATACCAGCCGCACCTGGCAAGCAGTTCAGATCTTCCTGTACATTCCTATCTGGTACTTGAACGATGGCGGCGTCGGTGCTGTTCAGAGCAACCAAGGTGCCAGTATGATCTCCGACGGCGCACCGAACGACCTGCTGAGTCACTTTAACCCACTGGTTATCATCGTGTTCTCCCCCTTTATGGCACACGTTGTGTATCCATTCCTTGAGCGCAGAAAGATTCGCTTCGGACGTATTAGCCGGATGACATTTGGTTTCACACTTGCAACGATATCCGGAATAATTGGCGCCATCGTCCAGTATCGCATATACGCGACCAGCCCATGGTGAGTGACCCTCTGGCAGCCCCAGCAGACTTTTTCCCTGCCTGATTGATGCACACACTGACCCACTTGCTCTGGAACAGCGGCTACTTTGCCAGCAGCTGTGACGAGGTGGCACCCATCTCCATCTGGTTGCAGCTTCCCAACGTCGCGCTAGGCGCAATGTCCGAGATCTTTGTCAATGTCACGTCATATGAGCTTGCCTATGCCCGTAAGAACAAGCCCTCTCCCTTTACCGTGTCCTGTCTGTTGTGGTTTAGCATGGTCTAGAATGCATCACCTTGGGCTCAGTCACAGGTAACTAACAGATAATAGGAGCCCCTGAGAATATGAGGGCGTGCGTTGTGGCTCTGTTCCTTTTCATGACGGCATTGAGCAGCGCAATGGGCCAGATCTTAGTCCCGGCAATTGCTGACCCAACACTGATCTGGGCTTGGGCTGCGCCGGCCATCGCGCTGGCCGTGCAGACTGTCATCTTTTGGTGGAGGCACCGTAATGTGAATGATGATGTCTTCATGACCTACAAGGAAGATTATGAGCCAAAGACACCAGACACCAAACAGACCCAGGATGATTTTAAGGAGGCAAAGGTGTGATCAGCCTGTGATTCTTGTCCAGTTCGGAGGAGGACGAGGATAGATAGCACCTGATTGTAGCACGTCATAGTCATGGAAATGATATTGAGACCTAAAATACAGGAGACTTCTCTGAGCATCTCGACTGTGTGGCTTGTGAAACGACAAGACTGGTGTTAATGAAGTCCGAAAGAATCGTTTTTGTTGAATGTCACTTCATAGGCGACATGGAATCATATGCATTATCATAAAAACGCAGTCAAATTCTCAGGGTATATGAAATTCTTGGTACAGGGTCCCACTTCAAAGTTTAGCTTGATTACAAGCCACCTAGTTCCCATAGCACATTTTCATCTTCTTACAGGCCAAAGTATGTTATGGAGGTCGTTACAGAAGAGTCAGTCAACTAGAAATCTATTACACAAGACATAGAACCAAGAGGCACCAGATGGTGTGGTAAATGCCTTGACATTGGAAAGTCACCTGCCCCCTGGTTTGAGTGCAAGGCAAATTGAGGTGTATTGAGGCCGTGAAAACCTTTGGCGACCGCTATGCCCTCTGCCCACGTAATGAATATCTCTGACTCAAAAATAGGAGTTCAAAGAAAAGGAGTACTTTGTAGGGGGTATGAAATTAGGCATAGGAGACAGGATAATGAGACGAATTAGGTTAAAGGGCATCAGTTTGAAAGGCAGGGTTCATGAAGAAGAGCTTAGGAGCTCATCGTATAGGAAGTGATTCTGTATTCAATGGACAATTTGTATTCCTTGAGTTCCTTTATTGAGCTAGAAAACAGTAAATTCCCTAGAAGGGCAAGGCAATGTATCTTTCAAGATGAAAACATACAAGGTTGGGCAGTGAGCACTGCCCAGATAGTTCACATCTGCTACTAAGACGCTGCGGCATTGTATTTTTTTTAAAACGCTGGGTCTTGAGCGTTTATGACTGTATGAAGGCGCTGCGTATGGCTACGGCTGTATGCAGAGTAAACGGAACCAGCTAAGACGCTGTGGCCTGACAGCACATCTGATGCTCGAGCAGACTCGTCCTTCGTATCATTGCCCAAATTCTCCTCATGCCAGTGTCTTCCACAGCAAAATATCTCTGTGTCTCTCAAGCAGATTCCCACATTGTGGGGAGGCTATTATTTGGCGCCGATCAGAGAGAGTGAAGGGTGGACAGCACTGCCTCACGTCTCTACTTGGCTTCCTGTGCGGCAGCAACAAGTGACTGGTTCGTGCTCGTCGCGTGCGTGACCACATGCAAAGAGGCGTGTTGTTGCCTGGAGTGCCCACACACCAAACCAAGACGGCAAGAGAGAGTTGGCCCCGGTGAGGATTTTTTGGTCTATCCAAAGTGCTGGAAGTCATGCTTGAGCGGAGCACATACGCAGTGGAACGTTCAACAATAACTTTAGGCGACGATCACTATTACCTCAGCGAGCAGCCATCAATTACGCTAGTGATCGCCCCCAAGAAGTTGTTTCCGAGGGGTTTACCAAGGACAAAAGCACCGGTAAGAAGGGAGCTCAAGCATCCTTCTATCAAAGCCGCCAGCAGCCTCGCTATTGATGGCATTCGCACTGCAGGAACTCTGGGAGGCACGGCAATGAACACGAGAAGACAGAAGCTTGCCTCGCCTACTGCCTCTCGATCAGGACAGCCTGGCGCCCTCCTGATCTAGTTGGCGGTACGAGACGCCACCAACCGGCCGGTGCCGTTCTGGCTGCAGCGTGGAGGGGCTTATAAGCTAGTGGGAGACGAGCAGACCAGATTCGTCAGCACGGCTGACGGGCGCAGTGGTGGTGTGTGAGGAAGCCCACAGATTTCCCGTCTCGCTCGCTCCTGTCGTCTTCGACTGAGGCGTGCGAGGGCTAGATAATTGGTCCCCGGCTGGCGTCATAGGTGCATGGTGGGTGAGCTGCGGGAAATGGCCAGGAATAGTTTTCTGCCGGACCACGTTCAGGGCAGCCGAATGGACGAGACGTGAGATTGTTCGGATGATAGTCCCATCGTGGAGGGCTCAACGGTCTCGACATGCTCAATCGTGCGATCTGCTTTCCTACGACGCGCGCTTGGTCGCCCTCATCGGATGAGTCGCACAGCAGGGCCCAAGACAGCCGAAGACAGCCACAGATCGTCACTGGACGGCAAGGTCAGGTATGACGACGCGAGGTATTTGGGGAGAATGGCAGAAAGGGGATGCTAAAAATTGGGAAAAAGGAGAATTATCTCCCCACCCTCTTTTCTTCTTCTTACTAGCTGCTCCCATCACTAGCCACCCGACCTGTCAGCGCTCGCAGCTCCTGTGCAGATGGCTGACTGTGTTCATGCAGGTCAGCCGGGCACCGGCCTTCTTTATTAGTCGCCTGTTCGCTACGCGAAGATTCCGAGCCATCGGCACGGTACTTGGGGGCTACGCAGTGACCAATGGGCTGCAGACCGGCGAGCTGACTGAGTCGCTCAGACTAACGGCCACTGGCTGGGCTTCTTTGCTGAGGGGTCATCCAGGTAACCGGCGTGACCCCCGACGTTGTACTTTGCTATCACACAATGATGCAGTACCACCCAATCCTACCGGCCAACGGCCCTGCGGCCTCGGCGGGGGGGATGAAGGCGTGCGGGCCGTGGAATTTGTCCGGCCAGACACCACCGTTCTACCATCCCCCTCACCCCATCTACCTGTTCTGGTGGATGAATGGTGCCAGAATGAGACACACTGTCGCACATGCTCTGAAGCTTGGACAGTGCGAGGCAAACCTTCTCACCCGGTGGTCTGTAAGCTAGCGAACCCGACATTGCAGAGAGGGGGTGCCACAATCTTCACCATTGCTGGTTCAATTGTATTGAACACGAGGGCTTTGTCGTTGTATTCGCCTCGCGAGTCTTTGACTTAACAATCGCCCACGAAACGGACCGTTTGTTGCCGTCACAAATCCAGGAGAATCCATTATCGTCTGGCATCCAGAGCCGTGGCCTTGGGACCTTACCGGGTTGCCCGGCCAGGTGTCTCGGGGCGAGGCAGGATAGGTGAGAGCAAGCTTTGGGGGCTTGTTGGTTGTCGCCCGAGCTTTGACAAGGCGCCTTTGCGAGACGGACCGATGCGCGGACAGCCCGCGAAGAGCTGGGCTAGTCTGAGCACCTCTCCCGAGGACTGTAGGATGGCTGTGTGCTTTGGCTCCAGCTGCGGCGTTGCGAGGAGCTAGGAGCCTGGTAAGCAATGGTTGAGGCTCAAACTTTGACATTGCAGAAAGGCATGTGCTGCTTGTGTGAATAGCTCGGCAAGAGTCAACAGACAGCTAGCAATAAGCTCCCATGATTCAGGAATGACCGCCTTTGGAAACTCGTTCGGCCGACAGATTGGCCTGGATCATGAGCGGCTGGCGGAGGAATATGGAATATAGGTGCACAAGAGTATTATTAGGGGGGCCAAGCAAGGATGCCTTCCGCGGGCGGAGATGGTGTCCTGATCTGGGGCCCAAGCGGTAGCCAATCCCACCATACCGGGTCACAGTTGAACGAAGATGTTCCGAATTCCAGACGTTGAGATCTGCTTGGAGACGGGTGATGGGATCAAAGCCAGGCTGTGTTGGGGGCCGCTACCAGCACTCGAAAAGGTGCATAGAGTTGGTAAGCTGCCCAGCTAGCTGCCTAGGTAGACGCGTTGGGCTTGTCAGAATATGGACTTGGTCAGTACTGTGTAATAAGTGAGGGACAAAGAGCGTGAGAATGTGATGGGTGCCCAGTTGGCTGGTCCACTCACCACCCTGACCCATCACGCGGGACCGTGGTTCTGCACAGGGGAGCACAAGCCACTAACATCTATAGTGTGGCATGGATCAGCTGTCAGTCGCTCCGTCAGTGAGGGCTCTTCGCAAATTATTACACAGTATGGCCACCGGTAGCGTATCCCCTACCCTTGCACCTGCACCTGCGGCCTAGCAGCCATTCCAGCCAGCCAGGCCAGCCGTCAGGACTATGGTGTGCACTATGCATACGCAGCAACTGGGCTAAGAACTGTTTGGACAGTGCTTCCACGATTCCCCGAAATGACCAAGCCTCGGTGCAACAGCATGCACATGCGCACAGTGTGCGGCACATGCCCGGAGAGACTCGTGGGTCCTCATGGGCAGCCCAGGGACGCGGGATAGAGGGCGATCAACAGCCCAAGGCGGGCTGGGCCGGCTTCTGCAGACCCAGAGTGCCCCATCGTCCCGGAAGACAGCTCTCCACATCCTCGTCTCACCTGTCAGGATGCCAGGCTGCTGAGCTGGCTCGACGAGAAGGGCAAACAGGCACCAAAGCGGGCTCAGGACATGTGTATGCTGTGTTGTCAAGCAGGCAGGCAGGCAGGCAGGCAGAGAGGCAGGACAGGCTGATAGGGCAAGGCCTGCCGTGCTGTGATCGACGGTGCCGTGCTCAGAGCACGTCAGGGTGCGTCGCCCATCATGTCGGGAATCGGTCTCATGTAATGTGCTCACACAGTACACGTGCCCAAACCATGGGGGCGCTGTCACGGCATAGCGAACTGTGGCAAAATGCAATGGTGTGCGGTGTGACGCGATGCGATGCTATGAGAAGCGAAGCGAAGCGCCCAGCCTCTGGGCCTTGGCCAGCCCTCCAAGGTTACTCGGTCGCAAATAAACTTCGGCGGCTCGAGGCTTCTCCACGTCCTGCTCCCTCCTCCGCCTCTGTCGGTCTAGCCAGGCCCCGTGCCCACCTACCCAGCGAGTGCGGACGTGGTACTGTGTAGCTACAACATGGCCATTCCACATGGCTCGACGATGCGAGGTAGCTGTACACTGTACCGTAGCTGTCGATGAACGCCCAAGCAAATCTTTGGTCCCACTCAAGCCAACAGACGTGTCAGCACTCGGTGACAGCAAGCGGAGGTGTGAGTGCGTCTGACAGCTGAACCGAGAGGAAGGAAGCTTTGATTCGATACCTTGGGGCGGTGCCGAGGATTCAAGGTTTGCGGCGGCTTGTTCCAAGGACGAAGAAAGGATGTGTTTGGTTTTGGTTACCGAGCCGCTGGTTTGAGGACCCCATTCCTCATGCCCGCCCGTCCCATCCAAAATGCAGTGAGCAAGTGAGCAACGCGGGTCGGGGGATGTGGTGGCTCGCCTGAAACTGGGGCACTGCTGCGGCAGAGGTGAACCGCGGCCGTGCGACGCCCTGGCATGGGCACGGTCTCTGATGTTCTGCAGAGGCGACCAATCTATGCTCCACAGCAGTCGGCTCTTGCAGAGATGGGCCTTTTAAACTTTGGGTCATATCAGACGCGTCCTGGTACATGCGGACTGGGTGTCACCGTTCGTCTTTTTGACATTGTGTTTTTGAATTATGGTGGCGACAACATGTACCGTTGCAGGGACGAAGGGGGAAAGAGAGTCAACTGTCCACCCAACTTGTGCTGTCAGGCAGAAAAACAAATGTGACTCGACCGAGAGGCAGGGCAGATCAAGCCTGGCGGGCTGACGGCACAGTGTGTGCCCAGAGCAGATGCTTGGTTGGCTACCTGGGGTGTGGGTATCTATCCCGAGGTTGGAAGGTTCAAATCCCGTCTGGCCTGCAGAAGCTTACCCAAAGCTGGCAGGCCCCAGGCTAGCCCCCCCTGCCCTACTTATCTCCCGAGTCCCTGACATGTACCTGCTGGCGCGTCCGTCTGGGGAAAGGAACACCAGAGTGCCAAGCTTGGCGGGCCCACCCAGCGCTATGACCACGGTCCACCGGGGAAGCACACGCTTCCAGGGTTCTCATCCCTGGGCCTCGAGATGCCCATTGGTTCCGCAACCTTGGGACTGGCCCAGCTGAGAGGTCCCCAATGTCCCAGGTGTCTGTCCCACTCCCACAGGCCCAGGACTCCAGATGGGCTCACCACACGACGTAGGCTGACTTGACTGACTACCTGACCCACCGGTCCCAGTCCAGCGTTTCCTCCCACCTCTTTCTCCATCCCACTTGTCCCCTCCAGCATGGCGCCTGGGCTGATCCCAGCCCGATTTCCTGCGCCTACCCACCACCACCCTCGTCCTCCGCCAATCTTGCATCCTCCTACCGTCGCCCGCACTCACCCTTCTCTGACCCTCATCCTTCCCCCTCTCCCTCCCACTCCCAGCCTTCCTCTCCGTCGCCCTCGACCCCGTTCACGCCCTCTCGTTGCATACTCCAGCTGGTTCCTCAATCAGACACACCAGGGAGTCGTTCGGTTCACTGCCGTGCTGTACCGAGAGCGGGTCGCTTTGGTCTTGAAACGCTGTGGTGGCTCTGTCGGCAGCCAGCTGGTCGGTCTTGTCACTTTCATCGCTTTGACCGAACTCAATTCCACTCGTCCCAATCCCAGCAGCACCGCTTCTTTTCCTCTTTATTTTCTCCTTCGCCGGGTCTTGCCTTGACTTGGCCTGCTTCGCATTGCCCGCCGGTCAGTCACCAGGACAGGACCACAGGGCCAGGAGAGCCAGAACACAGCCAGAGTAAGCTTATTACTCCCGCCGGCCGTCCCCGGCCTCTCAACCATCACCTTTCCTTGTCTCTCCCCCCCAATCTGTTCCCACCTTTCACCCTGTCCATTCGGCTCCAATGCGATCGTGACAACCTCTGCAGGCTTGAGCCATGCCATCGGCCACGCACAGCAGTCAAGAACATTCTTGCTAACCCTCTCGGCAGCAGCGGGGATCATTTGACTGTGATATTCGCTCAGTGCAACGTTTTTCATTGTGCTATTCGCTGCTATAGCGTATTTTTCTGTATCACCATTTCCACTCGCGCGCGTCACACGCACGACAACAGCAAACATGGTTGCTGCCCTCGGTCCACCCGCGCCGCCCACTAGGGAAGGTGATATCATGACCATCTCGAGAGTCACCCGCGAAGGCCGACGGCTTCACTATGATCTCCAGGTTCTGCAGCAGCCGGAGCGGGCCCGTGCCTGCGGTTCTGGCCCAAAGTGTGAGACAAGCCAATGAACCCTCACCTTTCCTCGCGTGCAGCACCGACTGACTGGCAATCACAGCTTCTGCCGATCGCCGACCCGTTGACCCACCACCTGTGGTGCAGATGAAGATATTCGAGGGTCCGCACAGGGAGAACGCCAAGGACATCACCTTCTCCTACAACGCCGACTTCTTCCTCTACGCCAACCTGCACCATGCCCCAGACATGGGCAGCGGGCGAGTCGCTCAACCCAGCACGCCCCCAGTGCTGACCGGAATGCCTGTATCGAGTATGATTCTGCTGGACCGGCCAACCGAGGCCGGCTACTTCATCTTTTCTGACCTTTCGGTGCGCCACGAGGGCAAGTACTACCTGACGTTTTCCCTCATGGAGGAGGTCAAGGAGGACAGGGACAAGGACGCCGACGAGCACATGTCTGGCACGGACGAGATTGTCGGCCCCGATATTGGTCCCGGCCAAGAGGCACGCTGCTGGAACTTCCGAACGACGGTTCATACGGACGATTTTGATGTGTACAGTGCCAAGAAGTTCCCAGGTCTACAAGAAAGCACCCAGTTGAGCCGTACCGTTGCCGAGCAAGGCTGCCGGGTCCGCATTCGCCGCGATGTTAGGATGAGACGCAGGGAGAAGGGCAAGGGCAAGGATGCCAGTGCTCGGGACGACGAGTACACTCGTGCGGCAGCGGTTGCCACGGCCGCGCCGCCGCCTCCGGAGAGGACCCCGACCAACCGCGGCCGCTCTTCCAGCAACGTGAGCCTGGAGCGCGCACCATACCCCCAGGAGCTACACCGACGCCAGTCGGGAATGGACTTCGCCCCTCCGAGGCCACCCTTCCCTGCATCTGAGCCCTCCGCAAACAGGCATCTGAACTTTGGTGGTCAACCCGGGCCATATGCTCACCCGCAGTCGGTTCCAAACTCGCCTTTACACCCGCCAAACGGACCTCACTACGGCCATCGGCCTTCGTACTCTTACAAGCCGGAGCTGTCGCCGACGCATGGTTATACGCCTCAGACTGCCCCAGCCCCGAGAGATCCGTTCCAGCGACCACAACCGGCTGCGAACCCGCCGCCACCCACCCTGGCCCCAAGGCTCGAGCCGGACGTGGAGACGCAAAGGCGCAGGGACACTATCCTCCCGCCTATCTCGGAGTTTGCAAACGGTGTCGTGCCGCAGCGCAAGTACTCGTCCAGCTCAATGCCCATCGCGCCGATGCCGCCTCGCACCCAACCGTACCAGCCCCACAAGGATCTGCCATCGCCCTCGCAGATGGAGCACCAGTTGGCGCCCTACAAGATGGAATCGCGCCGCTCTCCATACCACAAGGTCGAGTATGCGTCGCCACCGGCACCTGCAGGACCGTACAGCGGACCACCACTTGTGGCGGAACCGTCTTTGTCGCACAACAAGCGGCGGCACGCAGAGGCTTTCCCGACTGCGGACTACGGGCGTCCCCAGTACGGCCGGTGGGAGAACGTCAATCGCCATTACAACCTCAGTGATCCCAAATACGACCGTGCGTGTGGAACAAAGGTCGACGCCCTTTTCGCCCCGGTTAGGGATTAATCGGCTATCGCCCTAAGCCTGGCCTGTCCCAGGGCGAGAAGTCATCCAATTTGAGGACATGGCCCCTTAATCTTTGTTTGATCGTGCGGTGTGCAATCTTGGAGGAGGGTAGCCTCCTGAGCGGGTTGTCCCTGTGTCTCTCTTTTGTCTGGTGGGCTATGATTGTTTCTGGGCGTCTCGGGATCCGGGAAAGATATCCGAATCATACTGGGACTCGGCGTCTTACTTTGTATCTTTTCTCTGTCTAGTTTTGGAAACCGGAGACAGCGAGCTGGCAGGGCAGGGCACGGCACGGCAGGGCACCGCAGTGACAGCAGAAGTCTATGGGAGGGGAGCTCAACTGTATAGTTCAACAAGACATTCTACTAGTATGGGAATTCAGTGGATCAGCACTGGTCTCTCTGGCCCTCGACTTTGGTTCCTGTAGGGCCGAATAAAAGTTTCAACCTAGATTAACGACGTGCATTTCAGCCTGTGTGGTCGGTGACATGGATAGTTGGTGTGATGTGTTTATGACCAGCCATGGCTTTGATGACACAGGGTCATGGACATGGTATGTCAGTCGCGGGTTGTTTGTGTTCCACCTGCTGTACTAAGCTGGGCGCGTGTTTTACGGGCGTGTTTTATGGGGGCCCTGTCACGAGGAGCAGGCTCACATGCCATTGGCTGACGACCCCGCTGCCCCGCCAACACTCCTCCACAGCTTCCTGCGCTTGTACCTGGAAGGCAGCCTGGTGAGTGGGCGCTGCAGTGTGCACTGTATTGGTTGATTGGCCTTTGGAATTTCAGCAGGCCTGGATCCTTTGTGACTCTCTTACCACCCAAGAATGTCTGCCGGCAGTCGAGGCTGACTCTCTTCTACAGTCTGCACGCGTGCTCAGACACCTGGCAAGACGGTCTGACACCAGCTTGCCGGAGTTTATCGTCGCCCCATCGGCCCATCGCGCTGCTGGCCATTGGCGCGGCCGGTTAAAGCACACACTGGAAGCTCTCATTTCAACGCCAACCCCGTCGTCCCCAAGAAAAGTAAACAAACACAAGCGTGGCCAGCGGAAACCAGCCACTTTGGTTTGGTCCATTGACCTCTCCAGGACCTGTCTGCCCATGCCGGTCGCAACGCCAGTTTCGCACACCTCAATTACACCACGGCCGTCAAAATGGCGCCCACTCCGCAGAGCCGCTTCCTCGAGGGCTCCATGAACGACCGTGCCAGCAATGCCCCGCCACCCGATTTCCTCGGCCTCGATGCCGACGCCACCGCCGAGTATGAGCGTCAGTTTGCCCTGGACTGGCAGCCTCCGGACCTGGGCCTCCGCCACCAAGGCACCCGCAACAGCTTCATGAGCGTCAACTCGGCCTTGTCCGCGGCCACCACCACCCGCAAGCAGAACGGTCCCTCCTTTTTCGCGCCGCTGTGGGGTGGGGTCAAGGAGAGGCTGAGCCTGAACCGATCCAAGTCATCCAACAACGTTCACGACCGTGACGGGGACAGCACTAGCAATGGCCACTTCATACCACCCACCTTCAAGCACCAGAGGTCCGAAAGCGTCAACGTTGCCAGGCCCAGGCCCCCGCGACATGCCGACCCAGACTCGCCCACTGCCAGCGGCGACGGCCCAAGGCTGAAGAAGTTTAACAGCGCCGCCGCCATCCCTGGTGTCAGCATGCCCATGCCCATGCCCAGCCCGCCCGCTTTCGATCCCACCAAGCGACCAACCCCCGACGAGATTGCTGCAAACTACCAGAGTCTCTTGGCTAGTGGCTTCTTTGGGAACCGTACCATCCAGTCCACAAGGTTCGCGCGGCCTGGTCACATGCAGAATCTCTCGAGCATGCCCACTGGCGACTCTTTCGCGCACCACGAGGCTGAGGGCCACCAACCAGAACAGCACGAGGCTGCATCCCTACTCCCTCCGCCGGAACGACAACCTCCGCCGCCGCCGCCGCCGCCGCCGGATCGGGCAGCACCGCCGCCTCCTCCTGTCGAGTCGATGGACTCGACAGCGCCTTCCTCGTCTGCAGGTGCACTGTCGAGCCCGCCCGTCATGTTTCAAGCCGGCTCCAGGGACCAGCAACAAGCATCACGGGACATGCCCCCACCTCCGTCGCCACCCAAGCAGCGAAGGCCCGGCCATAAGCCCTCCCATTCTGTCTCGTCAATGCCGTACGACTCAATACGTGCCGCCAACGAGCCTTCTGTATCTCGTCCCTTCCGGCCCCCGCCAGTGTCACTTGCTAGGTTTTCGTTAGACTCTGGACGCAGGAGCTTTGATTTCCGGCGGGGCAACGACTCCAATCGCGGTACCAAGCGTCCTTTCACGGCGACAAACGACTCCGAAATGTCACTCGATAGGCCGTCTTACGATATCATCAGCGGTGACGGGAGTGGGTCCATGGTTACTGCCTCGGACGACGGCGGTCACGAGAGCGGCGCGCGCAAGCTGGTCAAGAAGTTGCGCAAGTCTGCCAGTCGGATCTCAATGGACCTCGGGAAGACCATCTCTCGGCCAGCCTCGTCGAATTTCGAGGCAAACGACGGCGACATGGAGATTATAGACTCGTCGGCCTCGCTTCCACGGAAGTCCATGTCATCATCAATCCGGCGATCTTTCAGCTGGCGTCTAGGACGATCAGCCCCGGACAACAAGGATGACATCAGGCACGGAGACACCACCGCGAATGGAGACAACACGGACAACGCCGTCGAAGCGCCCGCTGCGCCATCTTTCCAAAATGATCGCTTCATACCACCATCCCTGTCGGTGATCATGGACGCACCCGAGAGCCCAGAGCGGAACAAGCTCAAGAAGAAGGACATCCGTGGCCGTCGCCTGCGTCGTCAGGAAGCCAGCAACAGGCCGTTTCTCGCATCGTCTCATAATCACAGCCCATCGTCATTCCTCCTGCCACCGGGCGATGGCGACGTGGCGATGACGATGGACTGGCAGAGCACGCGGCACTCGGACAGGAGTAAGAGTCGGAGCCGGAGCAGACCAAGGCGGTCGGAGCTGTCAATGATGATGATGCAGTCGCAACCTCAACCCCAGCCTCAGTTTCAGTCACAACAGTCGCAGTCACAGTCGCGCCCGGGCACCGCGCACAGCACCGAGAGCTCGTTCAGCTTCACCACGAGCAGCGTGGCCGCCTCGTTCGAGCCCCGCCGAAGCGCCGAGGTGGCTGGCGCAGATGACAGAATGGATGTCGAGCCCATCGAGTTCGTCATCCCATCCTTTCACTTCCCGAATCGCGTCCGCCCGGGAAACCCGCTCACAGTCATCCCAGACGCCAACCGGGGCATCCCCAGCGTGCCCAACATCCCCGGCGAGTTCAGAGACGTTAAGATCGTCGCCAGGGAGAGGGCTGAGAATGTGGATGACGACGTTGACGTTGACGTTGACGCTGGCGGCGGCGGTGCTAGTGGTGGGACCCAGGCGGGTGCGTGGCACAGCCCCCAGACCGTATCGTAAAGACGTTTGGCGGAGACTCGGAGACCAAGACCTGAATGGCTTACTCAAGGCACAACTTTTCGTTTGGCGCGACCGTCATGAAAAACCCCCGGCCTGGAGTTTGTGGTGCTTGGATAGATCTTCTGATTTTGATGCGGCGGCCCTTCTGCAATGTTTTCCGCTGGCCCCGTGGCGGAGAGAGGGGTTCATATCTTCCTGCGCCAAGGGGAAAAATATCGTGTGGGCAGGTCTAGCTTTGTGCGACTTGATTTGGATCCGAGGTGTTTGGCGGCGTGAGAGGAGTTAATTAAGAACGAGGTTAGGGAAGACCAACTGACCGACTATTTCGGACTGACCAGGTCGCCTTGAGGAAGAGGCCTAGGATGGTCCCGGGCTTCTTTCCTCCTTGCTTCTTCTCTTTGACGAATGTAGACGACTTTGATGATGTATAGATATATGACTTTGCCAATAGAAACATATCGAACCATATCGAACCATATCCACAAGTCACACTCAATATTTACGTTGGCAGCGCTTGGCTCGGTGGCCATGTTGCGCTGGGATTTACTTCAATGTGTCTGTTCATGAAGAGTGATGACGAAGACGGATGGTGGTCGCAAGAGGCCTCTTTCTTCACGTGCGATCAAAGCAAATAGTTTTGATGATTTGGAGCAGCGAGGAGAAGGGATATCTAGGACAGCGATCCATGCTTTTGAATATGACAGAAGAGCGAGTAGATTTCACTCCGCGGCTAACAAGCCCGTACAGGGAAGGCAAATAAGACGGGCGCGATGGGATGCCAGTTGGTCTGTGATTCCAGACGGATGATTATATACAGGCTATTTCGGAACAAGTTACTGTACATCCAACACAGCGGCGCGATTAGATAGGTTCTCGAGCGCGAAGCACTCGCAACAAGGCACTTCGGTCCATTAGAATGTCTATAAACCATGCACACGCTTGTGTGCTCCAAATATGTGAGCAACGAGGTGGGTGCCAGGCAGTTTCAAGCCGTGCAAATGCTCCGGAAACCACTAGCCCTACTACAGAAACTTGCCGTCCCAAACCAAAATCGACTGAGTTCCAGGTCCCAATTCCAACCAAAAGATTCCATGTCAGTCCATACTATACGGAAAAAGGTAAACACCAATTCACCCAATACCAAGAGACACCGCTTGCTGTGCCATGCTCAGCCAGCATGTCTGCTCAGTTCGGCCTAAAGCAGCAGCTAGACTTCTCCAAGAAGGACGCCACGAGCCCTTGGTACGGACTGCGGCTTTTGTGCTGTGGAGAAAAAGCTCCAGGCGGCGGTAAAGATGCCAGGGAAGTGACTGTAGAGCATCGCACATGAAATGACCAGCAGCAGCGGAATCCAAACGAAAAATAGGTTCCGATCTCTGCTCAGCTTCTTCATGTTTTGTGCATGTGCCTGGCGGAGGTTGTCCTGTTGTTCCTTCGTAATGTTGTTCTTGCGACCAATTTGTAACAGTTTCGGCAACTGTTTTGCCACCTGCGTCTCCTCCGCGTGTATATCATCCGTCTGCTGATGCAATGATGCCTCTGGCTGATCATACAGCGCTGCGCACTTCCTGTCTGCGTCGTAGTCGGCTGCAGCCCGCGCAGCAGACTCTTGTTTGCTGTCCAATGCCTGTGGGGAGACCTTCCGGTCTTGCTGACCGCCAGGGAAGATCTCATCATATGCAGGTGGTAGTACCGAGGACGGCATCAGGGAAGACAGGTCCCACCATCGATTCTCCTCCCCTGGAGCAACAGGTCGCTGTCCTACAATGTTCGGAAGAAGTGCTGCCATGCGTTGCCTGTAAGCTTGATAATCGGGCATCGCCATCATGTTGGGCATTTGTGGCAGGTGTGGGAGGTTGTGGAAGTGAGCCGTCATGGACTGCTGGAACTGTTGGAGTTGGTCCCTGAAGGCCGCCATGGCAACTGCCGGGGAGGCCAAGCCCCCCTGCTCGGGAGCAGTTGGTATGTCGATAAGCGAAGGCCTTGAGGTCGGCCCTGCGTTGCTCCTCGAAGATCTCCGCTTCATCTGCAGCCATGCATCTTCCTCGTAGTCCTCATCGGAGCTGAAGGCCGCCTCGTCGTCCGTATCAGATAGCTCACTGCTCGAGAATCCTTCGGACGGTGGATATTGCCGAGGTGGCTCCCAGAATGAGCGAAGTGATGTGGCACTGTTGGCACGGCTGTGTATCGTGCTGCCTCTTCTTCCTGCACGCTTGATAGCGCGGATGACGTCCCGTGTCGTTGCGACATCCGAAGCAAGCAGATTCTGTCGTGTCTTGAGCGCCGGGTCCGCCTTATGCTGAATGAGCCGCCTGACCAGCTCGGGGTGGTTGTGCATTGCGGCATAGTGCAATGGAGTGTAGCCTCCAGCATCCTGTATGTTGGGGTTGGCGCCTCTGACCAGCAGACCTGCGGTAAATCGGTGGAGCCCAAGGACGCACGACAGATGCAGCATCGTGTGTCCCGTCTTTCGGCGCAGGTTAAGGCGGGCCTTGTTAGTGCTGTCATCCATGTCCAAAAGATCGAGCACGTGCAGCAGTTTTGTCTCCAAGTTCATGTTGTAGCCCGAAGGACCGCCGTTGAAGGTGTTGCTATTCAAAGATCCACCCGAGTTTGCTGAGTTGTCAATGATTCGACTGACGAAGCCACGGAGTTCATTGGTATTTCCTGTCAACTTGTTTGAAAGCACGTTCAGTGCAAGGCGAAGCAGGTGGTTTTCACTATCATCCTTGTAGGTGAAGGTGGCCTGCGGTCTGTTTTGCAGCGACGGTAGGAGCTGAGGTTGGCCATTGGGCCCCCTGAGGCTAACAGGGACTGTTCCAGCCACATGGTAGGGTGGCAGGAGGCAGTGGAGAGCCTGCTCGCCCCAGAATGTAGTAGTCGTAGCCTTTGTGTCTCCAAACATGACATCAAGCCCTTGGTAGAAACCCGAGCCAAGTATGGTAACCTCGATTCCGCCCGTCATCGGGCCCTCGTTCGGAATAACCTTGTGAATAACTGACAAAGGCATTGGCTGTCTCAGCTGATTGGTGTTCGGGAACGGAGCAGGAACGGGGATACCATGGGCCAGCATTTGACCGACTTGACTGAGCTGAGGCTGTTGCAGAGCACCGTTCCTGATCCCGCTTGGGCTTGGCGGTCTGCTGGTATGTGCCGAAGGAGGAGCAGAGAACATTGGCGTGGCTGTCATGCTGTCAGGAGCCGAGGAGCCATTGGCGTCTGAAAAGATGACCTGTTCATTACTGTTCGGTGTGGGCGGTCCCGCCGGGAATGGCGGGTTCGTAGCCGTCGCGTTCGGAATGAAGCTACCGTCGCCGCCATTGTCGGAATAGGATATCGTACTTGGTGGCGTAAAAGGAGAAGTAGAGGACGAGGGTCCTGACTGCCCGTTCTGCAGACTGTTTGGTGGTTGCGGCGCAAAATTCGTCGTCTCGAGCCGGGTCATGTGCAAGGTCGTTGGGAGCTTTGCGCCGCTTGATTTTCTCTTCTTCGCAGACGGGCCCATTGAGCTGGGCGAAGGCGGTCTGGATAGGACTCGCGGGGTCGGCACGGCAGAGGTGCGCTGAGAAGAGGTACCAGAGTGCATCGGCGGAGGTTGCAGAGCATTCGCACTGCGCTTCAAAGCCTGTATATCGGAAGTTGACTGCGACTGGCGGAACGGGTGCCCAGGTTGGATGGCGTTCATATCATTGATGCCGCTTGATGCTGTGGGAGCCGCTGCCGCAGATGACAGATCAGCGGCATCGCTCGCGACGATCGAACTGATAGGGTTCGGGGGCGGCTGTGTTTTGTGATCGTCTGTGATCATTATCGAAGGGGACAACCCCTGCGTAATGACGTGGCCGAGGTGATCCTTGAGGGTAAAAATGACCTGGAACCCCAGTTTCTCGTGGTGATGGCGACAGTAGCAAGCAATCCGCATCGGCGCCTCGATTTGCATGGTCCCGGATGGCCTGATCTCTTCGGGCGGTGGCTGTTGCCAGTCCTTGACCTCCTGAGTGTTGAAGACAATGACTCTCTTCGTCTCGTCCTTCTTCCAGTTCTCCTCCTCTTCTGGCTTCTTGACCTTCTTGCGGTTGGCACGCTTGTGCTCTCGTGTGACGCAGCCAGCGCAAATGTGCACTTCACCGCCATTTTCAGGCTTGTCATCACCGTCCGGCTCTGCCCTCACTTCCGCAGGGTGGCCGGAAACCGCAGCGCGAGCTAGCGCCCTCTCCTTCAGCCCCGGTTTGGCCATGGCACTGGTGCAGACGAGCTGGGTGAAAAGCTCGAGCGTGTCCGGTGCGGGGGCGGGCCTGGGTTTTGCCAGTAGCTTCGGCTTCGATATGGTATGCGGCGGAAGATGGATCTTCTTGACGCCCGCTGGAACAGGGTACAGAGTCATCTTGATTGGAATCTGGGTCTCCACGCGAGACTTGGGAGGAATCGAGTGGATGGTCAACTGAGTCCTTGAAGGTGCATAGGAAGGCTGCTGCATCATCGTAAAGCCCATACTAGAGGCGCCTGGTGCTGCTGCTGAGAAATCCATCTGCCCGGTGGCCGCGTTGTTGGGTGACAGGGAGTTCCCACCGAACCACGTATTGCCTGGCTGGAGGCCACTGAAGTCGGTCATTTCATTTTCAACGGGAGCAAAGTTTGCGACGGCGGATGGCGAAGAACCCTGGCTGAATACCATGTGTGAGGCTGGCGACACTTCCCTGGAGCCGCCGGTGCGCAGGCCGTTCATGGACTTGCTGAGGGAGTAGTTCTGCTTCAGACATGAGAAGGTGAGCCAAGAAAATAATGGGACAGGTCTCGGGGCTTACAGAGTGACGCTTGTTACGGTAGGAGTAGGGAGATTGTGCGGATTGCGGCGAGCCTTTGAAAGAAAAGACGTTGTGGTTCTCGGCTTCCTCTGGGGGCGACTCGTCCGAGGCGTTGGCAGCCATGGGGCTCTGGCTGCTGTCTGAGGGGCTGGAGGAGTCGTGCCTCGGGGCAAATTGTGCGTCGCCGATATCTATGTGCTCGCCGTATGGAGACTGGTCAAGAGCAGCGGGGTTGATGGTGCCGTTGGCATTGTCGAAGATGGAGGGCATGTTGTCGATGTCCACGAAGTCGCCATGATCCTCCCAGTCCAGCCTCGGCTGTGAGTCGAGCTGGTCCCACATACCGGCCATGTCGACATCGCCGCCGTTCATAGCTGCGGCCGACAGCGTGGAGCTGTCTGTCCTGTGTGTGGTGGATGAGTCGGATGCGGAATCTTGGTCGGAGGCGGTGGGCGAGGGTGCGGAGGTGATGTGAGCGGGAGCGGACTGCAGGCCGGCCTGGGCCTTTGGCTGAGAAAGATCCGGGTTGGAATGGATCAGGTCGAGGAAATCAGCCGACCCGTCGAGGCTGAGGTCGGGGTCGAGTTCAGAGTAGGCGTCGTAGTTGATGAAGCTGAGCTCGGACATGGAGACACCGTCGTTGGGACTGGTGGGCGGCATGACCAGCGAGAAATGCGGTGCAGGGCGTCGTCAGTCGGACTGTGTCCGACCTGGATCCCGACTCAGCACGTTGCTAGGTGTGGGAATATGCGGCAGACTGAGGTGGGCTGGGCTGCTGGATGCCGGCTGCAATATGCGCGACTTGATTGTTGCTCAATCAATTGGGCGTCGGATTGAGTGCGGTGGCTGCCGTCGCTGCCGTTTGGCGTCGGCGTGGTCTGTGGGATGGCTGCCGTGGGGAGGTGATGGGGTATGGTGGTATAGGATAGCGATGTGGGAAGAGTCAAGTGGCGTTTTTGGGAAGAAGAATGGATGACAGGGCAGAGCGAAGCGGAGGAGATTTCCTGGGATGGAGGGCAAGCCCGCACACGCAGCAGCAGCAGCAGCAGCAGCAGCGAGCCCCAACTGCCCGAACAGCAAGCACAGCGCGAACAGCACGCAAGCAGGGCACCTGGGCAGGCTAGTGGAGACCCTGGGCTCGCAGCACCAGCGCTGTATGGACGACTGTGCTGGTCTGGCAGGTTGGGAATGCTCGGGAGGCGGTAAATAACTGGGGACAGGGGACCTTGGATCTGGACCAGGTGGGC
Organism: Diaporthe longicolla; assembly: GCA_000800745.1. Classification (NCBI taxonomy): domain Eukaryota; kingdom Fungi; phylum Ascomycota; class Sordariomycetes; order Diaporthales; family Diaporthaceae; genus Diaporthe; species Diaporthe longicolla. Next base: position 291,494 of record JUJX01000004.1, read on the forward strand.
CGTGGACCCTCGCAGGTTGCAGCGTTGTAGCGTGTGTGGTGTACGCAGCAGGAGCGTGGCTGTAATGCTAACCATCCACCCCAAACCAGATTCCGTCTAGCGCGCGTTGCGAACAGGCACGGATAGCTGTACATGAGGGACCAGGGCACTTAGAGGGGGGCCATCTATTCTAGCTGTGCTGCCCTATACGTAGATGAACCTGTTGGTGATAGATAGATCTTGCAGTCTGCACTTGCTCTCCTCTCCCATGATCGCCCTACACAGTATTTACAGATGCACTGGAGACAGAATTCATGCCCGGCCGATTTGTGGGTGGGTGGACATCTACTCAATTCGATCAGTGCGTCATTTAGAACAAGCAAGTTTGGGTGTTCCATTTCAACCCTTGGGATAGCAATGTTCGGCAGAGACAAGGGAGCGAGCGACTGACTGCCAGGCCATGACTACCTGTGCCTATCTACCTGCCCGACACACACACACACACAGTATGCACCGTTATCTCTTTCCGGCCACCAAGGGTGACTTGAGCAAATCCCATAGGGACTGACGGATGAGGATCCGGGCTGCCAGGCAAGACAAGATGCACACACAGGTCTTGGAACATAGAACATGAACAAGTCAAGAGTGGAGTTGGCCCAATGTGCTAGCGTCACGACGAGAAGAAGGAAAAAAAAAAAAGGGCTACTGCGATCCCGTCTCCACGATGATTAGTCTTCAGATTACTGGACAGGCCCCCCACACCTTCTGTCCAACCTGAGCCTGCCCTGGCCGTCCTATCCGCCCGCCTGGTCTGGTGAATCGGTACCTAGATACCCGCCCAGACAGCCCAGATTTGCTGCTCCAGGACCCTGGCACGCCAGGGGCTCCGACTTCTGAGACCCTTTGTCGATGGATATCTTTGATTTCTTCTACCTGCATTCCCCATGGGGCGGCCAGAATGGCATCTTCCGTCCGTGTCATGTCTATTGTCTCCCTTTTTGCAACCGTTGCGACTGAGACAGCGCTCTGCCTTTTCCCCTTTTTTTCTCACACACACACTCTCTCTCTCTCGCTTCACCTTGCCGGTACCGGGAGGGCTGTCTTGTCGTCCTTGCCTGCCCAGAGCTAGAAAACGTTGTTGCGCTCACAACGTCCTAATCCTAGCATTGGTGATTACATGCAGGTACTGTGTTATATTGTAATGCACGCCAACAAACCTTGCTGTCCCCAAAGCTACATTACTTGCCTATGATGTGCGTGTGTGCGTCTGTTTGCGTGCACACCCTGGGCCAGGTAGGCCAGCCTGGGCTGTCCCGGCCCAAGCCCTCACAGCCGTCCCATCACGCAGGCTGGGGCCCATGCATCCGACATATGCGGTACAACTCTTCGCGGTGCCTTGCAACGGCCTGCCAGCCTGCTTGCCTGTCCCGCTGGCTGCCAGTGCAGCTGATGTCCGTCAATAGGCGTCGTTTGCCTGCCTGAACGATGGCTTTGTGCGGCCACACGGGCGAGGGCCTGGTATGATCACTGCCGCTCGACGAGATTTGATGTCACCGTCGCTCCCGGGGCACGGTTACACAGCAGCCTTGTGTGCATTATCAGACTGACCGACATCGCTGCTGTGGGCTTTGGGCCCTTCTCCGCCTACACAGTCCAAGGCAGAAGAGGGAGGACGAGGACCAGGACGAGGAGGCTCGTATCCCCCCGCCATCCAGCTTGCAGCCCCCCCTGCTCCTCCTCTTGTCATCGGCCCCCTATGCACCACAGCCCAGTCCAGTCCAGCCCAGCCCATCCCCAACACCTTGTGATTATTCGCCGGCCGAACTCTCGCACAAAGCCTCTGCTGGTGTTCAGACGTGATGCTCCCCCGCCTTAACATGCAGGGCCTGCATGAGTGGTGACCTTTTTGCAGGCGGCCGTGCGTTCCGGTCTGGCACTAACTAAACCGTCCGGGATTTAATTCTACGACCAAACTCCCGCTCCCTCGCCAAACCCTGATCGCGGTCGGTCGGTTGAACTGGGCATTGTTTTGCGAACTGTCAATGGCCATGACAGCACCTCCCGTTGTGGTTTTGCTCTAGGCCCTTTTCGACCCAGCAACTGCCTAGGTGGTAGCCGAGGGGTGTGAGTGTTTTGCTATGTGCCTGTTGCCCAGCCATGACGACGACGGCGTGTCCGGTGACTAACAACTCTACACAGTCCCCCGTAACTACCAAGGCTGCCTACTACGCCAGAGCCATCGCCACCTCCAAGTGACGACTTGAGTCTATGTCCCACGCGTTTCGCACCCAAGGGCATCCTGGCGGGGTCGACGACCAGGTGTTCTGACACCGCCGACCTGCATGCACGTTGACGCGAACGGCTAAACATTAAGTCTGGCGCTCTAAGTCGCCGGACCCGACCGGGCACAGTCCGCCGTTCCCCAACTAACACCTGGACAACGACGAAAATAAATAGGAGCTTGATGTTGAGAGCTCGGCTGGAGTGCCCGTACATGATAAGCGATGACCAAATCTGCAACTCGGAAATAATTGTGGCTCCATTGTAATGCGTCTGCAGCCCTCCCCCTCCCCCTCCCCCGGGAACTGTATGATGTTGCAGTTGGCGTTATTTTCTCATGTATTAGTCTCCAATACGTCAGTTGCCCCCGGGGAGCTTCTTCCTTTGCACAGATTTAGGGCTGCCAAGCAACCCCTGCGGTGCCCAGCGCAGGCAGAGATGGCATACTGTCTTCAATGTCATCTCGTCAAGCGGCTACCAGATGCCAGTCCCGGGAAATATGATCGCGGGAGTGGTATATCGGGACCTGTACAGGTTGCTCGACATGCTGGGACCGGGGCAAGAATCTTGATACGGCGGACCATGGCGATTACTTCGTCCTTCAACGCTTGCAATCACTCAGTCTCATCAGGAAATCGTATCGTGCGGCTTACTGGTCCTGGAACGGGCCGAGAGGCGGGCGGCGGCGGCATGTCAGTAATACTGTCAGCCTCCTGCTCAGGTACATGCGGCCTGATCGCTCCTCTCTCGCCACCGCGCTGGTCGCATGAGATGGCTGTTGGGCTGGGGCGCTCTGAGGGAGACTGTATTTGCTGATCCTGCCGCGCCGGAAGGGCTTCCGTTGGGATGACTGTCCCGTCGATGCGCCAAACAGCCCTGGCGGGACTAACACGAGACGCTCCTTGGCCGCCCGGCTCAGACGAGGCCCCTCGATCACCGCTCAGAGAATTGCGATGTGATGTAGAAAAGGTTGGCAAGCGTAGAGAGATGTTATCTAAGAGGCCCCTAATATTCGAAGATACGGCGGCGTCGGTAGTTTCGGTCGTGTTCCGAGAAATGGTCCTTGGTAGGTAATACCCAAGCTTGCCTAGGGGTATGCTGAGACCATGAACTGCCTATTTTTGCTTGCTATTAGGACCTGGTCGTACCACAAGCTGGGTGTGAGGGGTTGGACTTGCCACAGAGCAGATACATAGGAACCAAACGACTACAAGTACAGCCTCCGGCAAGTTGTTTACTAAGAGATCGACCGTTAGACATTTCCGTTCGTGGAAAGAAGGCCAGAAAGAAAGCATTATCATGCAGCCTTTGGTCCCTGAGCTATGGACTATAAAAGCGGGCGGGTGAGGCGGTCACTTACCATCAGACCTAAGCTTCCCATGATCCTCTTCCAGTGTCTGCAGGAATTCACGAGCGATGTATAAGTAGAAGACAGCAGACACTCCAATTGGGCCAAAGAAGCCGACAAACATGGCCTGACGAGAGTGTTCAATCTGGGGGATCTTCTTGTGGATGGCATATACCCAGGGCAATCTCCGTAATATCAAGACTAGGATGGCCAAGGGCACAAGCCTGTAGAGTGGGATCACGTCGTTGGTCAGGAACTTGCCCCAGGGAGCAGTCGCCCCATACCACATAAAGATGCCGATATTTAGAAGCATGTCGACGGTGGGTTGGAGGGAGTCATCCAAAGTCTGCACTCGGAACCAGTCGTCCCAAGTGAAGGCGTTCCCGGCAATGAAGCACGCCAGCACGCTGTTGATCGTCATGAGCATTCATACTCAGATGGCGGGAAATGCAGAATACGTACTCATCGGTTCCGATCATCCCACATGTTCCGGTGATAAAAAGAGCGAGCGAGAAAACAAAGACGAGAAAACTCTCGCGGTCGACAAAATTGTGCTCCTCGGCCCCTGGTTCCATCCGGGTCAGCTGCATTTCGCATCAAGGGATGTTTACTACAACCAAGGGGATTGGCTACTCACAGTGCAGGAGCTCCTTCGCAACCCATCCCACGGCAGCGCCGTACACTACTGACAGAATGATCGTGTAGCCCAAGTTCTCACCAAACCACATGCCCATCGCCATTTTGACACCTCCCGGTGCCGACTCAGCTCCATTGCCGGTGTATTTGAGGATGTACAAGGCGAGGAACAAGAACGGGTATCCCAAGCCATCATTAGCTCCGGACTCGGCAACAATCAATTCCTGAAGGTCCTTTGGGACGTTGAGGTCGGCGAACTTCCCCTTGACGATTACATTGCTCAGGATCGGGTCGGTGGGCGTAACACACGACGCTATCACAAGTGCGTGCAGGAACGAGAGATTTGGGACCATGGCAAAGACGATGAGGCTCGTGGAGAGCCACATGGCCACCATGATCGGGCCTAGCAGGATAGCAAGCGGTCTCCATTCCTTTCTGAGATACCGACTAGGGAGCTGTACTCCGGCCAGGACGAGCTGGATCCCAAGCACGAGCCGAGAGAAGTAGAGTGTTACTGAGTCTGAAGCTTCCTGGGATCCACTGCGATAACTGGCTCAGCCCCGTTTTTTCTCCATGGACGGGGTCGATCCAGTGTCTACTCACGCATATTCCAGGGGCCTGATGAGGTTACTGGCGCGGGCCGCCGCGCCGGCCAAGAGCGAAATCACTGTTTGCGAATGTGTTAGCCCGAAGGACTCGTGACTCGTTTCTCCGAGGGCGCAGGAAGCAAAGGGAGAGGAAGTGCATCAGCACGAAGTGGCAAGCATCGCGTCGCATCGAACTGGTCCTGGACGCAACTCACGTGCTTCGGACAAGTAGAAATGCTCCTTGCATAGATACGAGACCAGGCCGAACAGTGAGATCCATCCGCCGAGGACGGATAATACAATGTTGAAGTTGTTAACCTCGAGGGTCGGCATCTTCAGCTATGCATTCGGTCGAACACGCGAATAATTGCAGAGCGGCACATCCAGAGGCGCTGGACTTTCTCGCAATGGCTTCGGTAATCTTCGGTCAGCACGGACTGAGCGCGATATCTACCCGAAAATACTTATCGATGTGTTCAGATTTTTCTTCCTCCTTGTCCGATGACATGGAGAGGGAAGCCCCTGTCTTTTGTTGGTTCCGGTTCACGGTAGTAGAAACATGACGTGGTCTGGGAGCGCTATTACGGGCAAACTACGGGAAACGAAACAGCCTTGTCGAGACGCAAGTTGTTCTCGGCCCTTATAATCCGCTGACCGAGAAACGATCAACTATGCAGAACGGATCGCACGATCTAAGCTACAGCGTTCAGTGGGATCGTGCAAATCACCCATCTGAGTAAACTTATTTACCAACAGCACGCCTAGGTTAACCACATGCCTTGAAACCACACAACATTGAACCCCAATAGCTAATTGACATTCTACCCCATCACCTAGCTTTCCTTGGTGGTCCACCGTGGTCGCGTCGCGGACACCCGACCACAGTTCGTGGTAGACTTCGGTGGGACAGACCACCCACCAAAGAAGAAACATTTCCTAATACAGACAGACAACACATTCGACTGACCATGTTCTTAGAGCGACAGCAGTAGGATGTTGGCAGCCTACAGGCGATCTTCATATTGAAGCCGTTATCAATCCTCGGCCAAAACGTTGAAAAAACTCGTTCTTATATGTGCCTGAGCGCAAGTAGTTGTTTACAGCCAGTCCGTGTCTAAGATGTAGCTCGAGGCCAGAATATCCGCAAACGCACCTTACAACGCCGCGCCCTAAAATTTGTTATGCAGACCTGACCATCCCAGATCGCCAGGACTGTCATCCGCGGAAAAAAAAAAATGAAAAAATAAAATAAAAAAAGCCCCTTTCTCTCTGCAAGCCCTGGACCCAGTCAGGCCGTGCTTGTGCTTCCGTACGATATGATACTAAGCATCTGCATCGTCAAGGAACGAGGGGTTCGAAACCTGAAGTATAGCGAGTCCCTGGCTGACCATATTGCAAGATCCTTGTGCCTTAGAAGAAGCATGCCCGCGATCTCCCGTCCAAAGGCACGAATACAGTGGCCATTAGCCACGATGAAGCTCTCAAAAATGACCCCGCCGTAGAGGTAGCCCTCAACGACGCCCCCTCCCCGACTTGGCCATGTTCGCGCCGCCGACGGCGAGCTTGTCCGCCGAGATGTTTCCGGCGCTCGACTCGTGGCCCTTGATCCATTTGATCAGCGTTGTCGTGCCGTGGCTTTCGCGCTCCCGTATCTTGACGAGGACTGCCTCGACGAGATCGCGATTCTGCACCTGCCCCTTGTGCGTCTTCCAGCCGTTCTTTTCCCACTTCACGAACCATTCCGTCACGCAGTTGATGGCATACATAGAGTCGGACCAAATCATAACTCCTTGGTCCAAGGGGACCGTCTCGAGTGCTCGTAGGATTGCCGTCAACTCGGCACGCTGATTAGTCTGGGGGGTTCCTGAAAGTCGCTCGGAAATGTTCCTACGCGATGTCAGGCAGGTTACACATGAAGGGTGAGGCAGGTGGATTCGGACGCTGTTACGTACCTCGGGTCGCCATCACCGAAGAACACACCGACGCCTGCCACAGCCCCTGTCTGCCCGTTCGAAAGTGTGCTGCCGTCGGTGTAGATCTCGAGTAGGTCCTCCACGGTCTCGCCCGTGATGGCCAGCGCAATCTCATCGCTCGAAAGCTTGGCCCTCTTCGCTGCAGGGCTCACGCCCGCCTCCTCTTCCTCGTCGTCCTCATCTCCATCCTCATCCTTAAAATCGAACGTCTCCTCGGGCGCTGGGCCAGCACTCAGCCGGATGCTTTGAATCCACTCTTCAGCCGCCTCCCGTGAATCGAACTTCTTGTATTTGGGTGCCTTGACGCCCACATAAGCAGCCTGCGCATCACTCCATTCCGTGTATACACCTGGTTTGTTGCCGATCGCGACTGCGTAGAAACGAGTGGGTGCGACGCCGGGGTTGGGGTTCTTGCCAGCCGCGTAGAGTTCGGCTTCCTCATACGTACTGAAGGACTTGTCTGCTCAGAAATGCCTCGTCAGTGGTTGAAAGAATGGTGACAGGCGCGAAAAGGCGGGCGGGATCGTGAGCTTGAAGGGGTGAATGGTGGTGGTGGTTGGGGGGGGGGTTATTGTGTTCGAGATGCACGATCAGGCAAGAAACTCACAGTTGGCACCAGCAAAGCCGTTGGTCATGGCCTGGCACTCAGCCCAGGACATGTAGACACCGGGGATCTTGCCGGCACGTACTGCGTAGAATCTCTGCTCTCCGGGCCTGCGCTTTCGCTTGACAGAGGCCTGGTTCATCTTGTTGGCTTCGTTCGAGATGTTGGGCGCGTCGCCCTTCTTAGTTCTAGCTGCGGGCATGGTGGTTGCGCGAGTTGCAAGACGGTTCGCTCGGCGGGATGAACGTAGTTGCGTGGGGCTCAGTTCGTCCGTCTCGTATGTTTCGATCCAGAACGTGGTGGTTTGCCAAAGGCTGCTGCTGCCCAAGGCACTCCAGGGCAGAGGGCCAGGTTCGGCACAATGAAGGGGGGTTATCTGTGCCACGTCTTTGTCGACACTGGTGGAAAAGGCCACGGATAATCGCGTCCGAGGTCGCGTCTGTCGCGAGCTGCGTTCACAAATGCTCCAGACAAGTCGTTGCCTCTTCAGCATCGGCGTCTGTGCTGGTTGTTGGGTTGATGCCCCCCGGTTGGAGGGGGGAGGGGCCCCCGCAAATATGTACTCAGGAATTTATCGACCAAACAGGAAGCGCCCAGCTCCTGCTGGGATACTTGTTATCTATTCAAGCTCAACCACCAAGCGCACTCGCCTAAGTTGTGAGCGTATTTCAAACAGCAAAATAGTCTTGATGGTTAAAGAGAGTACGGGTTACGGGGCCGCATAAATGGCCTCACATGAATGCTGATCGGCTATAAACCAGGTGTTGGTGCTACTGAGTGGAATACAAATACTAACAAAAGAACTCGGAACAGAAGCTTGGAGAGATGACCCTCTTCTACCTAGGTGCCTAGGTCTAAATTCCAACTTTGTCAATAGACCTATAAGGAAAAGAACAAGCATAGCTGGCCTCTTGAAATATCCCCTAATCTCTAGTCATCCCGTTGTTCTGTCACCCAATCTACTTACCCGCCCACCTGTTATGGGCCGCATACAAGTCTAGACATGAAGCGTTCACTTCCTCGAATGCACTGGAATTGGCCGTAGTAGTTGGATCTTTTTACGTTAATTCTGTGTCTCATTTGTTGATAACACCTATCTCAAGGATTGTGTCACTGGACAGCTCCTGACTATTGTCATCAGAGCCTGGCGCGTTTTGGATGCTATCTTTGGTCCTACGACCAGTGCCTCACCCTCCAAAAGCCAGCCAAAACTATCCATTTTATGGCCATGCCCACTACCGCCCTGAAGTTGATTTCCTAATTCCCTGCTAGGCTCCGAATCTGATTTTGGAAGCCCGCAAGCTGCGACCAACAGATATAAGCTCTAGTGACGCCAGGGTGATTACACCCAGCCTGAATCATTTTCGCAGTGCTGCCGGTCTCGAGCCACAATTTCTTGCTCGGGATGAATAGCTCCAAGCGGCTCTTCTACAGCCAGCTCGGTTGCAGTGAAGCAACAGTTGCGGGACTTTCTCCCCTTGTCGCTGATGGAATACCGTCGCTCCAGCCGCAGCTCGAACGGTTGCCTCAGTAGAGTATCACTGACACTCGTGGCTGGCCTATGCATTCTAGAAGCCTATTGTCGCTCATGAGCGACCCAGATGTTGTGAGGTCTCGCCTCAAGGGCTCGTAGGCTTGGTGAAAGCGATGACTAGCACTGTTCACGAGGTTGTCTTCCATCGCGATCTCCCCTCTGGTTGCTAGCGTGCCGGTTGCAACTTCGCGCGCGTCAAGCATGGACTGTGGGGTGAACCTCGTGATGTGGGACGCACTTTTTGCCCTCCCACTCCCATGCAACCAAACTCCAGTTCAGCTCTCTGCGCCAGAAGAGCCCGAGGCCGTGGCCGCCGCCAAGCTCCGCTAGGTGTGGCTGATTGTGTCCACGGACCTCCGATGTCATCCCGCCAGTCAAAGTCATCCGCTCGCTGAAGACGACCTTGCCCATGCGTGAGTGTAGAATTGCCATGGAGCACATCACACAGGGCTCGTGAGTGACGTAGAGTTCCAGGTCGTGGCAGAGATATCCGTCTGGTGTTGGGTGATCCTCTTTGAATACCTTTTGCTCCTCGTCCAGCAGGGGTTTGTCTTGGAAAGCCTCGAATTCCAAGACAACTTCGGGGCCCCCGCCCTCCCTCTGCTCTGCTCGAACCAACTTCTGGGCAACCATGCTTATTGCCCGCATGACCGAGTGGGCCATCGGGTTGCCGGTGCTGCATGTCTTTGGCTGCTTGTGCCAGCGGGCGTCAGCTGCTAGAGCCACGACCCGGCAGCCATCTGGACCACGATGAACAATGCAAGCGCCCATGGGTTCACCGTAGCCGGCCTCCTTGCCTTTCTCAGCGACCTGATGTGCCAAGCCCACCCAGATGGACGCATCTGATCTGATCTCGTCCGTGTACCGGGTCACCATGCCAGGGTGGGGGCCGAGTGGGTTGTTCTTTCGGTATACACATGGCCAATATTGCTCAGACCACATCGCCGCCTGAATCTGAGAAGTTGGGGCCAGTGAGGGAACTGGAATGGTAGAGAGCCACGGGCCACGGGCGGACCCATTGGCATCAACAAGTCCCTCAACTGAGCACAAGCCGTTGAGAAGCTCTTGTTTGGACAAGTTGGCTGCTGGTCCGACGATGATGTAGATCCATTGCGATTTTCCTGTGTGTATCTGTCGGCTGCTGGCATCGTCATGCATGAACTGCAGCTTCAGGTGGGCGGGGAGGTCCACGGGCTTCGCGCATCTACGCAAGTGAGGCATGCCTTTAGCAATAGCCTCAGGCAGGAGATTGCGAAGCAAACTGGAACAAGACCGGATTAGTCCACGAGAACGAGCGGCCGGTGAGACAGGCGGGGTGGGAATGAGCTCACGTAATGACGGCATTGGCGCTCTTAACAGGTACTCGAGTGATGACCACATTGACACAGCGGTGGTCATCACGAAGCTCCAGTGTAGTCTTCAAAGGTATCAAGACGCCGTGGCTGACACCGGCTGGCAAGATGTCTTTAACCACCTGCTGCTGGGCCGCCAAGATGTCATCCATGTTGCTGGAGTTATTGCCATCCACGGCAGCCATTGTGCCAGCACCGGAGCAGGAAGTTCGCAATTTGCTGATATCGCGACAGAGGTCGTCGTCTGAGGTCTAATGTGGCTTGAAGCTCCAAAAAGAAAACGATGTCAGAGAACTACACCACGCCCGTACTCTCACGGTGGTCGGGGACGAGCAATCGGGTGGTGCTGGGTCGAGGTCGGGACCAGCTCGTCGAAGACTGCTTTTGTCGAGATCTCCTAGTCTTGGCAGGTGCGCATGGTGCTTCGCGATGTAGTTTGAATGTATTCGAATGGCGGCGGATGGATGAGGTTAGGACGAGGGAAAGAGCATGTGCAGGTGGCTCCGATGCGAGTATCTGATCGGGTACGACTCGTCTGGGACGGGGAGGGAACGGATTTGCAACCACAAGACAGATGATTCTGCTCAGGCGAGAGGGTTGGGAAACCTCGATCCATGCAAGCACTCAAGGCTGTCGCGTTTCGCGTTTCTCGACTTGAATCTTTTGAAGGGCAATCGCGAAAATGCAGCATATCTTATCAGTAGGTTGCATTACGTGGGGTCACAGCTCCCTCCAGGTACCAAAGTACCCCTCAGCGACCCAATGGCAGTGCCCAGAACACTGCGGGTCCAAGGGTCCCCCCCAGACGCCAGGTACCCTGATGGCTGAGCCCGCTCGGAAGAAAAGAAGCATTCTTGTAAGCTACCATGCCTTATTTTTATGAGACTACCCTAGCCGCGTCGAGGGAGTGGCAGATGTCCAGATACTGATGACGGCCTTGAAAACGACTGCATTCTAAAAGTTCACATGTCAGTTGGATATTGAACAGCTTCCACGCAGACCTGGCCACCAAATGACAGAGATGACCACATCCTCTCACACAGTAGATCTATGATCTACATTTTTCTTCATACTAAAATCTGCACACGGAAATGCTCTTGTTCTGTTTCTGGCTGTCGATATCTACCCGCTCCAGACAAGCAATGTCCCCTGCATCAGCTGCTTGATAGACACCTCAACGTGCCAGATTCGGAGCTCGTAGATCCATCCAACTGCGACAGCCGAGCAGTTGGGCTGGTCTGCCATAGCTTCACTTTCTGTGTCGACCTGTTCCACGCAGCAACCATTTACTGGCTTCTGTTGTGCAGGAGCAGCCTCGTCACGGTGAGCCTCCGGACAAGAGCTTAAACAAGTCCAGGGCGAGTGTCACCTGTCTGCTTTGCCGTGGCACCCAAGAGATTCAGATCTCGCAAAGCCCCGTGGCGTGGGGGTAGGTCATCGCAAGGAACTTCTGCTTTCCTTCCACACCCCCACCCCCGTCTTGACCTTCCAGGGTGGCGCATTACGAGGCAATTGTTTTGAGGCTGCTCGGTGCTCGTTTCGCTGTTCAAATAATATCGCATCCGGCTCGGCTACCAAGCCTTGGACACTGGACAGCTCGGTCTTCTCAATGTGCCACGACACAAATCTACAGCGGACCTACTCACATTGACTCACATACAACTACAATGCTAGTGATCCGCCACTCGGATTGCTTGCTCGGCCACCGTGCAAGATGCGCCCCGCGGGAGTCGTCAGCAAGTACCGGGGCCACCGGGGCCCCTCCGCGCGAACTGTGTGTTTCTCCATGTTCCCTCCCGGAATGAAACAGTGGGGGGGGGCGGTGGCTGGCAAGCCGTTGAGGTTGAGGCCCCAAGGACTTACCTTGAGCGGGTGTCGGGTATGCGATACCGACAGGCACGGTTGTAGATCCCAAACTGCCAACGGCTTGGCTCCCAGGTTCTGTCGGTGTATCACTGCTCACCGAATGAAGCTGAGGGAAGCGAGGTGTGTGTCTCATATCCCTCGCGTCTTGAGAAGCAGTCTGTTTCAAGACAAACGGTTCCCACTGTTCATCAGAGAAGGTTTCATGAAGACTCCATGGATAAGCTTGACAGGGAGGGGGGCCCACCTCAAGCCATCAACTTCAGACCCATCGGCGCAGCGCAGCGGCTCCGCGGATATGCCCCGGGCGGAATTAATCCCTCAGAGAATGCTCAGGAGAGGAGGCAATGTCAGTTAGAATAGGCTTGGACACATGCCGTTCCCATGACAAGTTGAGTGTTATCATTCCAGGATGTTTGGCCACGCTAGGTCGGCGCATGCGTCAGTCGAGAGAAGACCGAATGCAGGTCGGTCAGCAGAGATGTGTAGCCAAATGGTCTGGATCGTCAGACGCGCTCTGACGACAGCGGGGCGAGAAACTGGGGTCTGTCCAGAGAGTGGGACCTGGGGTGATGTAATAAAACAGGAGCAACTCGATGTACTGTGTCAGACGGGTACAAGACACACGCACGGCAGCAGCTGTAGGGCTGATCTTCGGGAATTAGATTCCAATCGTGAGAACAACGGTCGGGCGGGAGTGTTGGCTTCGGGGAGTACAGGATGGCAGAGTGGCGGACCATACATAGCGCAGACGCATTGCCAATAGGCTACAGCATGGCGGACATTTCTCCAGCATACTCTGACAGTCCGAGTCTGTGGTGGGCAGCACGCCAAGGATGCCAGAGTCATGATCGATCCTAATCCGTCTGCTGTGGACTTGCCCCATTCCTCGACCCCTCCCTGGCGATCCCAGCCGTCTGCTTGTCTGCTTGTCTGCTTGTCAGCTCGTCAGGCGTGCGCACGCGGGCGACAGGGTCAGAGGGTGAGACGGGATCCGGAGACAGGTGCTGTGTCTGTCCGTCCTGTTCTGTTTCCCGGGGCTGCATCTCCAATCGGTTGTTTGCAACAGGTGCTTCTGGGCAAAGGCTTGGGAGCCCACTCGGACTTGATCCTGTGCACCTGCCTTCAGGGCGTGGATACATTATTAGACTCACTCAGATCAAGATCTCTTGGGTCGCCTTGGGGAGCGAGGCTATCCACTTGGCTTCCAAAACAGTTGCAGGCCTGCCAACGCATCCCGATTTAGACGTCCTTTACCACTCCGTGACGGCCACCCCCAAAACCCCAAACACCCAGGCCTCAGACGTCGAGAGAGTCAACCCACGTCCGAATTAGAAGCCGTCCTATCTATGCAAAGTCAGTGCTGGGTGCTCCCGAACGCTCTGGTCCGGCTTGGCAGATCTCAGCGCTTGCAATATTAAGGCCACGGGCTTTCATAGAATTTGTTGAGACATTCCTTGAGTTCCAACCAAGCCTTCTTAGCCAGCAGTAGCGTGCTGTGCCTCGCACCCTCAGAACCCTTGGCAGAAAATAAGAACAAGCAAGCCTACACACCAGAGCTGGGTCCTCCGGCTGCCACAGGCCCTCTCTCCGAGCCCTCAAGATTCAAGAGACTCATACAAGTCTTGCGACCTTACACCACAAGCCTCCCTGCCCAGCAGCCCAGCCACCAAAGCAGAGGGCAGTGAGTGGGTGGACTGGCCGTGCTGGTGCTGGACCCTGATAAATTCTGAACCTGGGTTCCGCCCCCATCACGCCTCGGCTCGCCTCATCCCCCACTTAGACAGCACCTGTCTGTTTGCCTCCCCCCGGTGGGAGTGGGTCCTGAACTCCACAGCCCGGGAGCCATCTCGCACCTGCACCTGCACCTGCACCTGCACACTGCGCCTGTGCTGCTGCAGCGCCCCTGCCCAGGCCCTTCCTTGCCGGACAGCCAGACCAAGCCTACCATTGGGCGGCGCATACGCAGCTTCGATCTCACAGTGCCCCAAGGCAGGCTGTTCACGGCACCCGGTCTCTTGCGCGCCCCAAATCAAAATCCTGGCAGCCGCGACGCCCACCCCCAGAAAAATCATGGCCTCCACTGCGATCTTCGGAGTATGCCATCCAAATAATCACACCAGAGGTTCGTTTCTTTTCTGCACCAACCGCCCTTCCCTTCCAATTTCATTCCTACAACATCTACCGTATTCTTCACCACCAGCCCATCGCCCTCGCCCCGGCTAACCAGACCCGAGCTCAAGACAAATCCTACTGGGACCTTTCGACAGAGCCCTCGTCGTCATCTCTCTTCAAACAGGTCATGCGCTCCCAAGCAGCCGCCGCAGCCCACCACAATTCGTCGCAAAGCCCGCCCCGCCAGCCAAAAGAAAATGCTCGCCCACAAGAAGGCCCAAACGGGCTCATCCCTCCGCCATCAGCTCCGCCAGCACTGGCGAGCGCGCTGAAGGGCATCAATGGTGCAGCAGACCCCCTGCTGACCCTCCGTGAGAAGCCCCGCGAACAATCCTTTGACTCACCCTATGCGCGCTCCGCAAACTCCACCGCGCCCGGGTCGCCACGCATGTGAGTGCCTCCCGCCCCCATTGCCCCATAGGGTTGCGATACTTTCTGTCTGGTTTTGTAATCCTCCGTCATTGGAATATTGTTTTGACCGTTGCTCGTCTAGTCCGCCTGTGCGCCAAAACTCCGGAAGCCAAACACCGCGGGTTCGGCCCCACGCCACCACACTGAGCATTCCCGGCATGACAAGGTCGAGGGTGTCACCAGATGGCAAGATCGCAGAGAGGGACGTTGCTGCTAAACTTGTCATAATCATGGTCGGTCTGCCTGCACGGGGAAAGTCTTACATCACCAAGAAGATCCAGCGTTACTTGTCATGGCAGCAGCACAACACCAAGATCTTCAACGTCGGAAACCGGCGGCGAATCGCTGCCGGCCAGAAGCCCCAGAAGGCCACCACTGCTTCTGACGATACCAAGAGCGTTGATGGCCGGCTGCAGGCTGCCACCATCTTGCTGAACGGCGTTACTCAATCAGCCTCGGATGAGCCCACAGCCCTGGACCTGAACAACTCGAATGACGAGAAAACGGTACACCCGCACAATGACCCCACCAACGGCAACGCCGGCGAAGGCCATGATGTTAACAACCTTGACCAGTCTGCAAAGTTCTTTGACCCCACCAATGCAACAGCTGCCCAGCTCCGTGAGAAAGTAGCCATGGATACCCTGGACGAACTGCTCGACTACCTGGTCAACAGCTCTGGTGCCGTTGGAATCCTGGACGCCACGAACAGCACAATCGCGAGGAGGGAGCTGCTAGTCAAGAAGATCCGAGAGCGAGAGCCAAAACTGGGCATCCTCTTCATCGAGAGCATCTGTCAGGACAAAAACGTAGGTCCTCACCCTTGAGATTTTAGCGAGATCATGAACTGACTCTTGACAGCTCCTGGAAGCAAATATGCGCCTCAAACTTTCCGGGCCCGACTACAAAGACAAGGACCCAACCAAGTCGCTGGAGGACTTCAAGGCCAGGGTGCGGGCGTACGAGAGCGCGTATGTACCTCTCGGTCAATATGAGGAGGAGAGGGACCTTCAATACATCCAGATGATAGATGTTGGGCGCAAGGTCATCCATCACAGGCTGAAGGGCTTCTTGAGCGGGACCATTGCCTCGTACTTGACGACATTCAACCTGGCACCCAGGCAGATCTGGATCACCCGACATGGCCAGAGCGAGGATAACAAACTCCAGAAGATCGGCGGCAACTCTCACCTGACAGAACGTGGCCAGTGCTACGGAGCGGCACTTTACAACTTTATGACCAAGAAGCGCCAGGAATGGTTGATAGACCAGAAAGACAGGCTCGCCCAGTCCTCATTCCCTCCCAAGGCTGGAGATGACACACCACCATATCCGGAGATGTACCACGAGCTAAACCAGAAGAACTTCTGCGTCTGGACATCGATGCTGCATCGGACCATCGAGACAGCGGCATATTTTGACAACGATGACGACTACGATGTCAAGAATTGGGAGATGTTGAATGAACTCAATGCGGGAACATTCGAGGGCATGACCTACGACGAGATTGCAGTCAAGTATCCGAACGAGTACCAGAAGCGCACTGCTGACAAGCTCAACTACATCTACCCCGGTGTCGGCGGCGAGGGGTACCTAGCGGTCATCTCCCGGCTGCGCGACATGGTGCGGGAGCTTGAGCGGGTTACGGACCATGTCCTGGTTATCAGCCATCGGTCGGTATGCCGTGTACTGATGGCGTACTTCATGGACCTCTCGCGAGATGGCATCGCCGATCTCGACGTGCCACTCGGTATGCTCTTTTGCATCGAGCCCAAGCCTTATGGTTATGAGTTCCACGCGTACAAGTACAACGAGCCAGCAGGATGGTTCGACGAGCTGCCAGATTACAAACCACAAAAGGCGACTGACAGAAACAACTGAGACGACGTGACGGGTGGTGACCAGACTTGATACACTAGCATGTACACTTATGGGGCGGCGGTAGTCTGGCGTTTTCAAGGCGGCGGGGACGGTCGGCCTGCATTTCTTGAGCGGGTTTTTCGGATTGGGCGGACATCGATAGACAGACCATAGATCACAGCTACAGTGCTCAATGCCATGGGTCTTCTTGGATCACCCCAGTGCCAGACACATATTGATGAATGATGGTACAGGCTGTAGGCACAAGCCGTAGGCGCAGACTGGTGGGCCTGTACTGTTCCAGACGAGCATCTACCTCGTCATGCCAAACTTTGCTTCTCGGACCTTGTAACCCTCTTCGCGCAACAGAACAATGTTCTCTAGCTTTGTTTCCGGAACCCGGAGACGACGTGGTAGGCCCTGCTTCTCGAAAACGACGGGTCCGGATCCCTCGAGCACTACCCAAGCTTAGATGGGTGAAGTGGTGGGGCGGTCGCGACAAACTAGTGGCCACCGAAAAGAGCTGCCCAACGAAGCGACTTGGGGTAAACAGCCCGTGGAGGTAGGTCAGTCATGTGCAAAGCGTAGGTCTGCATAATGCATCATCTCGTCCAGACTTGGAGGCCACCCCAAGCCCCCCAAATCCGGTCGAGGGTTGCATCGAGCCTCTCAGCCTTACGGCGCCGCCGTGCTGGGGGCCGAGAAAAGCGTTACTTGAAAAGGAAGGACCCTGGGCCGATCTTTTGTGGGCCCGGTCCAATTGGGTGCAAAGGGCAGTTTGCGTGGTCCCTGGTTCTAAAGTGTGCCCTGGAATGCCCTGGCTTTGTTTTATATACGACTCAAAATGATTCAAGCCTGCGATTGGAGACCAGTCAAGAAAATCCCAAGCACAAATCCGTATCATTTGTACCATGTATTTGCTGCTACCTCGCAAATACCGAGGGCCCACTCTTCTGGGATTTGGTCGAGCTGTCGCTGAACGGTCAACTGCACCCCGGCTCATGGAGAAACCGGCGACCGAGCCTGTCATGGCGAGAACCCTAACATTGTGTGTTAGGCGGTTGACACCCGTTTCCACGGCGCAGTCTGCACTGACATCTCGACGTTGTAAATGTCCTACGTAAGTAAGCAGCCAGCCATCGAGAAGCGGGCCGGCGGCGTCAAGTGAGAGAATCAAGGCCGCCACTGTGTTCCAACCTTCCACTCACCTCACAAACTTGACATGACCGTACAAATTAGACACCTGCTCCTGGGTCAAGTAGATTCCATGTTAAGACGGATGACTGGGGGAAAAGAAACCTCAAGCAAGGTTTTGCTAAAAAATGCACCAAGACGCTAACGCTGTTGAAGAAGGACGCAAATCTAGTTATGGCAGATACAAGCGAAGGTCTGTCCGCCCCAACGGCAACATCACTGAATCAGCTTCGCATAGCCCCCAACGCAGGAGCGCTCTATCTTCTTCCCGGCCCTGGTCGCCTTCCCAAAGAAGCACGGGTCCATCTCGAGCTGTCCCTGAACCCACATGGGCCACTGGTTGTAGTGGACAAGGTCCGGCTCGACCTGTCTGTTCAGGTATCTCAGCCACCGGCCCATGCCCTCCTCGACATTGTCCTTGTCATTCTCCTTCTTTGTCCATTCCTTTTCCACCTCGGTGATAACGGCCATGATCTGCTTGATGGCGATCCCTGGGCATTGAAAGTTAGCGACTGTGTCCTACGGTTTGGGTTTGAGTTGGGTATATGTAGTCTGTGGGAGGGTGCGGGATGGAGGGTGGACATACAGTTCGCAGCCAACAGTGTGAAGACCTGGTCACTCGGATCCACGATCCGGGCGAATTCGTCCTGTGGCAGCATGATCCACCAAGAGTAGTGATCGCTCATGGCCTTGTAAGCTATGCGTGTGGGAGACTGAGTCAGCATGAGTGAAATAAGGAAAAGATTAAGAAGCGGGCAGCATGTGCGAACCATTGAAAGGCGACTCCTCATCCAGCCCGTTGGCCATGTCCTCAGTCATCTGCAGATACTTCATCTTCAGGTCGTCTCCGGCACATAAGCTCCTTATCCCAGCCAGGGACGCCAGCGCCCCAGCCTTCCATTGCCACATGCCATCAGGAAACGTCACCTTATCTATATGAGGCTTGAGGACCCCGGCATTGTTCTTGCTCTGTTCGAATAGGTGCTTGAACATGAAGTTGACACGGGATTTGTACATCTGTATGACTACAAACATGATACCTCGAATAAAAGCCATATACTCGGCCACTAGGTCATGGTTGGTGAGTGCTCGGGGAACGCATAGGGCTGGTGTTCACGGGGTAACTTACTGCCGTCTTCCAGGATAACACTCTGGAATGTGAGAGCAAAACAGGTTGCGATCAAGGCATTACCCTCGGCATATGTGATGCTGGTGTCACTTGCGGTCAGCTTGCGCTTGATGGCCTGTATGGACTTAAGACGGTGGACCAAGGCTGCCTCGGTGAGTGATGGGTCAGTTGCGATCAGCTCGGAGGCAGCGAGGCCCAATATGCTGTGCATCAGAAACTCATACTACTTGAACATGTCAGTGACAAAAATTATGCATGTTCTTCGAGCTGTCATCGGCCCTGCTGGCGCAGCGAATATAGATAGAGAAACGCGACCGAGGGATACGTACGGTATAGGATAAGCAAGGGACTTCATGTGTCCAGATTTTGTCGTTGCCGAGGGGGTGGTGGGGAAACGAGTATTGAAGGAAATGCTGGAAGAAGCGCATGTCCCTAGAGTGAACAGAGTCAGCCAAGCCACTGGGTGATTTATTATCTCCATGAGATAAAGGGCGGTCACTGCCTCAGGAAGCCAAAAGCTGCTTACTGCATGCTGAAAAGTGGTATCTGCTCTTTCGGCTGGACACCGTCAACTCCGCGTTAGTTCTATTCAGTTCACTCGCTCATCACGTCCGATCGGCTGCACTAACCTGGTGTACTATCTGTGGCACCGCTGGATATTCACACTTTAATTTTCCTTTTATACAATGACCACATGCAGGATGAGTCTCCTGACACTTGAATTTCGGACAGAGTCAGTTGAATCCATGGACGACTAGAAGGAAGCGCAGAAGGCGCGTAGCTACCTTGATGCGCCTCTTCTTGCAATTGAAGCAGCCATTGCGAGACTTGAAGTGTCCTCTCCTCTCAAGCTTCTTCTTCTTCGCCGGCCTGGTGACTGGGCCCAGTGGCGCTATTGGGATAGCCCCCCGCCGGACGATGCCTTGCTGCGGCGAGTTTGAAAAGGCCGCGGACGAGGACGATTCTCCAGCTGAATGATCACCGCTGAAGTGATAGGAAGAGTCATCAAATATGTAGTCGCCAGAATCTGCGGCCCCGGAGAGCTCATCGACATCCAGTTGCTCCCAAAGCTCCTGATCCATGGTAGATGCTAGACCCCGCGGGCGTGATAAAAGTATATGCGAGCTTGAGGCGACGTCCACGCTCATGGGTGGAACTAGGTCACAGCGCTGGAATTAATTCTGCTTAGGATCCGACAATGGGTATGTTGTAGATGGAGGCAGGAGTCATCACCCACGGGGTAGAAGGCGCCGTGGGGGTGAGGTCAGACGGACCAGCACTGAGGCTGAGATGCCAAGGCGGACCGGCGTGGCGGCGAATCCTGCGTGGAAGCAGGCCGCCCCGGGGAGGCACCTGATAGGCTGTCATTGTCTCGTCAACATGAAAGTTATCATCAGCTTCAGCATAGTATATCAGCATGATCTACAATTTTTAATTACTGTAAGATAAGACAAGAATAAATATGTAGGCTACGTCGTTAGCAGACGCGGCGTTGCGTTGAGAAAGTTCTCAACGGTGAAAACATTGTAATGGCAGGCGAAGTGCTGGGCAGCAATAGGGCCTGAATATGATGAATTTTGGACAGATCGGCCACCAGATTTTGAGAATATGGTGAATATTCTTGATAGACTATGGTCCTGGAGAAGATAATTACGTGTGTTGATTCCGGCCTTCAATATTTGGTCGTGGTGAAACGGCCGAAAGAAAGCCTTAACTACGGCGGCGATTGCCGGCAGATATGAGAGGCTCACCTCAGACAGCCCCGCGGAGTTTGAATTTAGAACGACAAGAGAGAACACCAGGCGATGAGATGCTCAGGGTGAAGAGGGCACGGGATGCAAGACTTTGTAGAAGAGCGCCGGGAAGAGTATGGCGTAAGCATGGAAGGGTGTATACAAATATGAGAAGAATGTACACACAATGTTGTCACACACAATCTTAGGAGATTTTAAATTTTGGTGTTGTATTTGGCTCGATTTAGTAATGGCAGGATTAGCCGGGCGGTCACATTGCCCCTTGGTCATGAAAAGACAAACACCGTGAAGATCAAATCGAAACAAGCATTGCTTGCGAGCCAGCTAGGCAGACATATCAAGTAGATCGTGGAAGTAATGGGCAGCGCTCGATGTCAATGAACTCCTGTCGGAGGAGTCTCCTGCAAGATGACACTGACGGGAAGGCTGGAAACTCTCCTTTGGGAGAAGTCGATTAAAGTGGTGAAAGCTATAGCGGGTTTCGTACTGACACGCGATTTTGGAAGAACATTGCTTTTTCATGCAGTAATAATGAATACTTGTGACGCGCAAGTGAGGAACCAGGAACCCGTTCTGTTGGGCTCCTTTTCGGCGAGATGAGCTTGTTCTACGGTGTGTTGCCCGCAGTAGACAGCGTGCGACACTACTCTTGACTCGGGCGGGGATCTTGAGATTGGGATCCTTCGAGGTCGGGTTTTCTGGTACTGGGCCTCATGTACATAGCACGGTGCAGTGTTGTTATGTGGGCTATTTCGCCCTGATGACCAGACATTTTGCGCAGTGTGATCATGTCTCGTACTAAATCGTCCCAGTTGCAAAGGCAGAAGCAATTTGGCAGGATGCATTGCTACGCGATCGTTACGAATCGTGTCGTCGAGCTCATAAGTTGCTCACGCGCCCACGCAAAGGCCTTGTACGGGTCGGTCAAAGGCCATACATATGGGCAAGAATACATCGAATTACAGCTGCAAGAGCACGAGCACAACATGTAGTGAGGCCGATGAAGCGCAGCAATATCGGGGCCGGCCGAGAGGGCTGTACGAGAGCTGTTTATTGTTGAGCAAGACCGAGCAGGCGACCGAGGCCACTGACGTGCGTGTGCGACGCAACACGACCCAGCTCAAGAGAATGATGGGTGGAAACCCAACAGATCCGGCGGGCCGGGAAGTTGGTTACCGATTGCGATGGCAATGAGATGGAATCCAAAAGGGTCGTAGATCCACGCTGTGGCTTGCGTGCGTCGAGATACTCTGTGTGGCAGGTGTTGCATTTATTCCGGCTGCCGCAGGCGGTGGCGCAAAAGGTGTGCTGGCCACGCGGCTGTCGGAAGAAGGCACAGGAATCGAGCGTGGACTGCGTGACGGCCTGTGCGAGGTTTGGCGAAAACGACTGCCGACATGCCCAAAGCTCGTCTGCAGATCACTCGAGCACCACAGTGATCGTATTTGGGTGCGCAGCGGAGGATTTTCTGGGACGAGAAGCTTGGCATCCAGATTAGGTTCTGGGGAACAGTTCGTCCCATGCAGCAGTCAAGCTGGGCCCGGTCCCTCTGAATAACCTCTGTCGAAGTGCTTCTGTCTCAGGTGCGTCCGAACGCCGGCAGGTGGGCGGGCAAAACAAAACCTGTCAGGAGGCGGGCACGGGCACGACAGCAGGTAGACCAAAACATGGTGAAACAGCCAGCAGCGAGCATCCCGTCAGGTGGTGGCGTCCAGCAACACCTTTCAGCGTGACAGGCCAGGCAGCCAGCAGCCAGGTGAGTCGGGCAGACACACACGACTTGTTGCGTGGACTGTGGGTTGGTGGTAATCTCGGTTAGGTTTCGCGTGGACGCACCCCCCCTGCGGAGATCCGGGCTGATGCTGCGAGTCGCGTGGGTAGATCTGCCAGGCCCCGGCCATGGGAAAGTGCCGTTCCGGATGAAGAGTGAGTGGATGCCTCTGGTGGCCAGTGCGGTGTTCAGTTACGATTGCGCCCCGTGAGTCGTGACTCGAGACGGGGCGACGGGCAACGTCCAACGACGGCGTCGACAGGTGAGGACTGGCTGAGGCAGACAAGGGGGGAGGAGGAGGAGGAGGAGGAGGAGCACGGGCACGGGCACGGGCACAGGGGCCGGATTGGGAGCATCGACCTGTAATTGCTGCGGTTGTGTCCTGGGCAAAATAGACCAACTGTTTTTCTCCCATCAGGACAGAGCCCAAAAGTCCAACAAAAGTCAATCAAAGCTTCCACGCCCGGATTGCCGCGGCTTGGCAGGGCAGACCTTGGTGCTTGTCCCGCCCAGGGCGGCGCCGATTGGCCTGGGGTCAGAATCTGTGCCTGGTTCCTGCATCTCGGACCCACCCACCTACACCACGTCTGTTCCCTGCACGCCAGTAGGAGGTGCTGTGAAATGACTGCACTGTATCAAGGGGCAGAAAAGCATGCCGGACCACCAATGACAGCGGGCAGGTGAGCAGCTGCGCCGGGATCCAACACGAAATAGAATATACAACCAACGCTGGGGTTGTACAACGGCAGTTCCTTTTTTATTGCAGCAATCAATCGAGCCCTGATGACTGCAGTGACCTTCAAGTGCCGAGAGGGAGGTTCCCGCTATAGTGTGTAGGTGGTGCCCTGCCTGTTCTGTTTATTATTTGCCACGGCCACGGTGTACTCGACATCTCTACTGTGGTGCCCGGGAGACGGCACAGCGCCTATCCACCTCGTGCTTCGTAGTAGCGCCAGCGGGCCCGCCCTAGCCCCCTGGTCCTAGTCGTGGCTAAGCTTCCATGTCCCTGTCTCTCGGGTCCGTCCAAGCATCCAAGTCGTCGACCTCGTCGTGCGCCCCTGGCGCCAGCATGCTCATCGCCTTCAGCAGCCCAGCCTGGCCCAGACCCTGCCAGGCAGGGCGCATCGCCGACAAACAAGCCCACTTGCCATGCTGGCCCCAGTCTTTCCATCCGACGCCTGCCCCTCCTGCCCACGTAACTTGGGCCATACAGGCCCGTATCTTGGGTCGTTTCCTCGTCTTTCAACCTCGTCCGAGCCCACTTTATTCCTCACTGTCCTTCGCTTCCGGCCCCGCGCCTGCAGCCTGGTCGGTCGTTGTGCCCTGCCGCTCACTTCCAGCCGTCGCTATCACCTTCTTTTGCCCCAGTCACCCAGTCCCCCCGTCCCAAGGGCCCACACCGCAGAACCACTCCATCAAAAAGGTCGCCAGCCTCGACCCTGACGCGTGCGTCCCCCCAACGTTCGACCTTCTATACCTCCGTCCACGTCGTCCCTGACACCGCGCAAGCACTCTTTTTTTGCGTCTTTGACAGACTGCACTCATTTCCCATTGCATTGAATTTCACCGCGAGCCCCTCGGCCTCGCCTCACCTTCTTGCTTGCCCTTAAGCTTTCCACTCGCCCTCCTTTGACCGTCTGTCGGCACGAGGCCCTCCTTTCTCTGTCCCGGCTTGGTCATACCAAATTAAGAAATTACTGGACAAAGCAGTCGCTTGCCCTCGTGCTCGATACCAATCTCATTCGTGGCTCTCTCTCTCTCTCGGCCAGGATAGGCAACTTACAGGTCCACGACCACCTCAACAACTAAGCAGACCGGCAACCCCACTCTTTTGCTGTCATAACTCGCAAACGACACGATGCTCACCAAGACTTGCTTCGCGCTCGCTTCGGCTGCGCTCGCCAGCAACGGTGCCCTTGCCGTGAACCACCGTCACCGCCACGGTCACGAGCAGAAGCGTGCTCTCATCTATGAGACCACCGAGACCGTCACTGATATCGACTGGGTCACCGTCACTGTCGACCCCAATGAGCCGGCCTCCGCCGCTCCTGTCGTTGAGGCTACCTCCTCCTCCAGCTCGACTGCTGTCGAGGCTACTCCCGAGGTGCCCAGCGTCGCCCAGGCCGCCGCTCCTCCCTCCTCTTCGTCGTCGGCGCCCGTCGTCGTCCCGACTCCTACCACCCCTACACCAAGCCCGGCGGCCCCTACCACGTTCGCCACCAGCGTTGCCTCCCCATCTCCTGCTACTCCATCCCAGGCTTTTGAGACCCCTGATGTTGCGGCCGTGGCCGCGGCACCCTCGACGTCTTCGTCCTCGTCCTCGGCTGCGGCCGCTGCCACGCCTGCCCTGGCTTCATCTTCTACCAACAAGCGTGGTGCCGCCTACAACGTTGCCAGCCTGGTCTCACCCCTGATTGGTAGCGGCAGTCGCATCAGCTGGGCTTACAACTGGGGTCAGGTGAGCGATGGGCTAGACGAGGTCGACAGCTCCCTGGAGTACGTCCCCATGCTGTGGAGCAACAGGCAGGACTTTATTTCCACCTGGGACTCGAATGCCAAGACCGCCATCAGCAATGGGGCCAAGAACTTCCTTGGCTTCAACGAGCCAGACAACGTAGGTCAGGCCAACATGGACCCTGCCAGCGCTGCTTCCGCCTACATCCAGTACCTGACCCCCCACGCGGGATCTGTCCGCCTGGGCTCCCCAGCCATCACCAACAGCGGTACCGACGGCGAGGGCGTGAGCTGGCTGAAGCAGTGGGTCAGCGCGTGCAACGACAATTGCAAGTTCGACTTCTGCGCCGCCCACTGGTACTCCCCGGCGGACAGCAGCAACTTCCTCAACTATGTCACCCAGGTCCACGAGGCTTGCGGCACCGACAAGACCGTCTGGATCACCGAGTTCGCTCCCACCGGGGCCGACGACGCCACCATCTCCTCGTTCCTCGAGGAGGTCCAGGACGCCCTTGACAACAACTCCACCTACAGCTTCGTCGAGAGGTACTCGTACTTCTACGTTGCCGACGGCTCCCTGGTCACCGGCACCTCAGCCAGCAGCTACGGCAATACTTTTGCTTACGGCTCCTGATTGATCGGCCGCCGGCTTACGGTGTCTTTTGCTTCTCGACTTGCTTTGTTTTTTTGGTCTTCGGGTCAGTGGCGTTCGAAAGAGCTCCTAGACTCGGTTCGGGGTTTTTGTGGTGATGAGGGTGGGATGGATATTGGAGATACCTTAGGCCCTGAAGTCGGGGTCCCAAAGCTCTTCACTTCTTGTACATATAAAAACTTTACTTCTTCGAATCTTTCGGGTCCATGACGGATCTAGAAAGGACTATTCAATGGTGGGAGTGCAAGGCTCTTCCAACATCATAGCTGGGTGGTGCATCAGAGCAGAGATATAGAACACCTGAAGCGGTTGACTGATCTTACTCGACGTCGAGTTTTGGGGATGTCCTCAAGTCTCAGACACGAACAATCCACAATGACTTTATGCCAGGAATGAAAATTGCATGCAGCGTCGCACACTATTTTGCTCCCAAAACATCTTCGTGATCTGACCATTTTCTTTTTGTGAATGTCTGTTGCCAGCCTCTACCTTTTATTCTTGAGTATACACTCTCCAGTAGGAAGGGGAAACCACAAGCGAGGTGAAAGAGTCGGTGGATGACTTCAAGGTAGAAGCGTTACAACAAATGATGTTCAAGAATGTCACCCAAGGCATCTATGTTCCTGCCTCGTATCCACCGCAATGGTTCGCTCCACTTGGTGCGGGCATCCACTCTTGTGCTCGAGCCAGGTAAACAAAGGGGGAGACCGCCCACGCAAAGTGAATACGGGCAGAGCAAAGACCAAGATTTGCCAGCCAAATAAGTCGGACAAATTAGTCAAACCACATTTGGCGCTCTCCGCTGCCAGCGGGGCGGGGCGGCGGTGTGTGAACGCCCTGCAATGACTCCCATCTCGGCTGTGGCGTCCTTCTTGGCTGGCGTCCAGGGGACTTCTTTTTCACCCTCGAGGGAGGAAAACAACATAGAACGGCCTCTCATTACCTTTTCACAAGTAGACGGCCTTCCAAAAAGTCGAGTACGGAGTCTCCAAGCATCCATTAGCTCTAGTTCGTGATGTCCTTGATTTCTTGGGCGACTTCAAGAAGTGGTGTGGACGGGACCCTTGTCTGCGCCGATTCGGAAATAGAGGCTTCTAACAAAGTGGCACGAGGGTCCCTCGCAAGTGGATGATGTTTACCACAGGGCGGGTTCCCGAGTCGTAAGCCGATTGCGCGTACGACTAAGCCTTGATATTGCCCCTTGTCGCAGTCGCGTGGTCGTCTGGTGGCCCTCCAGATCTAACTCAAGTCTCGGCTCACGATGACAGAGTTGTCAAATCCACTGCAATTGATCGTGGTCAAGCAGGGCTGTAGACAGTGGACGGAATCGAGGGATTACTTGTTTTGATTTCATACAGACCTCGAGGAATGTAGCTGTCAGCAATAATTACCCTCTCGCTGTAGCTCCTGAATAGGCGTATCTACAAATGACAAGACTGTTGTATCATCCGTGTTGTTCGCTGCGAAAGCTGACAGGACACGATTTATCTACCTCCAATAGTCCGATGAATGCACCCGCGGCGGCGGCAGCACTAGCTCCAGCCGTCCCCGCCAGTACTCGTGCTGCCCGCCGGCGCTGCGGCGCCCGGGCTCCAGCGCTGCGTACACCCGCCGCGACTCCAGCCGGAAGGCCTTGACCCGCGCCACCACGTCCTCCATGGCCCGCAGCTCCGCCTTGGTGGGTAGTCTGACCTTGATGGTGGCCCCCGGCAGCATGATCGCGTCCCACGCGCGCTCGAATATGAACGAGCCTGGTGGCACGCCGGCGGCGACGTGGCAGGGCGTCGCAGGGCAGACGTCCGCGCGGTTGGCCGCGTTGCAGACGTTCCTCATGTACTCGTTGATGGCGGGCGGTTTGTTCGGGCTGATGATACCTGATCCGACCCAGACTGAGACAAGCTTGGGGGGCTGGTCGCCGTCACCACCTGCGGAGAGGGTGAAGCTGACCTGCTCGTCTCTCGCCTTGCTGAAAGGATAGTCGCTGACTCGTTCAGCGGTGGTGGAGAGCTCATTGCAACGGGTCTCGACGTCGTTCATCCCTGCGGTCTCTGCCGAATGTTCCGTCACCCTGGACGTGACAGATGAAGCCGTTGGGTCCCATGCACCCTCGAAGAACGAGAACGCTTCTGTGCCCTCTTTCATAAACGCTGCCGAGTCTAATCCATCAGTCTCGTCATCGAGAGAGCCGAGGTCGTCCTTGACGTCTGACTCAAATTCTAGTCTGATGTGGCGGAGACCTCGCAATACCGGCGGTCCTCGGAAGGGCATTTGGGCTCTTGTTCTCTCGACTCCTTGCTCCTGGATAGCGACAAGGCGCAGGAAGCTGGTCAGTCGCTGGGCGATGACACCGGTCGAGTACCGCGGGATCATAGAGATAGTGAGTGAGTAAAGGCGTGGGTTCATGTCCGGTGCGTATGTCTGCGGATAGGCGAGGTCGAGCCTCTCGCGCATGTATGTCTCGGCCATCCACAAGTTGGTCAACTCGCCGGTGTTTCGAGAGTCGAGAGTTGGGGTGTTGGTGATCAAGGAGTGGTGGATCTTGAGCACGCGCAAATTCGACGATATGACGGGGCGGAAGAGGTACGCAGCCCCTGGGAGGGCGTACAAGGTGGCGGCTTTGGAGAGGAACGGTGCTTTGCTCTGCCAGACAGAAGTGTAGTGAGACGACAGCGATGTTCGGTCGCATTCGAAATGTTCAATGTGACCAGAAGACTCGCTAAGAAAAGACTTCACGGCAGATACGCTTAGCCTGAGCTCGTTGAGATGTAAATGCGTGGTGCCTGCCTGTGGAGGCGGCCAATGAAGTGTTTGGTGTTGGGGATGTAGTGCGTCAGGAATCTCTTCCCCTTGAGCACCTGCCAGAACCCTGACCGCGTCCTCTGCCGAGTCGCCCCTGATGCGTTCCTGTCCCCTAGATCGGCCACGCAACCTGACTTGACCTTGTTCGCCGGCGGTATCGCCATTGGCAGAGTCGTAGACTGGGGGATCCGCAAGGTATCGCTCAGCAGACGAAAATGTTGCGCTCCGATCAGACTCGTCGATGAAATACAGTCCACGGTTGGCGCGGGGATGGCCAGTCTCAAAGACTGGTCTTGTTTGTCCTTCAACATCGAAATGATTGTTCGACTGTAGCCTAGTGTTTGAGTAGGTAGGGAGACTGTATTCTAACAGGATTCTGAGAAAGGAGTCCGTGAGACCGTTCCCGGAAACGTCAAGACTCCATAACCGCGTGCCAAATTCGCGCACGATCGCACCAGCAGTCGAATCGGTCAAGTTCTTTCTCCCGAGCTTTAGGATGCGGAGGTGTGGTAGGTCATGAGATGTAAGCGCTCCTTGGTTTCCAAGAGTCCCAGGGGTGTTCGACATGTCGAGATAAACCAAGCCACTAAGCCATTGGTCGCCAAAAAACCTTGCTGGAAGCGACGTTCCACAATTTGCGATGCTGATTAGGTGGATCTTGTCCAGAGAATCGATGGTGGTCGATCGGAAGGCATGCTTCGATAGCATAGACAGGTTCAGTTGCGGGTGGCCATCGAGCAACAAGCAGCGCAAGTTGGGGAGCCGGATCACGAGCTCCTGAAGACTCCCGTTGTATGCATCTTGGTATTCTTCCACTCCCGGAGTGGGCGCGAAACCACGGAAATCCATAATGGCTACCATGGACGCTATTGAGGTGTTCACTTGCCGTACACGGCCAAGAAACCTCGAGTACCAATGATAGTCTTGTCGAGATGTGTCAGCCGCGCGATTCTGGGAGCAATACCAATGACAAGTAAGGTTTGGGGGAATCACTTACCATAAGCCGCATCACGGTTCAATGTGCGCACAACGGCAAGAGGGTCCTTCCAAGCTCGTGGGGCAAAACGTCTATGGAATTGCCTGGAAACGCAGCACAGGCTTTGGTAATCAGAGGCATCGATGTACGGTGCTACCAGCTCGAGCCACTGCTTCTTCCCAGTAGCATCCTGATATGAGGGTAGTTGCTCCATTATGAACGATACTGCTATAGGGCTCAGCTTGACGAAGAATAGCCTCTCATGTAGTATGGGTTTCAGGGCATGCTACCGAGGAGGTATGTAACAGGGGGTTGAGAATCAAGGCTGGTCATGAGAATTGTTCACCTCAAGGCGCCAAGACCAACATTATCTCGAGTTGCTCAGAAGAAACGATGACGAAAGGTGCCCACCATGTGGGTGAGCGCCCCGGGGGGGGGTTGGCCAAGGTCGGGCGAGATCGTAGATGGTAGTTAGCAGCTTTGATATGATGGTAGGTAGATGAGCGGGCTCTCTGTCAGTGTCTGCATTTGATTTTATTATCTGACCGATTGCTCGACCCGGCATGAGAAAGATGGGAGTAAGTGGAAGTGAACTTATGAATGAAAAGTTTAAAAGACACCCACTACATCCGGTCTTGCATGCGGCTCGAGAAGGATTGACAACTTGACGTGACCGTCATCTCGGCCTTGGCTGTGAGGCTTAGTGATCACTTGATCTCGGGTAGGCTGAATTACACTGATTGGCTGCAGCGCGCTGGAGTGCATCTTCAACCACGCCACATCAAGTACCAGATGAAGATGTGTCCGAAAGAAGAGGATCAAGAAATAGAATTATGGCGAATTGATACCGACCTTTTTTTTTTTTGGTAACTTCTATGATCTGCTGGATTCTGCCTACAAGATGAGGGCCATCTATGCATGCCGCCTGGCTCGTGAGAGGGAATTGGGTATCAATATGCTTCCGGTAGGACGACTACCAGAAAAGGGGCATCGGAGCAAAGGAAAGTGCAATAAGGTGTGCCAAAACACGGTCGACTTTTGAAGCCCGAACTCCTCCCCGCTGAAGCAAACATATACAAGTTCAACGGCGCCATTCGCTGCCGCATGGAGATATATGTAGCGAATCTCGTCAATCGTCCCAAACCACTCAAGACCGAGTAGCAGCAATTGCTTGTTCCAGGATCTGGAGTCCCTCCTGGATCTCTGCCTCAGAGATGGTCAATGGGGGCACAAACCGGAGCGTGTTGGTGCCGGCTGTAATCACGAGGAGTCCCCTTTCGCGCGCAGCCTTTACAATGGGAGTTGGGTCCTCTGTGAGCTGCAGACCGAGTATCAGACCACGGCCCCTAATCTCGGTGATGAGATCCGGGAATTTGTCCCGCAGCTGTTTGAAACCGCTGGCAAAGACGGCTCCTTTGGCTACGACATCTTGCTGCAGGGCTGGATCTGCGAGTCTGTTGACGATGTAATGTGCCAGGCGACATGCAAGAGGGTTGCCGCCAAAGGTGGTGCCGTGGTCGCCCACCTTGATCTTGTCGGCCACATCCTTGCTCACGAGTACGGCGCCAATGGGGAAGCCATTCCCTAGTGCTTTGGCCGTGGTCAGAATGTCAGGGTGGGCCTCCTTGGGCAGCCTGCCATGGGCCCAGAATGTGCCAGTCCGCGACAGACCACACTGAATCTCGTCATAGTGCAGGACAGCGCCGACCTCCCTGCACCGCCTGGCCAGAGCAACCAGGAACTCGTCGCTTGCCACCTGAACGCCGCCCTCGCCCTGGATGGGCTCGATTATGACACCGCATGTCTTCTCCGTCACGAGATCCTTGATGGCAGAGATGTCGTTGTAATCCCCGTACTTGAAGCCCGGGACCATGGGAGAGAAGGGCTGCTGGTACTTGGGGTTGGGTGTTGCCGACAGACTGCCCATGGTCCGCCCGTGGAAGGAATTGTGGAACGAGACGAACTCGTGCTTGGCGCCAGACGGGTCGAGGATCTTGCCAACCTTGCGGGCAAACTTGATGCCAGCCTCGTTGGCCTCTGAGCCCGAGTTGCAGACGAACACGGAAGCAGCGTCACGCATGGAACCTGATTCAAGGGTCTTCTCGACCAGGAGCTTGGAGAGGGCGCCGGTCCAGGGGTTATAGTAGAGGTTAGAGGCGTGGACGAGGGTCTTGGCCTGGTCTGCAATTATCCTGGCGAACTCGGGGTCGCAGTGTCCCAGGGCATTGACCGCGATGCCGGATGTGAAGTCGAGGTAGCGCCTGTTCTCAACGTCCCACAGATAGGAGCCCTCGCCCTGGACGAACACTGGAGGGGGCCGGGCGTAGGTGGCGACCATATAGGGGGCATGGCC
This sequence comes from Diaporthe longicolla, assembly GCA_000800745.1. NCBI lineage: Eukaryota > Fungi > Ascomycota > Sordariomycetes > Diaporthales > Diaporthaceae > Diaporthe > Diaporthe longicolla. The sequence goes on from JUJX01000004.1 coordinate 323,178, forward strand.
GTCTACCATGGCGGCACTGGGGGAGTCGGCCGCGGGATCTGGATTCGGTAGGCTGGCATCTCTCTGCGAGGGGGGGAAAGTTGTTAGCGGAGAGGCGGCCGAAGCTCCACGATATGGCATAGGCTCACAGCTATGTTCTGCTGGACATGTGAGCCCAGATTGCTGGCTGGGGCAGCCGTAGCTTGCGAGTAGGAGCGCAGCCTGGCTGGCGTGGAACAGGAGCAAGGGCGACAAGGGCGAGCGGCCAGGCCAGCCGCGGCCCTGGAGATTCGAGCCCGAAAAGCCATTGTCGAAAATACCCTCAAGTCGGTGTGTGCAGGAGGGAAGGCGAGTGTTGAGATGGCGAGTGGCTTCGACTGTGGTTACTATACAAAGTTGTGAGTCAATGCCGGGCTGGGGCACAGGTAATGTCGCAAGCGGTGCAGTATGAGTCTTGGTGTCAACGGCGCATCAGTCATGGATAGGTCGAGCAGACGAGAGGTTATCTGCAGCTGGGCAGCCCCGATAGCGGTCCCTGGTGAAATTTTCTTGGAGGAGTCGGGCACAAAATCAGGGTCACCCCAGGCGGGGAGAGCTGTCCCTGCAAAGACCCATGCCGAAGGGCCGCGCCCAGCTGCCAGCGTGCCCCGGATCGGTTGCGGGCCCGAGTGAGCGGGCCCGTCTCAATGTTGCTACCGAGGTCGGGAAGTGGTTGGGTAGCCCAATGTGTTCCCAGATTCTCGACTGCTTCGGTTGGAACCAGACTGTCGGCCTGGCAAGCCTGGGTCATGGCAACGGCCACACTACCAAGTGACGGCACAAAGCAACTGACTCGGGGGCGGCGTCCGGACCTGGCACGCCGCAGCTTGGAGAGCTCCCAAGGCCTGCGAGGTTGTCATCATCATCACATGCCAGCCCCAGAGACGCCACGACCTCGACCGTTCCCATTTCTAGTGTGGAAGAAAGGTAGACTGTGGGGGTTGACCAGGTATTTCTGCACTACACCAATGGCTTTGGACACAGTGCACCAGCCAGCAAGCTGGCGTGCTGTCACTGGAGGCTGTGTAAAGAACGGTGCCGTCAGTCAGTCAGTCAGTCAGTCAGTCAGTCCACACTACTACCAATTGGGGCACTCCCCACCGAGGCCTGGTTCCAGTATGGGTCTCGCTCCCTTCATGCGACAGTCACATGCAAAACTGCCAGTCCCAATCCTAGTTACCCCAGGCTTCGGTGTCCGTCTGACGTCCAGGTCCTCCGGGCCGAAACATCATCATCCTCACCTGACCTCGACATCTTTATTATTGTGATCTGGCTTGTTTGTTTTCCCCCTTTACCTTCCCTTGGCTGTCATCTCCATATTCTTTGTTACTAGGGACCAGTCTATCAACCACACCTAATACCGCCACGTGCCGTGTCTCGACCCAGACACTTTGTCTCCGTCCCTGCCCACGTTCAGAAGCGCAACCGTACTTCCCATTCTCATTTGGTGCCAGGCATGGCTATCTGCGCCGGCTTGCGGCCTACCTGAATGCTGTTTAACCGTACCCATCACTAAGCAGCGGGCCCTGAAACACTGCAAACCGCATCCAGCTTCGCGATATTCTCTTCCATTATTCGAAGAACCTGGGGGCGGGTTGAAGGCTCACTTGGCCGGGTGGGGGGCATCCAAGATCGCACGATCTGGACGCAGCATCTCACATTCAAGCATCATGTTAGATCATGTTCTGGGACGGCCGTCTGCCAAGTCGCGAAGACTTCAGGTCCTGGCTGTGCTTGCCTTCTGGTCGGCGTACCTCTTCAAGTACGTCAACCTCCCAGTTCATCCCCCAATGTCTGTGAGGCCTCATCTGACACTGTAGTAGAGGTCATAAACACGGCCCTCCACTTGTACGACTCTACTCGAAGCTCTGTTCCAGGAAACTGACAGCATGGCAACTTGTCGTCGTAACCATGACATTCCTCTACGCCGGCCGCAATTTCAGTACTCTGGTCGGCCTGGCTAGCCCAGAGCCGCTATCCAACATGTACGACCCGGCCTACTTCCGAGCCACTTGGATCTTGACCGCTCTTGACGCCGGCTTTTGGACCGCCATGAAGATCAAGTCCAAGTGGCTGAGGGACTTGTCGAGCGTCGTCTTCACAATCTTCTACCTATTCGCCGCCGAAAAGGCCGACGAGAAGGTGCGCAAGGTCCGGTCAAACCTGACCGTCGAGCACCTGAGGATCAGCTGGAATAAGGGCATCAGCCCATACATAGACTTCTTCCAGAAGCTCATGCGCCCGCGATATTCTCGCTGGCCTCCGCGCGCCATTCGCATCCCGAGGCCGTCCACCAGCGACTACAAGGAACCTGTCGCAGCCTGGCTGTATTTCGACGGACCATTATCAGAACTGGAGCATCAGAATAGGGTCGTGCTGGACCTACCAGGAGGCGGCTTCGTCGCCATGGATCCTCGCTGTAACGACGACAAATTGCTCTCGTGGGCGTCCAAGACGGGTCTCCCTGTGCTCAGCATAGATTATCGGAAGGCGCCCGAACACCCGTTCCCCTACGCGTTGAACGAGTGCTACGACGTCTATGCCACCCTCATGAAGACCCGCGGCCGCTGCATCGGCATGTCTGGCAAAGAGACACCCAAGGTCGTTGTCACTGGTGACAGTGCAGGGGGCAATCTTGCGACCGCCATGACTTTGATGATCATCGAAGGTGGGCTCTTCCCATCGAGTCACTTTCAGGGTCAAGCCGGCCTGCCGATCCCTGATGGCCTGGTTCTGTTCTATCCGGGACTTGACATGAATATTGGAAACTGGATGTCTGACGAGCAAATGGCCTTGATCCAAGACCGGAGAATGCGATCAACTAACAAGGCCATTGCTCGCCGCAAGAGTATGCAATACAATAATCTCGTCGGAACACCGCACCACTCTGACGACGAGCACGATTCACCGAAATATGTGGTTCACCCACCAGACGACGGGAACAAGGAGACGAGACAGCTGGCGAAATCGGAAGGAACTCGCACGCCGCAGCCCGAATACGCCCATGCGACCCCGACGAAATGGAGCAAAACACATCGATCATCACAACCAGAATCGCCGGCCGTCAGTAAACGGGCCGGCAGTACCTCGTACCATTCAGAGCCCCTTCAGACCAGGCTGGCAATGTCTTCCATGCTATCCTACTTCAATGACCGCGTCCTCGCCCCTGAAATGATGCGCGCCATGATCATTTTGTACATCGGCCCGCATAATCGGCCGGATTTCAGTCAAGACTACTTATTATCACCCATACTTGCTCCCGACATGCTCCTCGCCCGATTCCCAAAGACATACTTCCTGACAGGTGAGCGCGACCCACTGGTGGATGATACTGTGATTTTTGCCGGCCGCCTGCGCCGCGTCAAAGCCGCCATGTATGCATCGGGAGGGCAGAGGTTGGATTATATGGAGTCAGACGCCCTGGCCGCGGGATTCAACGACAAAGATGTTGCGGAGGTGAACCTGATACCAGGCACGTCCCACGGGTTCCTACAGTTCCCGACCATTTACCCTCCGGCGTGGAAGCTCATCGACCGCTCCGCCGGGTGGATCGAGGAGGCGTTTGCGTCGAGTGAAAAGCGCGAGCGCGAGAGCCGGCGGCGCATGGCCAAGAAGGCGGCAGAGAGCTCAGGGAGGCACCACACGCGGGCTGAGTCGAGTGGCGACGAGGGGTTACTGGAGATCGGAATGACCAGGGCGAGGGGCAAGCCGGCTTCGAATGGAGTCAAGACCAATGGCAAGAACGGTGCGGCTGTCGAGGCTCAAAAGGCCAAAGATGGCGAGGCAGATGGCGAAGGTCCTGACAGGAAGGGGAAGAGGAGAGCCAACGGTCGCGCTAAGAAAGATTCGCTCAACAGGCTGGCCAGCTCCGATGATCTCCTCGGGCGGAGGATGCACGGCCTTGCCGGTGGCTTGACTGGCCTGGCGGAGGAGGACTGAAGAGCATGGCTCTCAGTGTGGAAGTGTATGAAGTATACGTCCTCAAAGCCAACCGCCAAAATGGGCATGACAGATCATCGTGTTTATACCGAGCCAAGCAATATCCTTGTCATTACCAGCACACATCATCACCCTTTATTCTCTAGACACGTTAAGCTCGAGTCAAGAATTAGAACTACACAGTACAGCTGAACGTAGCAGAGATCAAGACGCGGGGGCTTACGCCAGTCATGTCATTGTGTTGACCTCAAACAATGGTGTGAGGATGCTGTGTAATGGCCTCGCGCAACAACATGTCACAGTCTTGACACCCCGCTGAGCGGCGATGTAGCCACGACCACACCCTTGGGCCTGCCCAAGGAGCCCCGGAAAAGTCGAAAAGCGACACTTGTGCCTGGACTTTCCCTCAGCCTTTCCTCAAAAGTATCCCGCCATTTGTGACGCGCATAAAGTCCTGGCCGCCCCAAGACGCCAGACCTGGCGTGCGCCCCTGGGGAGCTTTCGAGCCGTAGCCATCACGCCTTCCATTTGTTTGGAAAGGCGCCGAGGAGGCCCCGCCCGAGGATTCCAGCGTGGTGTAGTAGGTTTTGAGAAGCGAGCCCAGCTGCACGGATGGTTACACCTGGCGAATCCGCTCTCTTCGTGTGCGTTGGCACAGGTCGATCCGGAAGCAATGTGGAGGCTGTGGCGGCCGTGTAGGAAGATGCCGGCATGCTGGACGGTGATGTGCAGCGAACATCCCAGGCCCGATGATGCTGTGCTTTTGGACTCCAGCACCAGCTGGATGGTTCGATTTTACTTGGAGGCCAGTAAGTTCCTCGGTCCGTCGTACTTGTTAGGAGGGGGCTTTTTCTTTCGGCCGTACTTCTGTGAAGAGCAAGCCGGCGCCACAAACAAACAGACCCTGCCTCGAGAGGTTGGTTATTTTTGTCTACCTGCGCAATGCCACCGATCTGGATCCGTCAGCCCAGATTATTCACACTTTTGTTTTCGCTTAATTGTCAAACAATGAGTTGGCGATCTCTGTGTGACCAATGCAGGCCTCTGTTCAAACCTCGCCGTGGCTTAGCATGCAGTAGGCACACAGGATGCTGTCACGAGCCATCACCGGGCCGCAGTTAGGACGGCCCCCTCAAAATACGGGCCGTGGCCAAAATGCTCAAGCAGAGTGATGTTGTAATCATATAATGTCTCGCATCGGCATGGAAGGGGTGGCGAGACCGCGGAAATGACTAGAGGCGCCGACGTGCGCCTGGCTGTCCACAAAACCAAGCCTTTCCCACCTTGCCAGAACCGTCGACGAGATGTGTAGAATCAGGGATGACATAGATGGGATGGTTGATCACTCTCCTCAGCAGAAGAGGGATCTCAGGCTGGGGGTCCTGACACCCTGGTGGTTGCTTTTGCCCTCTTTTATTCTTGGCCTCAATCGGCCGGCCTGGTCGGATGTCTGAGGGTAGCCTCCTGCACGTAATGAGACATCTGGCTCGGATCAATGCAGACGTGGGCCCATCGACGTGCACAAGTTTGCACCAGCATGCAGGTGGTTGCAGAATCGTACAAGTGCCTGCAGAAGCGTCATGTAGTTCGAAATGACCTTACCCAGGTGTCTTCGCCTGCTTGTCCGGGGGGTGGCCCCGGCCTTCATCGGCACAGGGTGGGAGAGATTCATCGAGACAACTGTCTGACTTGGTGGAAATTCCGAATTCTCGCCCAGGGGATGTGGCTGGCACTCCACCCGGGCTGGAGTTTATCTGGTATAGCTGCACGTCAACGACCCTCTCCTGCAAGGCACAAGCCAGTCTGTCGCACCCCACCGGCATGTAGTGGGCTGCCGGCTGCAGCTGCTACAGCAGACGGCGCCTAGGTTGTGCCAGGAGGGCCTGCCAGCTCCTCTCTCACGCAAATCTAGGCCATCTGTTTGAGATGCTGCCCGGTTCATCCTGACGTACTCTCAACCGGTACGAGATCCCATTTCCCAACCAGACCAGCGACCCACCCCCCGGCGCTGATCGATGGAAAATCGAAGCGGCAAAGACATTCATTCCAGAGCGAGGACGCGCACCGTGTCTTCCCGCCGGGAGCCTCATCTGGGACGCGTGGGGTTTTGGGACTATCGCCGGAGCCCAGTCAGTGCGGAAGGACGGGAGACCTCGAGCGGGTGGGGCGGGGGAGCAGATAGGAGGCAAGATAGAGGGAGAGAGGAAATGAGAGATCATGGACTTATACCGATCTGGCCTAATGGGCTCTTGTCAATGCCGGCAGGGCTGGGGGGCTTCGACTTTCTCCGTGCCTAAGTGGAATGGAGCGGTCGCACAAGGTTGGGCCGGGGCGTCTCACTCAGCACAGTCTGCCGCTGTCTCGCCCAAGGGTTCGCGTTCACGAGGTCTCAGTTCGCGTCAGATGAGAAGAGCACGCGTCGCGGCATCTGGTGACGGAAGATGGGTACAATGTTGTCTCGGGTGGGGGGAGGATGCCTGCGACAGCACATCGGCCGATGATGTGCTTTGATAACGGCACCAAGAACGGAGCAGAGTCTGAGCAGGTCTGCGGAGGTTTCCAGGCGCCTGATCCTCTCACACTAGAGCCTTGTGTTCCTGCCAGCTGCCAGCTGCCAGTCTCGGGTAGCCTCTTGTCAGTTCAGATCTCCGGTGCATACCCGGCCTTCACATCAGTCGCACAGTGCCCACCATGTCTCACTCGGGCGTGATCCGAACAAGTGTCAGTCCAGCGTGCAAACGAGTGCAACAGAGTGTGGCTGGACACCCTGTTTCGGACAGGAGAAACGGCAGTGGGAGACGAGAGAGCCGTCCTCGAGTTGAGCAACTCTCCTCTCAGCCCGCGGCCCCAGCTGCGCTGAGGAATGCTAGCCGCGGAGGAGGGCGACAGAACACAAAGGAACAGAGACGCAACCCGCAGGCTGGCCCGACTGTATTGCGAGAGTAAGCGAAGCAAAGGAAAATCACACAGCTCATAGAACTGCTGTGGAGAAGAAATGGTGTAAAGCAATAGAGATGGACTTTTGCGATTCGATCCTGAGCAAGAGCTGCACAAGGAAAGTGGTATCTGACAAAGTATAGGACATGTACAATCGCCACCACCTTTCACAGTCCTTCCCCGGGCCTTTTGCAGTGGCCATTTTTCAACGCCCGCCCCATTTGGGGACTGTCCCAGTCCCTCCTCCCCACCGCTTTTTAGTAACAGCGACGCACAGCAGGCTCCTAAAGTGATAGAATATATTTAGTACATAATTGCTGTGAACATGTTTCGTGCGTCAACTGCGAAACATCCTGTGGTATTATGAGTGCGTGTATGGCGGTATGAGGATACAAATTCGAAGTGGGCAAATCCAACGTATGAGCGTAATGCGCGTGGGAACCAGTCGTCTTGCTGTGCCCTGGATTTAGTGGTCTTTCGGACCTCATTGATGCGGAATGAGCTTGTAGGCCTCCCGCTACGAGGACTCGGCTTTGACCAGGCCTCGCGCAGACTTTGATAGAAGGCTGTCCACTGATTTCATACCGTCGTCTGTGCCTGGTGTCGTTGATCTGGTGGTAGTCTTCTTCTTGTTCTTCATCTTACTTTGCATTTCTGCAAGCAAGATAGCAGCGCCTATCTCGTGCCGTGTCCTGCTGCCAGCAGACTTTTCGATGTGCCGCTTGAGGTGATCTCGGAAATTATCGCATCTACCGAAAGTTTTGGGGGTCTCGCAGAATTCACAGCGCCATGTTTCTGGATTATCCGAGTGGGCTCTGGCATTTCGTCAGTCTTTGGGTTCTCAGCTCACGCCGGTGCATGCCGTCATTACTCACTCGTTATAATGCCTCTTCAAATGCTCCTGCCTAGAATAGCTCTTGCCGTTACACTCGGGGTATTCACACCGATGCCTATTCGCTGGGGCCTTGGAGACCTTGAAGCCTTCTTGGAGTGGAGGAAGCTTTCCTGTCATCTGCTTGGCCTTGGAGGTGCGAACCTTGCCAGAATTTGTTTTAGGAAGGCTCTGTTGTAATAATGCCGACTTTTGCTGGGGCCCGTCCATGACGATCCTCCGCCTGATGTTGCCGTGAGAGCTCCCCAAGGGGCCAGGCGTTGGGGTCGTCATGGCCACCGCTGGCGAGGAAGTCCGCTCAAAAGTTATGGGGCTCCCATCCGCATGATGCTGCCAGATTGCTGTCATGTCGCAGTTCTGGATATGGTTACTAAACAGTGGAGATGGAGTCGGAATCATGAGAGGGTCCATGAAATTGTACGCGTCCATGCTCTGTGTTGGAGTGAAGTCTACATTGCTCTGGAATACCGCCGCCGAGCTGCTGCTCCTAGACGGTGTCATTGGCATGCCATGACAAAGCATATTGGGAGCAACTGTAGATTTCATGTCCAAAGGAAAGCAGCCAGATGACGATGGCGGCGAGGGTGTGAATTCGTCGAACATCATGGATTCATTGCCAAAGGCGATATCAAAGTCCATGGGGTGCTGTGGAGTCGAGTTTCTGGGCGGGGGTGTGAGAGCATCGTATAGCGAAGAGGCTGATGAGAAACTCCCAGACGATGAAGGACAGGATGAAGAATATGGTAGGGACTGGCTGTTGAAGCCGAAGGTGAAGCTGTCGTCCGCGTCCATGTTCTGATCGAATAGGTGAATGTTCTGGCTGTTACCGGAGGTATAGCTGTCTGGGCCGAGAAGTTCCTTAATGGGCTGTCCCCTGCTTGTCATTCCAAAAGTCGGAAGAGTGGAGGCGAGTAAGCTGGATCACGGCCCGAGGGAGTCGAGAAGGGATGTGATGGATGAGTGCCAGGATGATATAGTCTGATATATCGAAGGGCACACGAGATCCAAGGGATTGTCGAGCTTCACTGAACGGTGGCTTTTCGAACAGGGAGGTCGTCGGTCCAATATAAGAATGCGTAGAGAGTTGCGCGGCTCATTGGAATGAAAAGCCTTAGCCACTGGTGGATGCTCAATACGTAGGGGTGGCACACCCAAAAAAGACGCGGCAGACGGGGGCCAGCCCCAATAGAGAATCGAGGTTGGGGCCCCGTCCAGACGTTTGGGCGAAACATCCACTACACATCCCTACACCAGCCTATTGCTTGCATGAAGCATCTGTTTTAGTCGGGACTTGTAGTGCCCTTGGAGAGCAGATGGGCAGGCCGTGGGCAGGGTCTATCGATAGATCGGTGGTCCTTTGCAGCTCGATCAGTACCTCTGAACAGCCAGACCACCTCACAGTACCAAAGTACAGCTCACAGCATGGGACACAGATACCCCCGCCGACACGGAGAAGTAGAGTCGCGCCTGGAGAAGAAACAAGGTGCATGAACCGGTAGATCTGCCCCACAGCGAGTATCGTGATGGTGGGAAACTGGAATGAAATTCGCCTATACGGTAATGGCGCCTTCCAGAGCGGGCCTCACGGCCATCGGATTTGAGACACAGCGGTGGGTAGCCAAGCTTGACAGGCTGGGCCCCATCGCCAGATACCTTCCGCAGTCTCCAGGGACAATCTCGGCATCTGGCCACGATTGGGGAAGGCAGACAGTGCGAGAGGAGGTTGCTCGCCATTGGAAGATTTCTGAAGCCTCTAGGCCGCCCATGACGCCAGTGAGGCTGCGTGAAGTACCATGCAGGTTGAGAGACGTCGAGCTGGGGGTACCACGGAAAAGCAAGCATGCTCAGACGTAATTGGAGCTGCCGTGCCGCAGCCGCTCTTGGACGAACTCGTCGAGGCCCAGGTGATCAGCTCGTCGTCCTCGATGTCGATTACCTGCCCCGGGGGTTCGAAGGAGAGCCGTCAACTGAGTCTGCATGTCCTGTTTGCGACGCTGCGAAGGCGCCGTAACGGAGTGGCTGGCTCTTTGTTCGCAGAGCCGCACACCGACGACCGGACGGTACAGCCCCGTCAAGATGGACAAAGAGCGAGCCTGCCCATGAAATCGTGGGAGATCGACCTCTGGCCCTGAACCATGGACCGTTTGAGGCGGCCGCACAGTGGTAATGGTAGTGGTGTATATGCTAGTCGCCGTTATGTGCTGCTCGACAGACAGTCCGCGAGGGCAGGACGCCGGCCAGCTGCACTTGAGCCTGCCGTTCATGGGGAACCTTGTCTCCCTGCATCTGGGACCTTGCAGAATGATCTTCCTGAGCTGCCTGCCTGCTGCTTGACTCTGCTTGGGCCATGCTTAGTGCCAAAGAGGCGCTCCTCTTGCAGACGGGCCACTTGCCCATTTCTCCTTTGTCGAACACATGCGCCCCCAAGTCCAAACAAGCCTCTCTGCCAAGCGAATGTGAGCAACTCTATTGATCCTGGGTTCCGCATCTGTCCGGGTCTGTCGAGGAGCAGGACGGATGCAGCGGACAGTGACGGCCGACGACGATGTGGCTTCGTAGAAGGCGTGCCAGACAGAGTCTTGGGGCCCTCTCGGTGGGGACGGTGGGATGGCCCTCCGGGATGACAGACTCCGGGACATGCACCGTGTGACGAGCCCATGAGCGGGATAGAAGCCAGGAGACCATTCTCGTCCCGGCCGGCACGGTGTGCTTAGTTGTGCCAGACTCATGGAGGCCGCATAGTAGAATGATGGTGGCGTCTGGCCGGGTTGTGGTCAAGAGATTAGATTGTAGATGGATAGATTGGGTTGTGTTGGATCGAGCGAGCACAGACGCAACCGTTCAGCCCATTCGGGGCCCCTTGTGAAGATCACAAATCTCCGTGCCGGGCGGGAGAGACGAGACTTCGTCCAAAAAGATCAGCATGTCGGCCGTGTGGTGTGTGTACCTTGTAGTCCATGGTGCGTGTGAAGTACCGAGCACTACTGTACACTTCCCTGCCCGTTGGCTCGAGCGACCCCTGCTTGTCACCTCCCACCTCCCACCTGTCACCTGTCAACCTGTCAACCTGTCAACCTGTCAACCTGTCAGTCGCATCTGCCATCCGTATAAGTCTTATCTCGAACCTCGTATCCGCCAATCCAATCCCAGGGCAAGACCAGGGCACCTCTTTTGGCTGGTTGGCCTCGAGGCGACGGCCTCACTGCTCTCCGATCAGTGTATCATGAGCACACATATTTGTTGCTGAATCCTCCCTGTAGGGTGGGTCTCTACCATTGGACTTGTGGGATGTCTTTTTTGAGACACGCAAAGCACACAATCTCTGCCACCTGGGTAGGTCTTGGTCGATCCCTTTATAATGCTAATGAGCGTCCCTTACGTAACCCCCCATATTCAAGCGGTCGGGGACGACCAATCTCAAGCTCTCCGGTCCTTGCGACAGTAATAAGGGCCTCGCCGACTTACCCAGACAAAACGGAATGAAAAGTGGTCTCGTTGGCCCGTGGCCATCCGTGCTGCCTTTGAGTGCTTGGCAAGAACTGTGAGGTGGACCGAGGGGTTCTTCAGTCAGAGTCGCTGCTGTGGCGGCAGCCCTCCCCTCGTTGGGCTTGGACTGGACGGGTGCGAGCTATGTGCGAGCTATGTGCCCATTGCACTCTTCCTGAACCATGTCTTGCCGCCTATACACCCCGCCTTTCGTCTGTTGCGGCCCGCCAAAATCAGGTTTCTCGTGAGCCTTGAGTGTTCCGGCCCTTCCAGCCTCGGGCATGCCAAAGGTGCCTCGTCACCCCTCGAGGGACGGCTCAAGCTGCCCTCCACGCTGTCGAGATAGAACGAAGCCACAAAAGCCCCACTGCCTTGAACATTGGTTCGCTGCCCTTCACGGGGACCCCCTCAGCATACCGCTGCTGGGCCAGCAATTCCACATGTTGTCTCAAAGACGGCGGAAATGGATCTCGTGAGGCTTTCTTGGTGTCAGTCAGCGCCTGCGAACCTGCGTTGTCAGAAGCCCCTGGCTCGGTCCAGCGTTTATTGGGGGCTTCTTTCTCTTTTTGATGCATCTTGCAGATGATCATCATGCCACATTTTAGCCTGTTCTGCCTTCCGCGATCACTATGCATACCGGCTGCGTTCCGCCTGTGTCTGTTGGACCTTGGACCACCCGCATTCAACCTTGTCTGGAGAGTGGGTGGCCAGACTTCATGCATATCGCATGGGTTAAATGCCGCCTCTCTGTTGGCTCTCTTAGCAATACCGTTTCCGGCAAGTCATCCGGGGAGTCAATTGGCAGCTATGCCCTGGTTTCCTGATTCGGCCGGGCGCACAAAAGCGCAGTATCCAGTTTGCAGTCTCCAGCGCGCCCTCGGCACGACTCCGGCTCACCGAGTTAACCCCCCAGCGTCGAGCTTGGGTTGTTACACAGGTCGTCTTAATAGTAATACGACAGTGATTGCTGGTCAATGCTTTACATGTGCTCGAGTTGCCATTCGTTGCCTCTGGGCTAAACGGAACTAGCACAAATCCGCTTATACTACCACGTTCTGCACTCGAACTTAATGTCGTACTTGAGGGTTCTTTCTGCTTGGGAGCACTAAGCCTCGCGCCATCTGCGTGCGAATCAGGAGTCGAATGCACAGTCCGACCAAAATGGCCTAGCGACGAACTCAACAACTCCTCATCGTGGCTCAGGATCGGATATCGAGAGCAAATATGACCCTCGCTATGCCAGCAGACAGAGTCTGGACCGCGCTGGTTTCGCGTCATGATGATGAGAAAAGCCACGTCGGCCCTGGCAAACTCTTTCATCAGACGGCACTTCCCGTAATGCGGGCAATGTCACCTTAATCGGCCGTGATCCCACCGCGTGTCCCTGAGGGTCCAGCCCCGTTTGGCTGCGGGCAAAGCATATTATATGTTATCCCTGAGGGTGGGTGGATGCCCTCAGCAAGGGCAGCCTTGGGACATCAGTAGCCGTAATTTCCTTGCGAATCGCCACGATCACCATTGGATTGCTGCCTGACCATACCAATGCAAGCCATTTTGGAGACTGCGTTGGCGTCGGAATCGTGAGCCATGTCAACCCGTCTCTGTCCGGGGCCACAATTACTACTACCTCATGCAAACCCAGGCCCACAACCCGTCCTTACAAGCATATATCCAATCTGTCTAAAGACATATTTTTTTTTTTTGGTTTATTTCTTTTTCTTGATAGAAGACGTCACCAATCTGGAGTGGAGTGGCCCCAAGGCCGAGCTGCGACGGGGGAGGCTCGACCTTGGCCCCGATCTTCACCCGCGTTAACCTGATAACGCCCCGTCCTATGATGTGACTCTTCATATGGAATCTGCGCCTCGAGTTCAAGGTACCAACAGCCGCTATTGCAACCGCTTGGTTGTGAATGGGATAGTGTGGCTGACGAACTGCATACTCGATGGTACATCGCGCCTCTCGCTTCCAGTTGATGGCCGCACGAACAGCATACAACTCGTCAATTCAAGACCAGCCAGCCCTGTGGGGCTGGGAACGCGTATCACACCAACTACCAAGACTGGTTCTTTATGACATAAAAAGGTGCAGCAAGTCGGCCCACCTTCCCCAAGGAAGCTGAAATATGCCACTATCCGAAGTTGATGGTAACCCTGGCCACGAAGAAGCCCCTGCCAACTGGCAAGAACTATCACCGGCTAAGAACAGGCCCAGGCGAGCTAGTTGGAGCAAGGCGAAGCCGACATGTCTCCGCGAGCACGGCTACACCTTAACCGTTACTCTGCAGGACGTGAATGCTGCCATTGAAGGGTCAACGAGCAGCGGCGCGCAGAGAGGTATGTCACCACCGCCATGGATTGCTTCTCTGAGGGAGTCGTGGTTAGAAGCCCCGAAGGTGTTGTCACCATGGCCCCCGTCAGCAACATAATATAAAGGATGGAGTAATACGTTGGTAATGTACGATGAATTCCCTGGCCACTCTCCCCAGTGTTCATTTCGGCTTTCAACCGGTTCTCTTCGATCCCAGGATCAGGTATCATAGAGTTTAAGCAACACCAAATCCCGGCGACTCAGCCAGCATCAACAGCATGTGTACCCTGAAAAAGCAATGCTACGCTTGCAAAGGGGCATGTGTGGAGCAAGTCATAGTGCACTGCCCTAAATATCTCGCTGGGCAGGACTGCGGCCAGTCTGATATGAGCCGAGCGGGACAGGTGGGCGGCATGCTCCTCCAAGAGATATTACATCTGGCCCCGTGCCCTAAGCACGGTATTGACAACCCACATGATTATTGTAAATCACATGTAAGTCTCCGATGTAATGCAGTGGACTGACGATGTTCTAGGAAACCTCGAATCACTAGTCCATATCTTGGTCTGGGGCAAACACAACAAATCACTGCCAACGTACATCGAAGGAGAGGTCGCGGCATAAACTGGCTCGGTCCGAAGGGCCAGTGACCATAGAGGCGCGATGAGAGATACCGAACCGGATGCTTATGCACGTGTGGAGGGACAAAAAGATCTTGAATCGACGCTAATAATCGATGTGAAGGATGGAGGATCAGAAGTGGCATGACACCAGGTGGTATGATGCCTAAAGACACAGGCAAAATGTATGCAACATTTGGCAAATTCCCAAATGAAAAGGAAAAATCAAATCCGTCTGTGCCACGCTTTCTTCATCGTGCCAAGACGATCTGGCGAACATCGAGTCTATTGGGGGTTGGGCTGGTCGGCACGAGGCGAATGGTCTGATGTGACACGGCCTAAGTCCTCGGAAAAGCCTCACGGATCGGCATGGCCACAGGCTCGGTGTGATCGATCGCTCCAGATGCTCTGTGGATGGCAGGCTCCGCTATGGCCAGGCCCGATGCCCCTCGAATTGAGAGGTCATACAAGCCACATACAACGACAGGTCTTACACAATTATGATATACAGCCTGACAGATGCCCCATCTGGGAAGTTTTTGCCACCGAGGAGGGTAGGCCGATGGAACGGGAAGCTGCAGGAGACGTCGGACTGCGTGGTCGGCACTCTCCGCCAACCGATGACACCCCGTTGAATGTGGCGTTGGATGCCCATGGAACACACATGTTGTGCCTGTCTGGCAGCTGGGGGCAGCTGACCAGGATAATAACTTCAAGTCAAGGCTGGCCGCGGGCGGGCTGGTGCGCCAGATCTCCGATGCGAGACGTTACACGACAAGTGTCTGGCACGCTGCCCAAATAGTGGCTGCAACTCACGCGATATCGGAATACTGCAGCTTTTTGCGACTTCACTTTCGTATAAGCTCTGCTTCGATCTACCTCGATAGGGGATCCTTCAGGTCAATTTCAAGACCTGTCTCCGACTTCAATGACCTGTCATATATGACAGGCAGCCTTCCTGCGCGGGGACCCAGCGTAGCCCTGTCGATAGCCGGTAACAACATATTGTCGGCCCCCATCGACATCCCGAGCCGCCTGCCGAGCAATTCGAGGTCTTGCAGTGCAATGCATGCGACAATGGATCCAGCAGCAAAACGCTTTGAGAATCGAGATGCGGTTCCGGGATGCACGTTGAGATAGATCAGCGGTCTCCCGCTAGCTGGCCGTTGGACCGTTACATCCAAGGTCTTGGACCCGTCGTCAATCTCAACCGCTCCGTCCATTTCATAGGCTGATACTGTCACGTTAAACCACAGCTACGTCACCACCCGGAGCCGCAAACTCTTGATACACCTCCTGCATCTCTTCCTCTGTAGCCTCCAGGCCGGAGCTGCTCATCAACTTCGCGTTCTTATCTTCCGTCCTGGGCTCAATAAGTAGGTTCTCCTGCACCTCGCAGTCCGTCAACGTGCAGTTGTCTCCGATTTCGCTTCGCTTACCCAAAATGCATCGGGTAAGCTTACATCCCTTGCCGATCACGACTCCATCCATCAGCAAGCACTGGGAGAGCTTGGCCCCTTCCTTGATCTGACAGTTGGCGCCGACAACTGACTCCTTGATAGCGACTTTTTCGTCGACCGTCACGTTTTCCCCGACGAGGCTGTCCGGACGTGTGATTGTTGTTCGACCTTTGACGCCCTCCGGGTACATGACCTTCTTGGGGTGTGCAAAAGGTGACGGCGTCTCGCCGCGAGCCTCGGCCTCTTCAACGGACGGAAGTTTTGCGAGCTGGAGCGAGACATTCAGCAGAAGCTGAGCAGTATCGACCCTCCGAACGATTGGCGCCGTTGGCTTGGATGGGTGTATGTAGGCAAGAATTGGAGGCACATTGTTGTCGGTGCAAGTGGGTGAGGCTTGTTCCGCGGATAATTTTGTAGCGCCGTCTGCCCTTCCACCAGAGACACCGTCAGGACCTGCGAGTTCGGACGAAAGACTATCTTCATGCAGTGAGTCTGTGTCTGCCTTTTTCGTGTCCTTTGGGGCGAGGATTTTGTCGAATCCTAGCTTCTGTGCTAGTCCCGTCTGCCAGCCTGCCTTGGCCCACCAGCCAATCACATCTTCTCCGATGCTGTCAAGGCGGTCGCTGTCGCGAACCAGGTCCAACACCCACTGGGGGAAGATGTAAATATGCGCATCTCGATAAGTTGTTCGTACTTGAATGCGGGGATGTCTTCGAAGGAGGCCATGGCGCAGAGGGTAGCCATTTCTTTCCTCCATCAAGTCGTTCAGTGAATCAGTAGGCATCGAGTAGACCAGATTTGACATGTTTGATGTTAGCGTCTCTCTGGAGGATGATACAGAAGCTGCCAACGGCGTCGTGGCGATGAAGTCGGTTTCTTCTCCTTTGACAGGTGTCTCCGTCTTAGTCTGATACCAGACTCCCATGCCGCCACTATGCGGGCCTTGGTCCTCGGATATAAGACCAGACTCGTTCCCGACCAGATCCCTCAAAGTCTCGCAGTTCACCATCCACGCTTGGAGAAGTTGATCACCGCCCAGCTCGCAGACCAGGTCGCACGGAAGAACTACAAAGTCCCCGGTGATGGTGGCCCTAACCTCAGGAAGTCGCAGGATCTCTGCTGTGCCTGAGTTGTGGTCCAGGTCCTTTGGTGCCAGCAAAGAGGGTCGTGGCAAAGGGAGACTGGTCAAGGCAGGATTCAGGCTCAGAGTCGAGGATATCGCCTTCTCAGCCGAGGGAGGGCAGATGAGTGTGATGTCTGGCAAGTCCATCAATATAGGCCAGCCCCGGGGTGCCTCACAAGTACTTACCTGTGATGCCTGCCCTGTAGCAAAACTCGAGGGGATACCAGACCATAGGCCTGTTTGCGATGGGCAAAAGAGCCTTGGGGTGCTCGTCAGGGTTCGCTGTGTACGTGGGCAACGACGACCCCGGCCCGCAGAGAATAAGAGCCTGCAGGCCAGGTGAGGCCGATGATACGGCGTGCGGCATTGTGGGACCACAGGAGCTGCGTGACCTTGAAATAATTTGAGAGGATGTGGGATGCTGTGTGCTCTGGTATATGTTTCTGAATGTGTACTTCCGGGATCGCGCGGCTTGGTTGTTGAGCAGGACGTTCTGTGTTGTGTGCAGGCCAAATGACTGCTCTCAGACAGACTCACAGGTGCTGCTGGCTGGCTGACTCACTGGTGAAGTTCAATCTTTGGCGGCAGCGCCGTAGACAGGACAGGGGCGCGCCGTCTTGCTTACATAAGTGAGAACCTCACAGCAGGACCTGGGTTGGGGGTGGGAGCTGAGCGCGATGGAACTGTACTGTAGATGGCAACCTGGCCACCCGCGGCCCCGGGTTGTGCTGCAGGGTTGGGCCCGAGGTCGCCAGCCACCTCCGACGCCAACTGAGGTGCGCTCATCCCAGGACCCAAATAACAGTCCCGCCACATCTTTTCGCGTCTGCAGTATATATTTATGCAATTAACTTGCACATGCGCGACACACATTCCTGCCTCCTTCCAGCTCCACAGTTCGACCTATTGTGAAGACTGCACCCAGCGTCGCACAACGCGGCCACTCGACTGACGTGCTGATGCGATGAGCGGCTCTTTGTAATGTCTTCACCTTATGATAACCGCGGCCCGTCGCGCCGCCGAAACGGTGTTTGGAGCCACTGGGTCCCGCTGGCAGTAACTGTGACCGTTGCCACCGTTGGAGTTGCGGCCTGGATCTGGAGCCAGCGCAGCAATGACGAAGAGGACGAAGAGGACGCCATCACCCAGCACCTGGACTATGAGCATGCTGATTACGGCGAAAACCCGCCGTATGGCGCTACCGGCGACAATGTGAGCGCCCGGGCCCCGCCCTCATTCAGGAGCGACCTGAGGCCCGAGGAGGTTGGTTATGGTGTCACGCAGGCTGATGCCAATGCGCCGGGCTGGGGAGCCCGCATGTCTGGTGCGTTGCGACGCACTCCCAGCCCCCAGAACATACTTGATCGTGCCGGAAAGACGGTTGCTGCAGGTGTCGCAGCGGCGGGCACGGCTATGGGGAGCGCCCTCGCTGCCATCCGGGAGGAGGACAAGGCCGCATTCGCCGATCACGAGACGTGGTCTGAGGAAGCAGATGCGAAAAACGAGAAGGGCACCGTCGCGCAAGCACGCGACCATAGTCACAAGAAAAGAAGGACAGTAGCCATCGTCGTTTCTGCTGATACGCCACTAGACCTGGACGATGACGGGTACCATGAACATGCAGTATGAACCCCTTACGATTTCGCCATTACCCACGCGCCTTGGATGCTAACAGAAGACTTCAGTCTATACTGTCGCATATCCCGAAGCACAACGACTTTTCAAAGGTCAAGCTTTTCATCTTGATATACGCGCCAGGGCTGAAGGACACTGCTACGGAGAACACGGGCACCCGAGCGCCAGCCTCGCTCAGCTCGTCTTTCTCTGTGGTGGGCCCTGAGCAGGTTTTGACGCCCGGGGACGAGGTCAAGAGTCCAATGTGAGTACTGTGCCTCAAGGGGACTATTTTGTGTTCCAACCCAGCTGACGGGGTCTTCCATAGCCTGTCTTCATCCAGCAACCCGGCCTTCAACGCGATCTATTCGCAGGCCATCAGCCTGGTCGAGAAGGAGACCAGTGTGCTCCCATTTACGACGCCAGCAGGCTATGTGCACATATTGCACCACCTCAAACCAGAAGTTGTTTATCTGCAGGAGTCTCTTGCCGGGGACAATGGGCTTCATGTGCAAAAGCTCCAAACCTGGCTCAGACACGACATCATTCTGGTCGTCGGTGCTGAAAGTGGTCATGGAGGCTTGGCAGACAGCGAGTCTGAAGCAGAGAGGTCCGAGCAGGCACAAAAGTGGTGGCAGAAGGAGGACCGAGTGGGGCGAGGCCGGGGAGTGATAGTTGTGGACGGGATGAGAGTGAATGATGACTGGTCGCGTCGCGTCCAGGGCAACGAGCAATGACTTTTATGACCTGGCAGGAAGGGTGACGATGAGAAATGAGATACACCGCAGCCCGAGCCCTAGCTACTGAAGCTGGACCGGCCACACAGGCTGGCATGAGGGCTGGTGCACAATTCTTGGGGGGTTTGATATTGCCGCCATGGATTGTAGCGGACAGGCACAGTATATACAGCTCGTGCTGCTCTCGGCGGGATAACGAACAGGTGGAATTCAGAAATGGATGTATGCAAAGCGCTGGACAAGTATGTATGTATGTATGTATGTATGTATGTATGGCTTGGTTGTGCAGGCGGTGCCATGAGGCTCAAGTCCGGCGACCAGGGGACGCGGGTGGGACGCTACACTTGCTTGACAGACCCCTGTAATACAGATCCCGCATCTGCTTAACATGCCTACAGACAGACTTCCTCCCTTGCAAAGGCACGAGCTTCTTCAAGTCCATGAGGATTCGTCAAACCTCGAGGTGTCACTGACGAGATCTGCGCATTGAGGTTCTCAGTCCTGTAAAACGATTCGATATACTTTGTACGTACAGTAGACGTCTGTCCAACAGAACACGGGATGGAGATGGAGACACCGTTTTAACCTGTAAACATGGGAAATGGACCAGAGGAGACATTGGGGGAAGAAATGCCCACCTGCTTGACTCTACAGCGGGGTTGTGCCAATGGTTGATAAGACGAGCCATAAACTGAGTCGTTGTTCTTGAAGATGCTGGACTTGTCCTGTCAGGTGTCACCAGCTTTGGGGCTCGAGCCGGGGAGAAGAGGAGTGGGGCTGCTCTGGCAATGGAAGCGCCAATTCGACCCACCTAGCCGACGTCCAGGCTCCGACGACCGACCTCTCTTCTCCCCACGCGCGCCCCATCATCGCATTACACTGCATCACATTACGGTCCCTCTCGGCCGACAGCATCACTACCATCTCGAAGCCATCCGAAAACGCATCCATCATTCACATAGCCGCCTCCAAACCTGTCGAATCTGGTCGTTGGGACGAGTTTTGTCAGCCTCGCCCATTGTCCCCGACCGCTGCACGGGACGCCGTGACCCACGACATTCTTTGAGTGCGCGTCTGTCCAACAGCTCACAGCCCAACCGTCAGCGACTCCATCTCACCCCGAGACCGCCCCATCCCCGGCGCCCGCCTACACCTCCAAACAAATCCAGCAGCGCGCAATCTCATCTGGCCAAATGCGATCGAACCGCGCCCCTCACACCCTGTTACAATAACCTGGGAAGCAGGCCAGGCCGAGCGCACGAGCACCAAGCACCAGCACCACCCACCTGGCCGCGGGTCCTCACCCGTAGCGCACTGCGCAGTCTGTTGAAGAAGCGCAACGGTCGCCATGGCTCCCAGCACAACTCCCATACCTCCACCCGTCATTCCTCCGCATCCCAAGACGAAGCGCCAGATCCCCGCCGGAATCCAGACAAATGGCGCGCCGTCTTCGTCCTCTCCCTCCCCATCCATGTCGGCAAAGAAGCCTCCCAACTCTGCCTCGGCAAACGGTGGCACCGTCACCGTCGCGCGGCCGCCAAATCGCGTGCGTCAAGAGATCACCGCTCAGCCGAATGGGGCCACACGCCCAGGCACACATGGCGCCACCCAGCCGACCTCGACCGGTGTGGCGGATCCGGCCATGATGCCGGTAGATGTGCAGCAGCGTGAGTCTCACCAACCATGCGTAATGCGTATCCTAGACTGACCAAGCCTCAGCTCCTTCCCGGCTATATATTCTGAAAAAGTACTACGGCAATCCCCCGTCGCTCATCGTCCACCTCCACCCGAATCACTTCAAATTCGACGCCCAGGATGACTACTTTCTCTACACCTCGCCAATGAAAGCCTTTCTCGACCACCTCAAAACGCGGACCATCCCACACGATATGCTTGCCGACCTGACGGAGGCCAGAGTACCTTTCTACGAGGGCTGTCTGATCGTGGAGGTTCATGATCACAGGAGCGTCGCAGCTGAGAAGGAGGACGCCGCAAAGAATTCTTCTGCGAAGAAACCCGACGTACCGACCTCGGTTCACAAAAACAACCCATATATCACGCCATCGCCGAATAAGCCATCTCAGAGGGATCCATTGAGTGCCATTAACGGCCAGGCCAAAAGTCCAGAGGTTGATTCAAAAGGAAAATCAACTGGATCGACGGATCAAGGTTCGAGGCAATTGTCCAACTCGCCGCAGAGCCAGAAGAGCAAGGCTCCTCCGAAACGGAAAATATCCACTCTTGTCCTATTCCCAACGCAACAGAGTCGGCAAGCAGACCTTGCGATAAGGGCATGCAACCCTCGCGGCTCTACCGATGGCCGCCAAGACGCAAACATTAGTGGCATGCCCCCTCCGACTCCTTCTGCGCTCGTTCCGCCCACACCGACGGGCTCGAGCATGCCACCACCAGCAGCCAAGAAAGTCAAGCGTGAGCGCATGGAGCTAGACAGTAGCAATATTCACGCGGCTGAAGGCGCAATGTTACTCGCCACTATGCCACCCTTGGACCTGGAGCCGAGCAAGGACGTAGAGAGTTTGGTCCAGAAAATTGATCAACAGACAAAGCTCCATGCCCACCGGTTCCAGCCGCTTCCGCAACCCAAGACTAGAAAGCGGACGGTTGCCGAAATGGCCGCTGATGAGGCTCAGGCAGCCGAGAATGAGAGATTTCTGCTTACATTGGACGAAAAGATCACCCAAGGTAGTAGCTCGGTTCCCGGCGGTGATGGGCAGCAGCAGGTCGCGCCTTTCAATCTTACTTTTGACCGCTTCAAGAAGATCGAGGACATTAAGAAGGAGCACGCTGAAAAGGCAAAGCAAGAGAAACTCAAAAGAGAAGAAAACGAGCGCAGGCTTGCAGAGCAGAAGGTCCAGGCACAAGCCCAACAGCAGCAGCAGCAGCAGCAGCAGCAAGCAGCAGCAGCAGAACAAGAGAGGCTCCGCCAGGAGCAGGCCGCTCAAAGGGAGCAGCAAGAGAACATGCGTAGGAAAATGCAGCAGGCAGCGCAGGCCCAGCAGGCCCAGCAAGCACGGGAGAGGGCCCAGGCCCAAGCTCAGGCTCATGCCCAAGCTCAAGCCCAACAGGCGCAAGCCCAGCAGGCGCAGGCGCAGGCGCAGCAAAACCAAGGCGGCGGAGGAATGCATCAGAACGCTCATGGGCACCCTGCCCAGAGCGGACAGATGCCCAATGGGGTCTCGGTGTCTGCGCCGAATGGCATGCCGGCGCGCTTCCACGGTCAGGTCTCGCAGCCTCAGGTATCTTCGCCGGTTGTTCAGCAGAATACCCCTCAAAACATGTCATCACCTATGCCCGGCGGCGTTGCCATGCAGACATCTGGGTCCAACATGGGAGGCAGCCCTGCAAGACCGCCATCAGTCGTCCAGAATCAGCCCCCGATGTCCACGCCAATGGCGGTCAGCATGTCTGCTAGAGGGAGCCAGCAAAGTCATCCCTCCGGCACGCCACGCATGCATACCGCGACTCCGAACATGGCCCACGCAACCCCGATCACTCGTGCTCAACAGATGGCCCACACACCTCGCATGTCTCAGAGCAGTCCACCCCCAGGCATGATGGCTCCCCATCTCAACCAGTCGATGATGATGAACAGCCCAGGAATGGCCAACATGTCGCAGAACGGGAACCCGATGGCACAAGCTCAGCTGTTGGCTCAGCAACAACGGCAGTACCAGCAGCAGCAGAACATGAACGCAGCCATGATGCAGAACAACATGATGAACCCCGGGGGCCCACAGAATGCTCAGCAGTTGATGCAGGCTCGGTTCATCCAGCAGCAGCAGAACATCATGCGCCAGAAGATGAATGGCCAGCAGCAGCCTGGGATGCAAATGGGCCAGCAGCAGCGGATGATGCAGGCTAACATGGGCATGCCAGGTGGAGCACAGATGCGTCCAGGGCAGAACATGGTTAACATGGGAGGCCAGATGTTCCCGCAATCAATGCAGCAGTTGCAGCAGATGCAACTACAACAGCAGATGCAACAGATGCAACAGCAACAGCAGGGCCACCCCCAGCAGATGCAGCAGAACCACATGATGGGGGCGGCGGGACCACAGGCTCAATTGCAGCAGCGGCTGGCAATGCAAATGTCGCAGCAGGTTCAGATGTTCACCACCAAACTGTACCAGGATAATGTCGGGCAATGGTTACAGTCGCAAAACCTTACACAAGAGACCTGCCCGCCAGAGTTACTACAGAAGTTTAGGCTGCAATGCATGAACTCGGCGAAGGCCAAGGTGATGCAGCTGAGACAGCAACAGCAGCATCAGCATCAGCAGCAGGCGTTGGCCCTGCAGCAGCAGCAGCAGCAGGCGGCCATGCAGCAGCAGGGGATGATGCCCCAAGGCATGTAGTTCATTCATACCTAGGGTCCGGCGGCTTCACCTCGAAAACAACGACGACTATAATTACAATTACTGGTTTCAGTCCACGGAAGCAAGGGCGAACCTCGGCGTTTCAAGGAAAAAGGGGCAGGGATATGAATGATACACGATATCATCGAAGCCAGGCTACTACTGTTTGGACTCTGAGCAAAGTCTTTTATACCCCGGGTGGCCCTGAGCGATTTGTCGAGTTTTGGCTGCTTTTTTACTTTACTGCGTCTTGGCGCTTTACTTTATGGCGTTGATATCTTGGAGTGGGGATCTAGTCGAGTCTACATTAGTAGGTAGAGATCGAGTGCTTTGTTATCGCGGCGTGCTTATCTCTCTCCCTCGGCCTGGTAGCACCCCGTGCCGCGAGCAGCGATGAGGTGTTCGCATAGATGAAATGCAAATAGTCTAACTCAAGTCCCCCCCCCCCGAACTGCTACCTGTGAAGACTCTTCTGTTGTCAGGAGGTTTCCTGGCGTAGAGGTCGACGTGCGGCCAGTGGATGCGCTCAGCAATTACGGGTCATTTGAGCACCTCCGTCACAAAGGCCGTCGTGTGACTGCAGTGGCGTGACGGCACTGCGTTGCTCCAATAATGTCGTGGCTGCCCAGAAGGAAAATCGCCAAAGTGACACCTCATTCGATGCGCAATCCTGACCTCCTAGATGTTTTCCCTCCACGCGTGAATGGGCTGGGTCTGGGAGCCATGCGGGCTGCGTCGCGAGGTCGTCTCCCGCTTGGTACGGGTTGCACGGCACGTGACGTCGGAAGAGCAAGGTTGCATCGGTTGCTCATGACATAACCCGCCGAGATGATACGCAATATAGCAACTTTCAAGCTACAACCTCTATTTCTATGACAAATCCGACCCTGGATCCTCCCATTAAGCCTGTAGCACAAGCTTTCTTCGCATCCCTCGCTTGCTAAAAAGTGACCAGTCCGTTCAAGATCGGGTCCACGGCCCCACAGTCCATCTCTTGTGTGTATTTACACCCGTCCACCCCGTACCCGTCGAGCCCATCCGTCCGCCTCCGCGAACCCCTCAACACTTCCGCCTCGCTGCCCATACACCTACCATCGCCATGCGTTGCCCATCGACAACAACGCCAGCGGCACAGTCCGCCGCTGGCCTGCTATACCTCATGCTACTAGCGACGCCCGCTGCGGCGATGCTGCATTGCGACAAAATCCTAGTCCAAGGCCAAAAGTTCAACTTCAAAGACCTCGGGGGCCCCCACTCCGTAGTGACAACGCAGGAGCTGGTGGACCAGCCTTTCCAGTATCGGAACACTACATACACGCTGGATCTGTGTGCACCACTAAAGAAGAGCGGCCCGGCCGAAGAGAGCTGTGCGAACGGAGCAAGGGGTGAGTTCCAGTCACCAGAGGACCCCTCCAGAATCCCCCTTCGCCAGGGGCCGTTCCATGCTAAACCAGTTCTAAATAGTCTGCGGTATCGTGCGCGGCATCAAAGGCGACAAAGACGAAGTGACCGCCACCATCCCTATCGCAGGGGATCTGCTCAACCACGGGGGCGGCGACCTAGAGCCCCAGTTCACCCGGCTCAAGACATCCGACTCACAGTCTGATGCCAAGAAGGAAGGTGTTCGGATCGTTTTGCACGGTGGTCATTCATCAGTCAGCGGACAGAAGCGCGCACAGCAAGCCGTTGTTGAGATGGTATGTGACAAGGACAAGACGGGCAAGGAGGGCGAGTGGGATCCCAAGGACGACAAATACGAGCCCGGCGAACAAGAGACTGGGGGGGAGGGAAGCTCGGCCGCCGAGGGACGAAAGAGGGCCGACGGTGACGGGGAGACCGATCCGGAATCAGAGCACCAACTGCTCAAGCCGGACGCGGCCCTCATCTTCGACAGCTACGGACCCCTCGCCGATGACAAGAAGATCGACGTGCTGAGGCTTACTTGGCACACCAAATACGCTTGCGAGGGCCTGCCGGCAGACGAGTATCCCAGTAACGAGCACTGGGGGTTCTTCACATGGCTTGTCATCCTGTAAGTTATTATCGACGGCCACCCCATCTTCCAGGTTCCTTGGGCAGCAACTCCTCTGGCTTACTAACGCCTTTGTCAGCGTATTCCTCGGTACTGCATCTTACCTGGTGTTTGGATCTTGGCTCAACTACAACCGCTATGGCGCCCGGGGCTGGGATCTGCTACCGCACAGTGACACTATTCGCGATATCCCCTACCTTCTCAAGGACTGGGCGAGGAGGGTTCTCAACACTGTGCAAGGCACAGGCTCCAGGGGGGGTTACTCGGCAGTATGAAGGCATGAGGGTCAATAAGCATGAGGACGGGTTACGAGGATTACTATACAATGATTAGGGGAGCTCTTTTTGGTTCTCCCATTTTTACTGGTTCAAAGATTCGGCATGGCCAAGGCGAGGGTTTTGATTTTATGGCGTTGGGCTCCTTTTGCGCGAAGACGGACACCTGTAGCAGTACAGGACGGTGCTTTGCCTGGCGCTCTGAGGGTGTCAAGTATGAGATTCTCGCGGTTCGACAGAACAACCTAAACCCCTTGTTGCAGATCGAGATGCACATATTAGGTATGGGCATGGCTGACGCAACATGCTCTTTGCACCACTATACTGAACTGGCCGGCTTTTCTGCACCGATTGACTTGCTCAGAATTTTGCTGCGATGAGGCAGACGGACACCAGTGTTTAAAACCGGAGTCAGCACCGGAGCCGCTTATATCATATCTAGCAGCCGTAACAGGAGTCCCAGAACCCACGGGGGCAGCGTCGCCGAGCCTAGGCGTCGGGGTCGGACGTCAGTTGACAGCCGGGCCCACTTGACGGCCGAGGAAGGCGAAGCAGCTGCCGAGGTAAAATCGGGGCTTACTTACAAAGGGGTCCAACATTAAACCGTTCCCTCTTCTGATATCCACCCACGTGTACGATAGGACGTTGGTTTAACTTGATCATATCGTTCCAACAAGTCTTTATTCCTCTCTCATATCAGTTGGTGCTTCTATTTATTTATTCATTTTCCCTCTTACACCAGAGGGGTAGCCCACGAACAAGCCCACGATGGCCGCCCCGAGCTCCTCCAAGCCGCTCCACAGCATCCCGGTCCCAGCATGTGATCAGCACCCAGGCGGGTCCGTCACCATCACCGAGCCAGCAGACCAGGTGTACGTCCTGACGCTGACCTCGCCGCCGGACAACCGGCTCACGACGGCCGTGTGCCAGGCCCTCCTGCAGGCCCTGGACATTGTCGAGTTCTCCCTGGCGCCCGGCTGCGTGGTGACGACCTCCTCGCTGCCCAAGTTCTTCTCCAACGGGCTGGACCTGGGCCACGCCGTCGCCCACGGCACACCCTTCTGGTCGGGGAGCCTGTGGGCGCTGTTCCGCCGCTTCCTGACCTACCCCATGCCCACCGTCGCCCTAATGAACGGGCACGCCTTCGCCGGCGGCCTCATGCTCGCCATGCACCACGACTACCGCGTCATGAACGCCGACAGGGGCTTCTGCTGTCTCAACGAGCTCGAGTTCGGCGCCCCGCTCAAGCCCCCAATGTCTTCTATCTTCCGCGTCAAGCTCCCCGACGCCAGGACGTACCGCGAGATGGTGCTGGAGGCGCGCCGCTTCGGCGGCAGGGAGGCCGCCGCCAGGGGTATCGTCGACGCCGCAGGCGGCTGGGACGAGGTGCTCAAGCTGGTCGGGGAGAGGAAGCTCACCGAGAGGGGCAAGACGGGCGTGTACGGCTTGCTCAAGATGGAGATGTACCGCGAGTGCCTTGACCTGTTGGAAAACCATGGGCGGGAGGAGGCCAAAGATGACGCCTGGTTCAAGGCTGAGGATGAGAGGAAAGCAAAGGGGAAGGCGCAGGTAGAGAGCTGGATCAAGGCAAATGTGAACAAGGCGAAGCTGTGAAACAAGCACACTGGATCACACGTTTTGGCCGGGCATTGTCTTGTGTGTGTGTGTGTGTGTGAGAGAGAGAGAGAGAGGGAGCCCCAGGGGGTATCGGCCAAGACACTGGCCAGAGGCAAGACAGTCCAATTGTAGTATGCATCTTTGTAGAGCCAAGTATTCTGATGGCCGTTCTTCTAGAGCTTCTAATATGCTTTACCGATACAATGAACCGTTCGCCGTCCAGACCCACCAACTCCCTCTCCGTCCAGTCTAAAAATGTTGGCTCATGGCCTCGGCCCAGCAAATCCATCCATCAGTCCGCAATCAAGCCCTGCCCAACCAAGTCAATCTCAAACACAGTAGTCATTACAACCAGAGCCCACGCCAGGCTTGGCTCCCTCGAGATTCCATCCTTGCTTCCGAATAATCCGGCCCTTTCTGCCTTGTAGCTAAATTGGTAATGTTTGACTTTTTGGTATCATTGGTATCGTTTTTGATGTATTTTTGGGCCCATTCAACTCCACAGAAAGCCAAGTCTCCATGTGCTTGGACTGAGTAACGGCAAACCTTAAAACGAAACACTTTCTGAAGACGCCAAACGCACAAGTGACCTTATCAGGTACACAAAGGAGATAATAAAGAAAAAGGATGGGCAGTTTTCCCAAGCAAAATGCGAGCTGTGTCGCGATTATGTACCGTCACCCGGAAGAGAATACGGGTGGAGGGGGGGGCGTTGTGCCGAGAAGATGTCAAACACAACGGCTACCCGAGCACAGATTGGAGTAGTGCCCGTTGTTTACTCGCTGACGGACTCGTCTTCCGACACGTCCATTCGTGGGTCATAGAGCAGGTTGCGCTGTGCTGACGGCAGCCCCAGTTCGGCGCGGGTGTCTTGTTGAATTTTAAGGAAGTATCTGCGCAAGCTCCGCAGGCCCTTGAGAAAGCCGCGGTCTGGATCCTGAGGATGGCGTGGTGGGCAAGGCTTGTCCTGATCCATGTCACCAGCAGTGAGACTGTTGGCAAAATCGGCAATCTTGAAATCGATCTCGCCCTTGTTTTTCCGCTTCCGGACCCTGCCAACATCTTCTGTGTCAGTGGCAAAGTCCGTCGTCGAGTCTTCCACGGCGGTGTCGTAGGTGTCCTTGCCCGATTGGTCACCATCATAGGTCATGAGCAGACTGGCGGCATAAAATCGGTAGCCCCGCAGCCGACGCACGATGACTTCGAGCTGACTGAGCTTCTGCAGAATGTTGGGGATATGCCGGAGAATGCTGTGAAGATCTTTTCCATCGTAAAGGAATCGGGTAAGTGCTTCTTGGAATTCGTCACCGGCCTTGAGGTTTCGACCATAGTATTTGTCTTGAAATACATATTTTTCGGTCTGTACATCCCACACCTGAAGGCCACAAACCCGCACACCGAGCTCCCGCGAGGTTGTCTCGGCACATTTGCGTTGTTGGGACTTCTGCTTCTTGGGGCTGGCTTCGACACCATACTGGCGGGTGCCCATCTTCAGGTCCATGATGCAAGGACGCTTCATGCTAGCGGTCAAATCTTCCAATAGCAGGAAGTACGAGACTCGTGACCCGCGCTGAGTTTGGGCCTCTTTGGGGTTCATTGGCCTGGGCATTCTCTTGAACTCGCTCGTGGGACTTGTTGCCAAGGAAACCACTGCGGATTCGCAAGCCGACGAAGTCGTGGATGTCGCCTTGCCTTGAGCCTCGTCTGCTCCATTAGGAGCCTGGGCGGGCGTTGCTGTAGGTGTGTCGGGCTTGGGAGCTGGGCCACCAATTCCTTCGTTGTCGCCCTTGTAGCCTGCGTCATCAGGCTCCTCCCAATAATGCAGATCCCCTCTCGAGTCTGACACATCCTTGGGTCTCCTTCGCAGAGCACTGCCCGAGTGCCGGCGTTTCTTGCGTTGCGGAACCATGGCCTCGTTCAGAATGTCTGGCTCAGGAGCACTGGTCCCTGTGACATCTTTGGATTCCCCATTGCCATCTGAGCAAGGCTCCCTAGAAGGGCCCAAGTCACTTTGGGATTTCTGATGCAAGCGCGAAGATACTTGCTGAATGGGCTCCTGGTTGCGCACCACAGGTATGTGTGACTGCGTCCCGTTGCCTCTCATAAGGCTCGAATCTGAGCTCTGGGGCCGAAGGAGGCGGTCCAGAGTCTTCTTAGGTAGTATTCGCTGGTGAGCTTTCTTGTGCCTATGGATGTTGATTGGTTGATTACGGAAGGCATCATTGAAGACCTCGTGACGCAGCTTTTTGTTGACCACGGTGGTTCCCCAACTATTGGTATGCCGGTCTTCCAGTGACGGTCTTTCCAGTATTCCGCCAGGCGTTGATTCGTTAGAGGTATAGTGCGACGCCGGAACAGAGATTGACGAGCTCCGCGCACGCTCGGAATAGATGGCCGCATTTGCCGCCGGGTGGAGAAGGCTCCGGGGCAGAATATGTTGATTGTCCATGAATGTGACCGTGGGAATTGGGATCGAGCTTGACTGAAGAGATTGGCTGATTACTCTAGTATGCGTGCTCGTCTGTTGACTGGCCTGGTTCGGCTTCTCGGTGGCCTCATGAGGCGAGAGGCCATTAGTCCTCACGCCCGTACTCTGTTCCATCTGCTCAGCTTTCCTACGTTCAGAAGCCACTGGCTCATCCCTTTTGACGGTGGATTTCCGCCGAGGCTGTTTTGAGTATGTTACATTTAGCACGCCGATGTACCTGCATTTGATGTTAGCTGCCCGTCCGGCCGCTTTCTTACCCAAGCCAGCTGAAAACATTGAGATTGATGCGTACCTCGGCAGGAAAGGCAGTAGGTCCCTATGATACCGTTCGATATCCTCGTAAAACTCATTTTCGCGGTTGTTGAGCTGCTTGCACACCGCTCGCTTCGAAAACTTCCACAGGGTCGTGTGCCCACCCACCTGATGCGAGTAAGGAACAAGCTCTATGGCATCAAGTGGTTGTTGGGCACCTAATTGATGATCATGGACGTGGTCTTCATAGTCCTGAGGACCCAACTGAGGAGGCAAAGACGGCTCTTGGAAAGCACGATCAATCTCTGGGGAAGGAGAGGCCACAGGTGCAGCTTTCTCGGGAGGGTCCAAACCGGGAGAGCGTGGTCCGGAATCATGGGGTCGGTTGGGAGCATCTCGTGCCTTTTCTTCGATCGGACCTTGAGGCAATTTCGGCTCGTCGACCTCAGGCTCGTCAGCCTTGACCAGCCAAGCTGAGCCATCGGCGTTCCGCTGGTGTGTCACGCCGGGGTCACTAGTCGCATCGAGATCTTCCTCAACATCACATGGACTATCGGGGGCAGCATGGGGGCCTTTGTGCGGCAGGAAAACGGCAGACGATATTTTCTCCTCTCCAGAAATTTCACCGTCCTCTACAGCGTCAGCTGTGTCACTTGGCTCTGTTCGCACTTCACGATCCATCCGAAGTCCGCCAGAGACTTTGGGTGAGTCTTCCTCTTGTATATTCGCTTCGTCCAGAGGTGTGCGTGGGTCAGCAACCGCCTTATGCTCGCGACGCGCGCGGAAGTAATCCCGAGGTTCTTCGCTATACTTCTGTGAACTTATCGATAGAGGGAACGTTCTGGTGCGAGACAGGCGTCCTGGAGCATCTTCTGTAGGGCCAGGAGTGGGCTGCAGGCTCTTGAAGTGATCGTCACCGCGGATAGCCAACCGGTGCGTCTCAGGATCGGCATCGTTCACGGAGGGCGGCAGTCTCTCCTTGGGGCTCGGGCCGTGGCGAGACTCTCGCCTCTTCATGGTTTCCTCCGGCAGCCCTTCCTTGAAGAAGCGCAAGCTGTGACTTGCTTTTCGGCTTCTAGCATTCGGCTCTACTCCTGCCAGCACCTCTGCAATAGACTTTTCAACCTGGCCATCCTGGCCGTTTTTGAGGTCGTCGGAACCAATTGACCACGCCTTTTCAGGTCCCATCGACACCCGATGGTCGGGTTTGCGAGGCCTGGCCGGAGACCGCTGGCTTGGTGTGACAGCCTGGTCCAGCCTCCCGTTCGACGTCTCCAAATCGCGGTCCAGCGCCGAGGCGAAATATGGTGCAGTCGAGGTATCAGAGTACGTGCGAGGAGAGAACGCCACGTCCTTCAATCTCATCTCCTTCTCCGTCCTCTCCAACGATGTGCCTCTCCCACTGGACCTGAGAAGGTCCCGGTGGCTCCAGGGCCTTGAGTCCACACTTCTTGGTTCCGACGAGTCCAGTGCGTGAGACAGGGTAGATTCGCTGGTCCGGGGAGGTAGTGTAAGGGTTTCGACGGTACCAGTGCGAGCCATGGCGGCGGCGACGGCCCTTGGTGAGGCTCTGGGGGTCACGGAACCTCCATCGCTATCATAGGAGGCTTCCTGAGGTTGGTCTTGGTGATGGGATTGTGTGGATGGGAGCCCGTCCGAAGGGCGGTCTTCTTTGGGGCGACTACCGCTGGCAGGGTCGTACGTGTGGTTTTGCAAACGAGGGCTGGGACAAGGAGCATCGAGGGACTGGCTAGCGACAGCAAGAGATATACCACGAGCTTCTGCGAGTTGCTGTGTCAGCAGAGAGGGCCCCTGAGGCCGTTTGGGAACAGTGGAGGCAGAGGCAGCAGAAGCAGTGGCGGCGGTAGGGACAGATGGAGGTCCCCTTGGCCTTTTATCTATCAGGTCTGGTGCAACAGCATTGTTCTCGAAACTAGGTACACGGGTATTCTGGGATGTTGCTGTTCCTGCTCGGCCATTCTCCCCAGCTGCCAGAGAACTCGAGGTGCCAGGGGCTTGGGAAGCGGCGGGAATGGAGGTGGGTGCGCTGGCAGGGCGATCGCCGCGCAGCTGGTCTTGTCCCTGCCCTTGTCCTTGTGTCTGCTCTTGATCTTGTTGTTGTGGGAGTGGGAGTGGCTGTACCGGTACAGACTCAGGCTCAGGCTCAGGCTCAGGCTCGGGCACGGGCACGGGCACGGGCAAAGGTACGGGTGCGAGTGCGGGTGCAGGTGCAGGTTCACCGCTGTGGGGGCTCACCGGTACAGCTCCAGAGGTAGTTGACGGCGACATGTGGAGGACATTGGCTGTGGACGGGGAGAGGTGTGGGTGTGGGAGGATTGATAGGCGACGGTTGCGCGGGAGGTGGTGGTGGAAGAAGCAAGACAGCGCGGGCGGAAGCCGGCCAGGGCCAGGGCCAGGGAGGAGATGGAGGAGACGGAGGAATGGGGAGGACGGCAAACCCTGCGCTGCTTGTGCCTCTTGTGCCTGTTGTGCCTGATGCTACTGTCGTGACACTGGGCGACGGAACGAACCATGTGCTCCCGCTTCGTCGGCTCTGGGGCCCTGTGTGTCGTTGCGGGCAAGCAATTGGACGGGAGGCGTGATTTGTGGCAGAATTGACGTCCTCTGGGAGAGTCGGCGGAGAGTCGGTGTGTGGGAAAAGAAATGGAGGGGGGGCCGACGAAGTGTTTCGCTAAGCCGCCCACGAGATAAGGCCTGGTCGTTCCCTCCCAGGCAGTGCCAGGGTGCCGTAACAGGCCCACAGATACAGAGGTACATGCGCACCTCGACAATCGGGCACCGAGGGCCAAGTATAGGTCATGTACGTACCCGACGCTAGACGGCCCCAACGACAGGCGAACCCCCAGTGTGCTGGAGGAACCCCCCCTTGGGTGTCTATCACAGTACACAAGTAGATCCCCGTCCCCAGAAAAAGAAAATCCACACATTTGTGTGTTGAAATCCCTGTACGGTGCGAGGCCAGTCTGTGCCCGAGTTGCGCCCAGCCTGCCACTAAGACCAGCGCATCTGCTCACCTGGTCCAGGAGACGGCTCGTCCTGGGACAAACAACAAGTGGACGACGGGGCCAAGTTCCTGGCATTGTTTTCCCTGGCCACATTTGTCAATGGTACGGGCCACGAGGGTGTCAGAGACCAACCTTAAAAGAGCCTGGGGGAGGCAGGCAGGCAGGGCTCCTTGCCCGCTAATCACCCAGAGCTGCACTACGTACCACGTGGGCGTCACTGGTGGGTTTCTCGGTTCCCTATGTCAGCCTTATTGTTGTCATGATCCTGGGGCGGGCACTGGGCCCCGGTGATGGGGCTCTCTCGACGCCCCTTGCCCTCGGCCGACCCGCATGCACATGCTCTCTCTTTCTACCGTCTTCCTTGGTGATTATATCCCGTGACGGGGAGCCGAGCCGAGCGAACCTAGATCCATATTTTCCCGCCTCAAGATGGTGACTGGCTTGCTTGTGGGCCACAGCCAATGTCATTGCGTTGGACAGTCGTCTGTCCCTGCCCGATCCTGGGCCGTCTCGCAAGGTTCTTGTCAAACGGCATTGGCTGGCCCAGGCGCTGTTACACGAACGACGACGGACACCAAGGCCCATCATCGTCATCACGCTCGTTCCCATACCCACGTTCTGCCATTGTCGCCTTTGACAGGCTCGAGTCGCACCGACTGCCCAGCACTGTTCGGGCCCTTTCTATCTACCTAGGTACTCAATGCCATGCTCATCTTGTCCCGGCTGACTGACAGCACGTATCTGTCCCTCTGCCAGAACCCCCGTCATGGCCGTCACCCTGGCCCGACCGGTGAGAGTAATAAATCGGCCCTGGTACCCCAGATACTACCCCGGCTACCTCGTCCGCAGGAGGGGGGTCGGTCTTGCCCCTCTATTCGCCAATCTACATGTCACCTTTCCCTTGTGGTCAGAAACTCCTTCCACCGTTCCAACGGGTCGGCGCGGTCTCTTTTCATCTGCACCCACAGCCGGTTGGGTCACAAAATATCGCGCACACAAACTAACACAAACACCCTTGCTTTTTTGATATGTCACTTGCGCTGCATCGCTTGCGTCGTCTATTGCGTGCTGCTTTTTCCCGCAACTCCAGACGGTGTACAATTCATTCGCCATTGTACAAAGACCGACTGTGCCATGTTAGATGGAGGCTGAACGTTGACTTTTGCCAAGGGCGAACGGCCCAATCAAGAGGGCCCATGCTTTCAAGAGTCCGAGACAACACTCTCACCAATCATCCGACAACGTGCTCTCCGTACCGCCTCCTATTCCTCCGCATAGTATCATCAAGCAACTCGAGCCAATGCCACTTTCCGGAGCTTCCTTCCTCCCTTTGGTTTCAACCCCAGGCCCCAACTATCGGAATCCGATCCATCTGGTCAGAGTGCCAGGAGAACGCTCGCCCATGTCCACTTTCTCTGCCTGTTTTAGCCTATCAGGCACTGGTGCTCTTCGGTGGGCGCGAGAGCCCCGGGCTCCTGTGCCTCTTTCGGGTCACCGCCCCTTTTCTTGTTGGTCTCGACAATCACGACAAGGCGAAGTGTATCCTGCTCGGGGAAGCCTTCCCTTCTGTCCGCCGGCTGTGGTCCGGCCGAGACTCTAGGAGTTCAAGCGAACGGTGGAAGGTCATGAGTATCTTCAAGGGCAGGGCCATCGCGGAATCCGCCCCGGCTTCCAGATGATTCTTGTTCTGGATCACGGAAATAGGTCAGCTAGCTCTTGTGCCTCATGCCTTGCATCCGTTCCATGGCTCGAAAGTGTCTTGTACGTGTCATACTTTAGTCACAGCGTGAGTTTGATATCGGTCCTTTGTTTTCAGCAGCTCTGCCCAGCCCAGACCATCCACAGCTGTTCGAACTACATCGTGGAATAGCACACTTTTCAATTATGTGGGCGGTTTCGGTTCACCCTGGTCATCTAAGTCCATCGTCTGTCACCGCCATCGGAGGTAGTGACCCGGACATTTCCAAGTCATGTCTTATCCTGTTTCTAGCAGTCCTTTGCGGCCAGAATAGAAGAATGTATCCAGCGCCCAGAGTCAGGCCACGTTGATCCAAGACTGCTGCATAGTGGCGGAAGGGGAAACTTTCATGGCCCGCCATTCTGCTCTCAGCCAGTGCTCCTTGTCATGTCTCACGAAACCCCTGTTTTACCGAGCCTGGGCTCAGGGTGCCAAAGTACGTCTCTTGGTTCGTGCCCGTTTGGACAGCAGCTCATAGTCAGCTTCTGGCTCAAGACGGCTCTACCGTGTTACACTTGGGAATTCCATCCACTTGTGGTAGCAAACATTGAAGCTCCCACTTCGTCCCCGTTACTAAACCGGACGAGGACAGCAGCTTGATGGATGCATTGCCTCGTGTGTACTTCGAATTCCACCAATTCCCGCCTTCACCGCCTGGGTGTATCACCAACGAATGCACAGAGCCCACTTACTGGCTTCCAAGGCTTCACAAAATATATTCTTGATTTGCATTGTATCTTCTTGTTTCCTCTTGCATTGCATGCCTTCAAAAGTTAAAGCTACTACTCTTCATTATAATTGTGTCTCGCCAAGCACATCTGCAGCCTCATTGCTCGGGGCTGCGACAAACATTACCCCGGAACATGTCCTTTTTCTACTCGACTCAACCGATACTTTGACTTATATGGACATGAAAGTCATGCGGTAGCACACAGCTGCCGCTATGTGTAGGTGGGTTCTGCATGAGTGGCATCAAACCCTCTCCCAGTTGAGAAATAAGAATACAGCGTTGACACCCGAGCATGCCCAAGTGCAGGCGGCCAGTGGGTTCTGTATGCTTTGACTCATTTGCTCGGCAAGTGACAGTTGGAAACTAGGTGCAGGATGAATCACATTGATGCAGGTTCCCCTCAATGTGCTTCCTAGCCCGTGGCTTTCGTTCGGGACCTCAGTCAAAACGGAGGTGTGCAGAGGATGTTTGCGCTGCTTTGCCGTTGGACTTTCGATGTTGGATCTGCCTGCCACCTGGAATAGGATCTACGCCACGGGCAAGAACACGATCCTTGTTGCATGTTGGCAAGACTGAGTCACTCCTCCAACATGCCAAATTTCTTTCTTTCTTCATTCTTCTGTACATCTGCCATGACAGACGACGAGGTACACTACCTGTTAAGCACGCACGATGGGATATCTCTAAAAAAGCAACTCCGTGCGCTAACAATGTGAACGAACATACCAAAGAACTCCAATAGCCTTGCCGTGCCCTATGAGCATCTGCCCTTCCGTCCCAGCTAGGAGCAAACAAGAATGCGCACTCAATATCTGTATGCATCTCATGAGGCCATGAATGCTCACGCCTGTTGGTCAATCTCGACGCCAGTGCAATCACCCATGGGCTCTGTAGGGCCTCCAACCAGAACAATCCAGCCTGGAGGATTGGGCTCAATCGGCCCAGACATTTATTTCCAAGTCAAACATTGGATCTTCCACATCCTGTGCTGCGCCGTGACTCGGGGCAGTCTCCTTCTCCCGCTTGCTGCTGGCGTCGTCTGCAGGGCTTTCTCCAGTGCCCATATCGATGCCCCATGTGTTGTCGAGGAACTTGTCCAGATTATCAAGCACCAAGCTCACGTCGTCAACCGGCTCCACATTCTCCTGGTCCTCGAGAAGATCCATCGCTAAGGAGACAGAGGTCTTGTCCACGAATTCAGGTCTGCATTCGGCCTCGCCTCCCTTCTCAGCAGCAAGCTCCAAGCCTCTCTTCCTGGTCTGTGAGGCTTGAATGAAAGCCTCTGCCATAGCGCCAACTTCCTGGCTGGCAGTCGCTGTTGTTTGAGACTCCAAAGGAAGCAGCCTCAAAGATTTCCGGCTTGGATTCTTGCGCTTTGACATCGCCTCGAAGTGCTTCGCGAATTTCTGGTCATAATCGGGGAGTCCCCCAACTTCCACAGAACTCATCTCCATAGGTGGTGGAGAAGCCGCCCTTGTCATCGGCTTCGGCATCCGCATCGTGCCAGTCTTGTTGCCTGATGGATCGAAGTAGGAGACGTCCTCTTCATCATAGATAGCGACACTCCTATCCGGGTCAAATTCAGTGAAGCATGTCTCTTGTTCGCCAGGAAGCGGTGCGAAGTGCACTCGGCGATCTGCTTTCCGCTGCCCAGATGTCTTGAAGAGTATGCCGGGCTTTGCACTCGAACGCCTGAGGAATTTTGTGTTGAATGCCGCTCGCTTCTTCACCGGCGAAGGCGACATAAAATCTGAAAATGCTCTGATGGACATTTCAAATTCCTGAGCTGGAGGATTTGGGGCTGCAGGTGTCTTCGGCTCCAAAGGGCTCTGCGGTTGCTGAGACATTGCCAGTGCTTTGCCGGCGAGGACGCTCAGATCGGGTGTGCTTCCAGCAGGGCTGGTATAGGTTGTCGGTGGAGCAAAAAATGGCGAGGCTGCATCAGTCTTTTCATTCCATGGGCTTTGAACACCTGCTGCTGCCTCACTCAGGCCACCAGAATGAGAATCTGGTCTTGTGTCGTTGCTTGGAGCCTGGGGTGCCATCCGCAAAGGGCTCGTTGCTACCTGTCCCCATGGGCTTTGGATCTGTAGTTCCTCAGGGGCGACAGTCGGCCCGTTTTGAGAGCTAGAGCCACCGCTACAGCTTGCAGGTTCTACTGCTGCGCTCAAGGTCTGCACGAAAGGGCCTGAGAGGTCCTCAACATTTCGTGTATCCTGACAAACGGGATTCTCATCAGACCTAGTCGGACCGCAGGTCAAACCCAATAGACATTGCGCGGCGTCCGACTTCTGGAGTGTTGTTTGAAGCTGTTGTGGTTCCTCACTAGCAGCAATCTTATTGTGCACCTCAGATCCATCCACCGAGACGGTGGTGACTTGATTTGGCAGGGAGCAGGGTAAGACGGACACCTCTGCTTCTGTTTCCAGATGCTCAGCAGGCTTCTCCAGAGTCGTCGGCTCAGAACTGTTCGACAGGGCGCTGAACTCAGCATATGCGTCAATGATGGATCCCACGCTAGCTTGGGAGTGCATTTGATGTTCGGGAAGAGTTCCTGGGAAGTCATTCTCAGTGGAGTCGCCGGTGTGACCAACAAGGCCTGGAGAGCACGTGCTAACGGGCGTAGTTTGGGTATTTTTGTGAGCCATGCCAGCTGTGTCAAGAGAGACAGGTGGCAGACACTGTACATTGGTAAGTGTTGACCTGTCAGAACCTATTTGTTGATATGCCGTTTCTTCCGGGCCGACGGCTGCTTCCAGATGATTCATGGCAGGCGTTATGTCTTGTGTGTCGACAAAAGTTGACCATTCCGGGTTGGACAAGCCGTCCACGCCATATTCTACAACCAAGATATCATCTGATTTCTTCGTGATTTCTTCGTTCGAGGCAGAGGCTGGAATCCGATTTTGAGTGTCGAGATAGGTTGACCATCCCGAGCCCGACTGGGAACGGCCGTCGCCCTGCGGGAATAATCGAGGTTCTTCGGGCACCCAGGGCTTGCTCGTATTCCTGAGCTGCGCCACTTCTGCCGAATCAGTTCTGGCACCAGTCTCGGCCTTCGCGATGGACTCATCCGCCATCTTTGTCACATTATTCGTCTTGTGCTCGTCCATACATTGGGTCTGCTGATCTGGTTGGTTGTGGCTTGACACGCTACCTTGGTCCACCGCTGGTGACAAAATTGGATTTGTGGGAACTCTCGAGGGTTCGGGTGAAGAATTTTGTTCCACTTGTGAGTTCTTTGCTGGTATAGTTTCTGGACCGGAAGTACTGGGGGCAGCCGGGTCGTCACCAGGGGCTGACTGATCTTGCTCATCCATCTTGGTTGAATTGACTTGTGGCGAAGAATGGCTCGGCATAGCCCTCTCCTTGGAAGCACTGGTTGACCTTCCGCGTTCGTTTCCACCTGTGGGGGTTCTGACTCTCTTGTGAAAAAGAAAGCTGTTGTCTTGTTGGGTCGAGGGCAGAGCGGCCAAGGACTGGGGCAAGAACATCGACTCCATGGTCGACGTTTTTGGAAGAGGCTGATCCAGTGGTGGCTTGGACTGCTCGATGGACAAGTTTCGGGAGCTTACTTCCATGCTCTCGGATGCTGCTTCCACAATCTGCGCAGCCACATGAGAACCTGCCCCGCTCTCATCATGACCCGAACCTTGACTGTGCGATGACTGAGCTGCTTGTAGCTTCTTGGGCTTCGCTCGCGCCCGCGACGAAGTGCTGCGCGCTTTTATCGGCCGAGATTTGCTCCTGGTGGCCTTGATACGTCGACTGGGCGACCGATCTCTTGTCCGAGAAGCCGAGACCATGGTAGAAGTGCGTCTAGCTGTGGAAGTAGGCGTAGTGGCTGGCAGAGACAACTCATCGTCAGAGTTGTCCAGGGCTTCAAAGCGCCATTTCACCCGATGGGGCGTCATTGCCATGGCCTTCTTTGCCGCAAGGGGAGTATTTGAACGAGATGGCCTGGTATGATCATCTGCTGCAAGCTCGTCTTCCGGCGGAGAGGAATTCCGCAGGAATTGAGCGACCATCTGAGAGGCATGTCGCTGACGAGTCTGGCTACCTTTGGTTCGGGATACGCCGCGGCTCGGAGAGTCATCCGGACTAGAAGGTCGTTGGTTGGCGGACCTTGGCTTCTTGCAATCACGTTTGTGCAGCCAAGTTGAATCTGCAGACCTCTTCCTCGTAGTAAACTTTTCATCCTTGTCGTCCTCCTGCGACTGCCAGAATGGGTCCTTGGAGGTGGATGAGCTCTTAACTGCTGCCCTCCAAGTTTTGACACGACTGTAGTCTTGTTCATCCATATACGAATTCTTCTTTGCTGATGGCGGATTCGTGGTCTCAGGGCTTGGCAAGGGATATAGACTGGTGCCCTGGGTATCAGGGAGGTCATCTTCGGGGGCAGCGGTCTGTCTCGAATGTGTGGGCTGAGCCTTGAACCGATCGGAGTGCGATTCGGCTCGCTTTGACCTCCACGGGTTATTCCAGTGCTTCCTGTCGAAGGGCCCGCGAAGGGCTGCAGATATCAAGATCGGCACATGTCCAGAGAGGAAGTCGATAGCCTTCTTCTCGATGTGCAGGCGTCGATGCAGGGGGCCTTCGTAGTGATCGTCCTCGGAGCCTGAGTAGAAGCCATCGTCGTCCTTGTCGTGCACAGCTTCACAATAAAGGGGCTCATCGCTGAGCTGGTGAAAGGGGACCGGCGGCATGTTGACGACAGTATTCCCCAAATGTCCGGCTACAGTGGGGCACAATCCGCAACGGCATCAGTGCTGTCCTGCTTGTCAATAGTAGGTACGGGTGAAGAGAGCTCCCATGGTGGGCGAGAATGGCGGACAAGAAGGGAAACAGCACAAATCAGGCAGAGGCGGAAAGCTCAGGCCCGGCGGAGATCAAATGGAGACAGGCGCGGTTGCAAAGAGCAACACGCGCTTTCCCCAGGCCACTTTACGCGAAAAATACGCGCTACTGGCGCACTGACCACAATCTGGCCATGCAAGCACTCCAGACCCCTGCCAACCCCAACAGTACCTAGGTACCTACCCAGGTATCTTCGAACAAGCAAGCGAAGGTCCTTTGTCTAAAGGGGTAAGACGCCAGGCCTATTATTGATCTCATCGTAGATCTGCAACTCAAGAAACTGGCAGGGCTGATCTATAGCAGCCTGAGGAATTGAAAGCACGGCCGGTGAATACCCCAGCCCCAGAGCCCGTTTCGAGGCCGAGCCCTCGCATCAAGGGTGCCGGACAGCGGGTTGCCGTGACAACAACCGTCCCGCAACCCAATCACGTCTCCAGTGAGCTTTGTGTTTTGCAGAAGTGCGGCTTGCAACCCAAAATGCTTTGCTTCGGGCAAAGAGACACAGGCTTGGGCAGTCAGAGCTCCGCCCTCTCTAACGACAACGCAACATTTCCCTGACGGACGGGTCGAAATTATTCCTTACAACATAAAAAGAAACGGGACTGCACAATCTGTAGCCGTCTGGCACATCAACTTCCTTTACAGTATCAATTGCCAGGGCCGCATCGCCATTTTGTTGTTTCTGTGGTAGTCTTGTCTATTGCAGGCGACTCCACCATTACCGTACTGTAAACAGTGCCAATCCACCCTGCAAGCGATTGCATGACCCGCTTTGATCGCAGACTGGGAACCCAGCAAGGTATCCGCAGTCCGAGGCTGACCCATTCTCAGCGCGTCACCACCCTGTCACCCTGTGCACATCTTCAATCGCACACATCGCGACGCAGCAACCAACATTGACTGCATCTCTCCGCCACTGGCTGACCCTGCTTCTAATTAATCGCGAGAGCCACACGGACTTCATGGGCGCGAGCTGATCTCGACGCGACAATCAGTCCAGCTGCGGGAGCCAGCCGAAACCATGTCGTCGCATGCCTGGCTTGACTCTCTGTCCGAGGACTGGCCCTCCGAGCCAAACTCTCCCACCAACTCCAAGCCCCCAACCAGGAACGGCACAACGAAATCAAGTATCAGATCCGGCGGAACCAAGATTCCATGCCCATCCAGTGGCCATAGCGCCAGTAGGAGGTTGTCGGCTACACCTAACCGGAACAGCAGCGCTGCGCTCAACGAGCGAAGCCCCAGCGACATTAACATTCCCGCACAACTGTCCAAGCGGACTCCATCAAAACTCTCTCACGAGGTCAGGTCCCATCTCCCTCGGGGTCGCACAGCGAGCAGGTCCATATCTGGCATTTCTGGCTCTCCAGCAGGATCTGTTGTCCACAACACCGTGAACCGCCAGTCACTCAGCTCATCGCCCGACAAGAGGAAATACGACACTCCAGAATGGAAGCGAAGACTGATTTACGGCGAATTGGCGTATGGGGAGCAGCGGGACCTGTTCACTTCCGCTGGTACCGGACTCGAGGGCATGTTCAAGCCTCCAGTCCCGGCAAAGTCGGCTTCAGGACTTGCAGATGAGGACCGCAGTAACTTACAAAGGAACAACACAACGCTGCCTTCTAGTCCACCGGAAATCGCAGGGAACTATTCTAACTACGAGGTCTTCTCTGAGAGATACTCCGAAGTGGAATCGCCCGGACACATGGGAGCAACCAAGTCCAAGGGCCGCTCGGTCACGTACAGGCTAGCCGACGAGGCGGAATCCGACACGAGCGAACTCAGCGACATGTCGGTTCGACGAAACGTGCCAAGTGATGGAGCACAAGCAGACAGCAGCCGGTCCGCTGCACAATTCCTAGCCCCAGCCGCTGCCGGCGACGAGTCACGGAAAACCAGCAGTCAAAGTGCTGCGCGCCATGAGGACTTCAGCCCCATCTTCATCGGTAGGCGTGGGGCCGAAGATGGCAAGAATGACTTTTCTGCGCTGGATCTATCGCCTTCAGTTCTGTATGATCGTCTTGAGAAGCTCCAGAAGGACCGGTCACGCACAAGCGGCTCCGAGCATGGTCGCTCGTCCGCTGCAGGAGGCAGGTCTCAAGGAACAGCAGCCGCAGAGGGCGTGCAGCGACTCGGCAGCTATGTTAATATCCGTAGGGGTGGTCAGTCGGCTGACGGCTCCTTTCAGCATCGCGTCTTGACACCGGCGCTAGGAAACACGTCAGATATGCTTCCGGAAGAATCTCTCCAAGCAAGCACTCCAAAACAGTTTCCAAGCCTGCGCGGTAACAAGCCAGACTTCCAGGATATGTCGGGAACGCCGCTTGTGCCTGCTGCGCCGTTTCCGAGCCCGGAAAAGAAGCAATTTCGTGCGCAGGGCAGTGGTGGCAGCCCACTGAAGCTCTTTGGGCCGTACGATACCTTCACTAACCAAACTCTGCTAAGACGGATCAGCCAATTCGAAGACCCAAATACATCGCCAACATCAGAAAAGCCTCCAATCTTTGGTAAACGCAACTCCATGGGGAGTGCCTCAAAGAACACCACGGAAGCGGAAATCAAACCGCCATCGAGGGACGGAGAACCAGAGCCGAGTTCTGGCCAAGGTCAAAGGCAGACTAGGTCTGTCAGCCAGTTCGGGGCAGGAGAGCTTGATGGCTTCGAGTTTGACGAGGACTTTTCCCGTCTTTCAAATGATTCCGACGATGAGTTTCATGTGCATCGGTCGGTGACATTCGATGGCACAGCGGGCTCCTCGGCTTCAGGAGCCGCCAATATCTCCATCGCAAAACGACGGCAGCAACCGGAAAACGTCTCCTCGGCACACTTTAGAACACTCTCGGGGGCGGCCTCACGAGCTGCATCTGCTCTGCTGGCAGCAACCCCGAAACACCAGATCCATGATCAAGAGTACAAGAGACCGCGAACATCACCTACCAAAGATCCGACGCCGAAGCGCAGAAGAACTTTGCATGAGTCTGATATCTCATTCGGGGCTGGAGATGAGCATATGCTAGAATCGACACAGAATACCCACCAGCACATGCAAGTGGTCATCGGGAGGAAGCGTAAGGACGCTCGCCCTGGCGAAATACAGCAGAAAGCTAATGCCGAAGTTCTAGCTTCTCGCAAGGTCCTCCGCGTTCGAACCCCTACCCCAAGTCCAAGTCAGAGGTCGTCAGTTCAAAGAGAGCAGCACCCTTACGATCGGTTACATGTCCCTGAGAGTGATGGCGCGAGACGTGCTCGGAAGGGCATGCAGAAGGCTCAGCATCAACCCAAATTCCCTGCCGGTGGAGGGAGGAAGCCTTCGATCAGAACAGAAGACTTCATCAATGAAGCCCATCGCATCATGGCAGCAATTAGAGGAAAGAATGGTACGCGGAGTGGCCTCACAAGCGTCGAAGAGTCCGAGTTGGAGAACACCAGGCAGGACATTCGGGAGCCAGCTTTGCCAGATTCGTCATTTCAGGAGTCCACGCGAGAACCATTTTCTCGACCGCCCAGCCGTGACGGGATGCCTATCCCCAGGGCCATCAATCGACAACAGAATCCCGACCTAGTCAACCATCTGAAGAAGTACGAGGAGCACAGCGATATGGGTGATATCATCGCCTCATCTCTGCGGTCACTCGGCGTCTCTAAAGAAGATATACAGGCAGTACAAGCTCTAGAATACCGCTCACATAGCTCTATGTCG
The DNA here is from genome assembly GCA_000800745.1 of Diaporthe longicolla. Taxonomy (NCBI): domain Eukaryota; kingdom Fungi; phylum Ascomycota; class Sordariomycetes; order Diaporthales; family Diaporthaceae; genus Diaporthe; species Diaporthe longicolla. The sequence goes on from JUJX01000004.1 coordinate 367,408, forward strand.
GAGGCATCAGAGCACAGCGTCTTGCGGCACGATGAAATTGTCAGCGACCCACCCAACATACGCATTTCTGAAAATCCTCATCGTTATGAACATACTACTTCAGCTGAACAAGCACAGCAATTCCGAGACCGACTCCCCTCTCACAGTTCAGGCTCCGAATCCGGCATTTCGACCGGACAATCAGTACGAACAGGTTCCTCCCGGGGCTCAGATACCAGGAGGACTATCGCACCACAGAGTGTGTCACATCTCATTCCTGATCAGGTCGGCAACATGGTCTTAGATAGACAGCGAAACGTTTGGGTCAAAAGCAACAAGGTACATGCGACCCGACCGAAGAGGAGCAACACTCTTGCCTCCGAGAATAGTGAGGACGACCCATTTGCTGATATTCCCGACTTGACTGTGGATGCGACGAGGGAGCTGCAAAATCTGAAGGATAAGCAGAGTCGGCAAGGTGAATCTGGCAAGCAGTTCTTTGATTCAGATAATTTCATGGGGAGTCCAGAACAGTCAGTGCGAGGCCAGTCTCTCAAGTCCATTCTTGTCAGAGATTTTGCGGAGAAGCCAAGCAAGAACGGCTCCATGCGATCGACCAGTAGACTTATGAGGAAGTTTGCTGAAGCCGACAATGAGGATGTTGAGCACGAGATCACAATCCACGAAGATAGGCTGGAAGACTCATCACCTCGGCGACGAATGACCATCAGCTTTTCGTCTCCGATTGCATCTATCATACAAGATGTGGTTTCCGGAAGCGGCCCCGAAGATAACAACACCAGTATGTTCGAACGATCTGTGGCAGACATACTCCAGTCAACAGGGAGGCACAGTCGCCGTGCTACTCCCCATCACTCTCTCAACGGTCACAGTGGGCCACGACCACGAAGTTCGTCGAGTGCACCATCACGCCACATGTCGGTCAAAGGTGCATCATTTGTACCTCGACCGGTATCGGTCATTGAGGAGGAAAGTGATGAGAAGAGCTTCGCGGATAGGACAGAACTGAGCAGGGGCGGGGGCCGGAACTTTGCGGAAGAGAAGCCACCTCAAAGTCGTCAGGCAAGTGTGAGCATCATGTTCAAAACACCTGGTCGGCCCAAATCAAGACTTCGACCGGACAATGCGGAAACACTCAGCCATCAAATCGGCAATCTGTCACTGAGTCCGATATCCGACTTCACTGCACACCAGGACCGCTCGTATGCCTTTGAGGTGAGCTACCTTGTCGAGGACCAGAATCTTGTCACGGGCGACACCACGCGGAAGCGCATGTCACAGACAGTCCGTCACCTGGTCAGCAAACTTGCGGAGGTTGAACCCTTTGAGCCGTATTGGGAGGACTTGAAAGAAATCTCACTCCGTGATAAGGACCTGGGAAGTTTGCATATGCTGGACCGGTTTTGTGGAAGTCTTGTCAAAATGGATTTCTCGCACAACACGATCAGGGCTCTTGATGGCATCCCATCATCCACTCGCGAGCTGACCATCACCCACAATCTGCTTAGTGAGCTGACTGCTTGGGATCGATTGGGGAACTTGCAGTACGTCAATGTCTCGAACAACGGCATCAAGAGTCTCTCCGCATTCAATGGTCTGGTCCATCTGCGTGGCTTGGTGGCAGACAACTGCGGGTTGGCAAATCTGGACGGGGTCAGGTTTCACGACTCACTGTTGACCCTGCGAGCCAGGGGAAATTCTATTGAGAAGCTCAATTTCGACGGCACAAATCTGCAAAGGCTGACCAGTCTTGATCTGGAGAGCAACGGGATACGGGAGATTGAAAGCTTGCACGAGCTTTCCTCCTTGACCTATCTAAATCTGAAAGGGAATCAGCTGGTTAAGTTCAGCTCCGCTGAGCCACTGGTGCTGAAGCACTTAATCCTCAGCGACAACAAATTGAGGAAGGTCGATGTCGCCTCGATGCCTCGCCTTCACCTGCTGTATGCCGATCGCAACAAGCTCACGACAGTTGCTGGCCTTTCTCGAGTGCCCCATCTGGACAGTCTATCGCTTAGGGAGCAGGGCGGGTCAAACCCTTTCGACTTGTCCTTCCTGGAGACTGCCTACGAGGTTCGGAAGCTGTTCCTTTCAGGGAACCACCTTGGGATCTTTGATCCGCCACGCGACTTCCTCAACCTACAGCTCTTGGACCTGGCGAACTGCGGCCTGCAGCGTCTACCTGATAATCTTGGACAACTGATGCCCAACCTGCGTGTGGCCAATCTTTGTTTCAACGGGCTGTCCGATGTCAGTTGTCTCTCAAGCATCCCGCGACTTAAACGCCTGTTGCTTGCAGGTAATCGGCTGGCCAACATGAAATCCCTGTTCGGCGTCCTGGGCCAGTTCCCATGGCTGACCGAGGTCGACCTGCGCGACAATGTGGTCACACAGGGCTTTTATCCTCCCATACGCGTAGTCCTCCAGGATGGAGAAACGCAAGACGCCGACATCTTCAAGCTTCCTGATGCGGACCCGGGGCGGGATGCCAGGTATTGCGGTCGCCTAGATATGGAGACCCGGATCCAGCGGCGAGTGTATGAACGCAAATGCGTGCGGTCGTGTAAGCGTTTGTATAAGCTGGACGGACTGCCAACGAACAGAAAGATAAGACATATAAGAGATGTGGTCTGGAAGAACATGGCGCTGAGAGGCATGCTGCTTCAGCCAGACGGTTTGCCTTTCGACTTGTCTCAGTACGAGCTCGAGAAGGAAGAAGACCCTACCCCGTATGTCAGCGATGTCGAGAGCGAAGCCAATAAGGGCAAGGTGAAGCGCACCGGGGATGAGAGTGAGCGCTGGGGCATCGAGGATAGCTTTGCAGGCTGATGCGTGTGCTGCATGGGCTAGAATGCCATCGGCGGCAACCGCCCGTCTCATCATCACGCAGAATGGGCGTCTGGTGTTAGGAACATAGCATGCCATTTTGATTTATTACGGTCAAGGCTGGGGGTCACTATGCTGTGTGTTTTCTGGGTGGTAGCACGCTGTACTGGTTTACGAGCATACGGATATGTACATCTATTAGGAGTATAGGCGCGTGAGTGCTTGGGTAACCGAGAAGGGCGGTCATCATGATAATAATGAGTATAATGGGTCCTCAAGCCCGATATTGCTGTCCATGCACGCTTGAAGCGGTCCACCTCTTGCTGTGCTAAATTACAGTACGAGAGACCCGTACTCAGAATCAATCTCTACCTCACCGTTGAACATTCACTGGGACAGGCTATGAACAACATGCGCGGCCTCCAGAGAGCGATTTGCCTGTCCGAGACTGGCATAAGCAAAACGCTGTGCACTGCCAAATGTTCAATCTGAGGTTGGCTTCTAGTGGATGCATACCAGAACATCCAGAAGACCCAGATACCACAAGCCACCATGCCTGAGTAGCCTTCGGCGGAATCTCGAAATGTCCCGCAACAACCACATTCCCCGTTAACTCCTCCGGACCCCTCGGCTGTCCTTGGTCTCGCGACCCAGTCACTGCGTCGCGTGAAGGAGACACCCTTCCTGTTACACGACCAAAACACCGTTGGAAGGCATCTCTGGCGTCATCGAGACGTCGCCCGCCCACCCTCGTCAAATCACCCCGGAGGGACGAGGACGCGCGAACTACACACGTGCAGAGGTGCCCGGTGAACTAAAACTCACTCGGCCGGTTCCTCGACTCCGGGAGGCGATATTTGGGCTTAGTGATAATGGGGGGGATCGGTGGCTTGGGGGGGGGGCCAGGAGGCAAGTGTGTCTTGGATGTTTGAGCAGGGGATGGATGAAAGGATAGTTAAGGGGGGGGTATGGGCGAAAGCAGGCAAGATCGTGGAGCTCCATGCACCATTACGACGGCGGTTGGTTCTTGGGGGAGACGGGGACGGGGACGGGGACGGAGGACTACAAGTTACTGTAGGAGGAGGACCCTTGCGTGTGTTCACGTTCGAAAGAGGCAACGCTGATCATATTTTCGATCTGACAGCCACAAGTCACGACGACGATCATGTGGATGTGACTGAGGCTTGGACTTCTACCAGCCGAGCCAGCCCACGCTGGTGGAAGGGATTGCTAATACTGCTCGCGCTTGCTCGAACTTCAGGGTTCGACGGGGGGCATAACGGTGATGGTGTAGGGACGCGACGAGCCGCCCAGCGCAATTACCAAGGGGAGGGCAGCTAGCTAGAGGAGGCAGGGCCAGGAAGCCATGGTGCCAAAAACCTCCCCCGCGTGTCCCGGGTGGCGGGCTAGCCGGTTGGCCTTGGGGGAGTACGGAGTAGAGTGGCTTTACCTTATCAATCACGAGCTGGCCGCGTCAGGCGCAGCTTTCCTCTTCGCGTGTGAGTGTTTGATGGGGGGCCGGATGTCTTGATCTGCCCCGGCCGAGAGGACATCCAGATGAGACAAAAGATAGAGATATGCAGACGGGAAGGCGGACAGGAAGTACATCAGGCAGACTACCTAGGGTGGTGGACAGTGGGCATGCAGATAGGTAGGCTCTAGCTCGAGTTGCGACGTGTGGTGGCCGGCCCTGCGAACACCTTTCTTGCATATATGCACGTCGGACCTTCTGGTTGATCTCAGGCCCTGCATGACCATAGATCATAGAGCGTGCTGTTGGTCCACAAGAGGAGGGCACAAGGGAAACTGAGATCCAGAGGGATGGTGTGTACGGTCTGTGTGCATGTGTGGCTGGCTTGTCATTTTTTGTCTACCGTCCTCCCCCGGTCCCCAAGCAACCTGGGCCGGCTGGCCATTACGCACCGCCCCCCCCCCCTTTTGTCGTAAAGTTGCTCAGGTGTGTTGGATTATGGTAGATGTGTGTGGAGCAAATAGGCAGTGCGAGGGCACATGTGCATCTCATGAAGCATCATCGCTTTCGTAAAATGACGACTCCTCGGTCTGATATTGAGCATCAAGTGGTGGCATGTGGTCGACTCGAAGGAGGGAGTCGGACGACTTTGCTGATTGCCACTTTGTGCTTCGTGCTTCGCGCTTCGTGTATCGTGTACAGTCAGCCCTTGAGAGGCTCGATAATAAGCCCCATCGAGGGACGGTCCAAACTCTAATATCGTAAAAGGGTTGGCGTGCGATCAGCAGTGGATCCCAGCTCCCAATATAGATGGGTAGGTCGGGGTACTTGGGTCGTGAGGTGGGCTGATAAACTCTTGCCGGTCTCATTGAGACTTCCGGCGTAATTTCACGGGACAACAACAGTACATCCAACTTCTATGGGTAGCTTAGCAAATTGCATGTTATTCAGTCAGGCCTGGCGGCTGGCGCGGCCTGCTTGTCGACAGGGCCTGCAATGTACGATCGTGAAGGAAGACACTAATTATGAACCGTCTTGTTCTGGCGTTGTAGCCGTCCCCAGAAACGGGTACACGGGAATCGTGCGGGCATGCGCGGACGTAAAGCTCCTTTTTTCCCCCAGGAGGCATGACCATGTAAAGCCGAGAGATATCCACGGTGGTTCTTAGACCTGGGGTGGTTGCTGGTGACACCCACGCAGTTTGCTGGAGGACTCACATACGTTTCAGAATGCAAGAGTCAAGAGGATCGGCGTCCTATGTAGCCGCTCACAGAGATGACACGCATCGACAGCCACATTTGACTCCTCACGATCATCGCGTGCCGATGGGGCAACTCACGCGTGTGCATCCAAGCCTCCAACAGCACTGCGCTTCGCTCGCAGGATGAAAATGCTGCAACATCACCATGACGACTGGCCCGCTCCGGAGCGAGCTGGTCTCCACGGGCGTGCAGCCCAATCTCGATTTGTCGGTCGCCTTTTTGGAAGACTCGCGAGGTCCCAGAGGCCCCGCCGGCCACCCAGCCAGCCAGCTCCACCTTGTTCATCTCATCGTCGCCGGCCTCCCGTCACAGTCGTGCATGCGTCTGGGTCCAGGGCCTTGAAAAGGAGGGAGGGCGGACAGAATGATTTGACGCCGTGTCGGACCACCTGGTGGGCCGTATGCAGGTCGTTCTGCTTTGGGAATGGCCCGGCTTTGCCTTTCTTCTCGACCAGAGTTGGGGATGGGTAAACTTACCCTGGGGCGGGAGTTGGTAGGGAGGTGGGGTGAGGAGTGGATGTGGTTGCAGTTGCAGTCATCCCAGGTGGCTGGGCCCGGGGGTTAAGAAGCAAGATACGAGTACTGTATCAAATCGTGGGATTCCCTGCGCCCAAGCCACGGGCAGTCTGGTCTGGTCTGGTCTGGTCTGCTACTTGGCCGTGATAATGTGGGTTCGACAGAATCCTGGGGCCCCGGATTCTATGTAAGCTAAACATGTAGATATAGCGACCAAGTGCTCCGGGGCCGAGGTACATCACAACGACTTCCATTTCAAGCCTCCTCAGGTTCAGTAGACGCACACTGCCTGCAGAGCTCGTCGTGATCGCCGGTGCGCCTCCACGATATCATGATGTGACCTGCGCCGGTCAGGTTCCGTGCAGCAGGTATCACGACCGGCACTCAGCCACGTCTCGACGGCTTGTGGCGGCCTAAGGGAATGATATCGAGGGTCAAGATGGTGGTGACACAATGCACATAGGAAATTCAGCTTTGCTATAGTGCCGGGGCCTCAGGACGACCAAGCAATACGCGGCTGCTCAGCAAGCCCAGGCATACACTCCCAGATGGGAAATGCCGATGCCATTACGGGGAGCTTTCGCAACTCCGCGTAAGATGTGAGCTGTCAGATCCGCCCCAGACCCAAGGGCACGTCTCTATGGCCGCCAACAGAGCCAGTACTACAACAGCAGCACATGCCAGACAGCGGCACGAGTGGCACGGATCCTGGATGGGCAGGGAATGGATGGGTGGGTGGCTGCATTATCTTGGCGTATTTCACTCTGTGACGAGGAGCGAGAGACACGGGTGCGTGCTCAAGCGTGCCGAATGCCTGTCATCCACCCAGGCTCACTCTGTTGGGCCTGCTAGGCATTGCGGGCTTTCATTTTGAGAAAAGTGAGCTGTCGTCTAGACTAACGACCCAACCTATGTCAGAGTCTGACCTTTAGATATTGAGGGCTGCCACCCGCGAATCAGGTCTAAGCGAACTTCTCCGAGGAGGCAAGTCAACGCGAGGCGAGCGTACGCAGTCCGGCTTTTGCTGAACTTCGCCGGGTGCAGAGCCACCAGCTGGGATCATTTTACGCAGCCTTGTATTGCAGTAAAAGTAATAATGTGAGCCAGTATGGGATACTGCAAAATAAAGGGATTCTGTAGCAAATGCGACTGTATGGCACAAGCAACACGGACTGGAACGACATGCAAGTGACAAGTCAACCTTGGCAGCAGAGTTGGATGAGAGCATAATCCGGGGTGGGTGCTCACTTGAACTGGACGGGGAACGCCAACCCGCACAAGTGTTTGAATTGTCGAGGACTCGGCCGGGCCTGTCTGGATGAGCCTGCCTAGCTAGTAAAGGAGGGTCGCACGGGAACAATCACGATAGCTTCAGCTTCATCCTCGGGCGAGCGTGAGGTACCAAGCGCGGGCGCTTTCGGCGTTGGGAAAGACGGGCGTATCCTCGGCTCGGGCCCATGCACTGAACCGCTGAACCTATGACCAACCTATACTTCACATGAGTGCTGGCCGATTGGCTGTAAGGGCATGCTCGCTCCATGTCGACGACAATAGGGAGCGCGAAAGCACGTCCATGCTTGTGGAGGCGTGGCAGGTCGAGGCGGCACGGTGGGTTAGTGCAGGCAGAGTAACAAAGGGCTTCACGGCGCGGCCGACCCGGTCGCGCTGGTCAGGGTATGATGCAAGTGAAGCCAGAAGTGTGCATCGTGAGTCTCTGTGGGACCCGAAAGGAGAAAGGGCCGGCCTGGCCATCTCGCCAAGATGTCAGTCACCGCTCGCCCCCCTCCCTCCCCCGGCCAGTTGCCGCAGGCCCATGCAATGCTAGGCGCCCGGGGGCGGGGCGAATCTCACGATGCCCTCTGAACATGCCACGATGCACCAACGTCTGGCAATTTGCTAGCTCGTCGCGTCAGCCTCCCCGGGGGACCTACGTCTGCAGGCATGACTGGTCTCCCGTAAAGCAGCACCTAGGCGCTTGCCACGACTTTGAGCTCGAGCCCCGATGTCTGGACGCCATGTGGTGTACAGCTAGTTACCGGGGCGGGATCCCGAAAGGCGAAGAAAAAGCACCGGGCGACTATGCCGACATTGATGGCGCGTCGGCATCGTTGACATGAGGCAGGGTGGGATTCGGGATGGCAGACCCACGGTTGCTCGTCGATAGTCGCGGAGGGGAAGGGCGAGCTAGCAGGGCTAGCACCAAGCTTATTAGTGAGATTTGCACAGCACAGCAGATCTGTTTACAGCGCCTGTGGCTTCGTGGTTCAGCGCCAGGTACCGGAGCATATTGTCCTCAGATCGAGGATTTGAGCAAGGCCCATGCACGGCTAGCCTGCTGCCGACGAATTCAACCTCTGTTAAGGCTCAGGCATGATGGGTTGCGCAGCCCCCAAAGGAGACCAGGAGACGGTAACGTCACTAGCGTCCGCCCATAATAACGTACACTCCCAGTCCATGTGGTAATCAGTCTGCAGTCGGCGCCTCCTTCGTCTCCAGAGTCAATTGGGACGCGGACCGGCCTTTGTGGTGCTCTTGGGACGATAACAGTGACCAACGCGTCTGTCGTTACTGTGTACAGAGCCAGCCTGACCCGAGAAATGGCAAGTCGGCCAGCATGGCAAAACTCCAAAGGAATTGAGGAGGCTCAGGCTCGTGAATTGTGGACGCCAACAAAGATCAGCCGTGACGAGGAGGTATCAAGAAAAGGACCAGATAGGACTAGTCCAACGGAAGTTCAGGGAACAATTCGCCCCACCTTCACAAGCGTCTCATGCCAATTCTGGTCAGCGTTGGATGTTTCCACAAGGCCCCACATGCAATGGAGACCTCAGAACAGGTCCATCCTGTCCCATCCAGAACGAAGTCGCTGAAATGAAGGACACAAGGGCCACCCGGTGGTCTCATGCCGTCCGTCGTCATGTAACGACTTGTTGGTGCAACATGTCAATGTCGAGTGTCTTCGGGCAAATATGGGGCGCCGACGTGCGCTGCACCGTGGGCGGGCGGAATCAGGCACTAACCGCAGTTGGGCCAACGGGGGTTGCAAAGATTAGATCGTGTTTTGACCGTCATGATCGCTGCTAGATCATCCCGTTTCCCGTCGTCGTCTTGAAACCCCCCAACAAGAGCTTGGACAGATCCCCCAGCTCCCTGCTGATGGATGATGGCGCTGCACTGCTTCGATCTGGGAGCGCACCGACAGCCCAGACGACAGAGGCGGTTGAAAAACCTGGCCAGGCCGGCATGCACGACAAACCCAATTATCCACATCCAGTACCAGTCGGGCACCCGCCCGCAGGGACGATGCCTTTACCGCTGGGTTAAGAGGCAAAAGGGGTCCTCGGAGGAAGAAGCCCCAGACGCACACGGATGTGAAGATCGGAGCGGGATCGCGGCCTCACCACCGACGTGGAGCCGAGCCTGACTCGCCGTCACATCACAGCCTGCATGTGCAGAGCATGGCGTACTACGACTGGGTAGAGATCCGTCGTCAGGCCGTCAGGTTTTCTGAAGCACCGGGCCTGGGACTATGCGAGCTGTCGGAGCCTGCCTTAGACCCGTTCACCATCGTCGCGCGGGCGGCTTCAATTGAAGTGTTTATTAGGACCAGCAGGCGGCACGGCCAGGGTGTGCGAGCTTGGGTGCTTGGCCAGCAGGCCAGCTGGTGCCGCGGGTGTTTTTCTCATATTGGCGAGCAAAGGTTCGAGCGAGTCTCGTTCTGTGCACCTGCATCTGGCCAAAACGATGGCGGAAACCTAGTGAGAGTGGCAATACGTAGCTGTGTTGGATATAACAGCAGGAGACGCAGGCGTCCACATGCAGACTGGTCATATAGCAGGTACGTAGTGTAGTGAGTGTGTGCCACAGTGACTGGAGTGATGTGCAGCAGAAGCCCACTTCACATGCGTCGACGAAGAGTTACGGTCAACCCATGTTCGTGAGGGCGGCCAATCAGATGGGCGAGGATGGGACCACCCTTATCGCACGCCAAGTCCAACTGGGCCCTGGATCCTGGACCCTGGCTCGTCCTGGAGGGCAATTTAACTCCCGTGGTCCTTTACCCTTTGGGAAGTCGTGTGGGAAGCAGCAAGAGTGCAGGGTGCAGGGGAGGCTCGACCTCAATTGTTGGGCAACTCTGTCACTATCTGACGATGAGGCAATGAGGCTTTTCATCCTATCAGCCTTTCCCCCCCGGCGAGGCTTTGGGTTTGGATTTATCATGAAGCAGGCCTTTCTTCTTTCATGCCTGCATGCTAGCACCCAGTCCGGATGCAGAGCGAGCTCGGCCCAGCTACCGTGATCTTACGAGGGCGGGAGGCGAACAGACACAACCTGTCATCACAAACAAGCGCTTGCTTGTGGCGTAGAGAATTCGCCGGCCCGACGACGACGTGCGGTTGAGGAATTGGCCACTGGCGCTGGTGAGCCTGGGGCAGCCACCCAGCAGCCAAATTCTAAAGTGATGGGGAACCAAGGCTGCTACTGTGTATTGCCAAACCACCGACCGTCTCGTTGTCCATTCAGCCCGGCGCCCGGGCGGTTCTCTGCCTAGTGTACGGGTGGACTGTTAGGCGGTGGAGAATCAGGACTCGGGGGTTGGGGCGCCAAGGGGTTCAAGGTGCCGGGGAGAGCCAATACAGTAAATGTGCCTGGCCTACTGTGTAAGTCGTCCTCAACAGGCCTGGTCGAGGCTCACTCTCGTCCGGTGGTCCGCTGCTGGCGCCGCATCGTCCCGTCCGGCCCAGCTCGACAGCCCGCAATCCAGGGAAGGGCAGGGTGCAGTGAAGGCCGGCCCAGGGAAACAACGTCGTTGTCAGAGGCGGATTCCAGAGTGGTATACCCAGAGGCTGGTGCACACAATCGAACAACAGAACAACCGCCCACCCCCGTCTCGTCCAAAACCCACCCGCCTGCAGGTGGTGATGGCAAGGGCGGCTTGGAACATGGGGATCTTCCATGCGAGGGTGAGGTGCTTCTTGCTTGCCCTGCACCCTCTCTCTACATTCTCTCTCGCTCTTGTCCTCGCCAACAAGACTCACTTTCCAAGTACTGTAATGTAGGGAAGGATCTGGAATTTGTACATGCCTTATTATTATTAGCCTGGGTCCGCGCACATGCATCACATCTGCGGCCATTATGATTAGCTCTGCAACCTTCCTTTTTTTTTTTTTTTTT
>JUJX01000004.1:378800-703679 GCA_000800745.1 Diaporthe longicolla
CCCCGTCCATCCACCCACCCACCCGTCCTAACCTGTCTGGCCCAGCCCAGCCCAGTCCTGCCCTGCTCTGCAGCCCCCCTCTTCCCCCAAAAGCCCCAAAGCCAGCATACACCCGCGCTCACACTCACCTTCATTCGAAACCGGCCGGCCTTTTCCTCCTCAGCACCGAGACTGCCACCACCGACCACGATCCTCTCCTTCTCAACCCCCACAACACCTGCATTGCACCTTTTCGAGCTGCTCGGTCGCTATGGCGGCCTAGAGACGACAATCCCTCTCTGCATCGACTGTCCGCTCCCTCCCAGGCTTGACCGGCTCAAGAGCCAACCTCGACGGCTCATTATGTCGGATTGCCGTGCCCTCTTCACCCACCAGCACTTGAGCCCACGACGACTTCGAATCGGATCCGGCCTCCGTCTACGACCACGCCTACAAGATGGAGCACCAGGCGTCTAACCCACCTGTTCAGCCTCAACCTCAACCTCAACCTCAACCTCTCACACAACCACAAAACCCCACGCTCACGGCTAGCAGCACTCCCGTCGCGTCTCCGGGCCTCTTCAGTCCGTCCAACCCCCGCACCACTATGTCTCTGCCGCCCTCGCAGTCCGTCTCCGAGGGCACAACGCCTGCTGCACTCAACAGCCCCTTTCTACATCCCCTGCAGAATCACAGAGTTAGAGAGTACGTGTCTACTACCTTCCAACCCCGACAGCCCTGCGCCCTGCTCCTGCCACTTTCACAGCCAGTGGTCAACGTCGAGCGACCTGAAACCACCCNCCCCCCCCGGTTTGGTCGCCGTGACCGCGCTAAAGGCTACTGTGGTGGTGGCATTGATAAGGACAGCATCACGAGCTCTACCGCTGGCGATCGACTGAGAATGGTACTGATAACATGGATTGCAGGACACATGTCGCAAATATCGATAGAGACTTCACCACCGGCCGCAAGATCATCAACCATTACGAGGTTATCGAGGAAATTGGCCGCGGTGTCCATGGCAAGGTGAAGTTGGCCCGCGACCTTGATGTCGGCCAAAATGTTGCCATCAAGATAGTACCCCGTTTCTCCAGAAAACGTCGGCTCGGCAGGATCACACAGAATGTATCGCCCTTCGAGAAGTCCAAGAGGGAGATCGCCATCCTCAAGAAAATCAGACATCCCAACGTGGTGGCCTTGCTGGAAGTCATTGACGATCCCGACTACAGGAAGATCTACCTCTGCCTCGAGCATGTCGAGTGTGGCGAGGTCATATGGAGAAAGAAGGGCCTCCCGAACATATGTGCATTTGAACGCCGGCGTATCGAAAGGGAGATGAGGGGCGAGACGCTGACAGAAGAGGAGGAGCAGCATCTACTTGACTTAGAACGAAGGTTTAATGTCAAGGAGTTGAAACGAGCCCACCTTGCGGAGAAGACTGGCACCCACGTCGACCCTTGGAGTTTGGAATTAGGTCAAGACGAGTCCGAACCAAGATCGGGGCCCTCTGAGGCGGACCTGGCGCGGCATATGCCTGCTTCCCGGAGGTCACACTCACCGGCTTCCCGAGGATCTGCACCTTCTTCACACGCCCCGTCAAGAACACAGTCGGTACGGTCGATGTCTGCAGCCGCGTCCGAAGGGGCGCCCACCTCCAATGAAGATGACATGGAGACGCCAGGGCCACTGCACTCAAATCCTGGGTCATCCAGCGCGCTTGCCGGAACCATGTACGGGGCTTATGATGACTTGGGGTTCAGAGAGCGATCTCCCAGCATGGCCGACTCCATCATATCACACATGTCTTCTATCGACTTCAACCCGCAACCCCATGATCCGTTCGCCGACGACTTCTCTTACGTCCCCTGCTTCACCATCGAGGAGGCGCGGAATGCTTTCCGTGATGTCGTCCTTGGTCTTGAATACTTGCACTATCAGGGGATTGTCCACCGTGACATCAAACCGGCAAATTTGCTCTGGACTCGGGATCATCGTGTCAAGATCTCGGATTTCGGCGTGTCTTATTTTGGCAGGCCGATGCGAGATGGCGAACCTGACGATACCGTCTCCGAATCAGAAGCACAAGACTTCGATGACGAGTACGAACTGTCCAAGACTGTCGGAACACCCGCTTTCTTCGCTCCCGAATTGTGCTACACAGACCTCGATAGCACCCCGCCCCCCAAGGTCACCGAACAGATCGACGTTTGGTCTCTTGGTGTCACACTATACTGTATGATATTTGCTCGGATCCCGTTCCTGGCCGAGGACGAGTTCCAAATGTTCCGGAAAATCGCAACCGAGGAGGTGTATATTCCCACGAGGCGGCTGAGGCCTGTGGATCCATCCACGTCCCCGGACACGTCTTCGCTCTACAAGCGGGTCAACAGTGCTCCATACCGAGACGACCACCAACTCTTGTACGAGGATGTCGACGATAGCTTACGGCAACTTCTGGGACAGATGCTCATCAAGGACCCAAGACAGCGCATCACACTTAGAGGGGTGAAGTACCATCCTTGGGTCCTTTCCAACTTACCCAATATTATGGGCTGGATCGACGACACGGACCCACAGAGACAGACTCAAGGCACCAAAATCAAGGTCAATGAGAAGGAGGTGGATGACGCCGTTGTGCCCCTCACATTACTAGAGCGAGCCAGGTCTACCCTCAAAAAGACGCTCACCAAATTGACCAGCCGATCAGTGGAACGCGCCGAGGGAGTCTCTCGGCGAAGAGCCACCAGCAGTGCGGCCAGCTCGGCCGGTGATACTCCCGCACACACGCCCATTACGAACCATATTCGCGATTCACGCAGGAAGAGCTTACGCGGGGATGGTGACTACTTCGCAACCATCAGAGATCATTCGCATACGCACAGCGAGCACCCCCTCACCTACAGCGTAACGGCCAGTCCGGAAGAGCAGCCACCGTCGGAGATGGAACCAACCTCGCAACAGCCGGGAGCGGTAGGCGGCCACCCATTGCATCAACTTCCTGAAATTGCCACGAATTTTAATGGCAGAGAAAACATCACAGACCACCAAACACCGACATCGGCTCAAATGGAATTCCCGCGCCACAGGCACTCGCGGTCGATCTCGAATGCTGTGATAAGTCTGCACAACAACGACTTCCCTGGGACCCGCACTGCACCAGCCACCCCTTCTGTTGACGACCCTGTGGACGCCTCGAGCGGTCTCCGCAGAAAAGGCAGAGGCACGAAGCCCTCCGACGACTCAACAAGGTCCCAATCAGTCGACAGAGCCCTGGTCTTTTCGAGCCCCGACAAGCGAGCCGAAGCACGGGTCGGTGTGAGCTCTTTCATTGCACCTGGAAGTCTGGAGCAGCCCAAGAAGCTTTCGCAGATGCGATCCTTGGACCTTGGCCGGGCTTTTGGAGACAGCCCGCTGCCTTCCCCACAATTCTTCTCTAACACCATTTCATCGTATCAGTATGGCCAACACAAATCGGATCCCATGCTGGATAAGTTTCGGACGGTCGTCAAGATCGAGGACAGGCCGATGACTGCACACCGAGTCCAGAATATACCCGAGGGTAAGACACCACCCGCAAGACAATACGGTTCTTCGACTCCTGAATCGTTTGCTCGAGCTCAAGAGACTCTGCGTCGACGTCAAAGGCTCGAGCACGAGGAGGATTCACGTCGGCAAGACGCGCTGCAACCCGCTGCCGAGCTTGACGCGGCTCGTGTCCCTTGTCCTCCTTCTCCGGATGATGACGATTCCGGTAGCAACGGGGCACCGTCTCGGGGGGAGACGTTTAGTACGACGTTTTCATCTAAATCCAACTCCCGCGAAGCAATTGCCACGCCGTGGACTAGCCCGAGCGTGGTAACGAGTCCAGTGAGTTATACCACGTCTGCATCACAGAAGGATCTCAGGGAAACAGTCACGGATCAAATGCTCGCATTCCAATCCGACCCTTCGCTGCCAGCACTGCTCAGCGGGGCGTCATCGGTGTCTGCGGATCCCGAGGGTGACTTTCTCGGCAACCCTGGCGAGCCCAAGACTGTCAACCGACGCGCTGTTCTCGAAACGACAGACTCGGTGACGCCACCAGCGCTAGCAAAGGAGCCCCTCACCGGATTCCCTCTGGAGGCAACGGAGCTCGATGACCGCAGCGAGGCCGTGATCGTTGATGACCACGAGCCCGAATCTGTTGGAAACTCGACACCAACCCCGCCTGCACGCATTGATGATGATGATGACGATGACAGCGATAGCGATGACGGGATCTTGATGATGGGTCATCGGTCTAAAAAGTCAAACGCTACTAAAGGGTCTCCCAATTCCATGGGCAAAATTGTCTTCGGCTCGAAAAGGCGCAACACCAATGCGTCCGTGGGTAGCACCGACACGGCCAAGAAGGTGTTCGCCCCAGGCGAGTGAAGACTTCACTCTCCTTGATGACTATTCACGAGAAGTTTCGCCTCTCCAACACAACGCACACCGACAAAAGTAAAAACTATCTCGTGCAAGAATAACAACCCGAATCACCAAGCACGTGAAAGTCTAACCGACAAACCACAAACTCCTCTCCTGAACTCACTTTTGGACTTTGAGAACCAAAGATCACGACGCGTCACACAAAAATTGCATCGGTCGGCTATTTGCTTTACAATTGTTACCAACAGCACATACATACTTCTCCGTTTATACGGCGGCTCCAAGATCGCATCTCTTATTCCTTGCATAGTGCCACCTCCCCGAGTATGGGACGAGGCCTGGCCGGAGGCGTTCACACATCCGATAGGGCAACTCTTTACATTCAAGGCGTAGTCCCAGCTATTTTCCTTAAGTCTCCAAACGTCCTAGTGTCAAACCTCCCACGACAGGAGAGGCGTACCTCAGTCAGTTCATGAGAGGATTGACGACGAGAAGCACGGGAGCGCACTCAGCGCACAATTGACACCGATCGTTGACGAGCTCCTGCAGGTGCAGTGTTTTATATATGTATAATTCTTTCGTCCTTTGGGACGGGTTCAAGCGGGAAAGATCTCCACAGGCATGCATTAGGAGCAGGAAGACGCGGGCAACAGGACCCAGGTGTTTTTGAAGGGTTGGGATCTCTGCATTCGGGGGCAAGATTGGGAAGCTACGCTTGACGGTCACAGCGAGGCGCCCAGGAAGGTCCATTGTCATCTTCACATGGATTACAATAACACTTTTCCCTCGTCCTTCCGTGCTTGTCAACCTTGGAACGGCGCCACCGGACAAACACGGGTTGACGGCCCTAGGCTTACGGCGTGGATGGATGGGCCCAGCACATACACGCATACCTGGTATTCATTATGATCCATGATCGATGAGGGATATGTGGCACAGCGGACCACGCGGGACGATGCGATATCTCGTTGAGGTCGACGTCGTCGCCACTGTGACAGGGAAACCACATTATCATAGCGGGTGTAGCTTGGCGAGCGGTTCATTGGTGTTGCTTGCATGATCGAGGAGAGTGTGATAAGAATTTAATTAAGCTGGCCTAGGTCACACCTTTGTAATGGAAAGCAATATGGACCAGACTTGCTGCAATGTTTTCCATTAAACACATTACCTGCAAATGTCTTTACGCACTCATGTTGTAGTGCTGGAGTGCTCCCAATATCCAGGGAATTGTTCAAGCGTGTAACGGTCACTGCTGAAAGTCTTCAACTTGTGTGGCAGGGGCAGGAAGATGTGACTACGTGAAGCGCCGTGCGTAATATTCTGGGTACCTATGTCCCGACCGTTACTACCAAATGGCTCCTTCACATGGCTGATGGCTTCTCTTCTCAGAGCACACCATGTCTTCCTCGACCTGCGTGACCGCGGAGTCCCTCGACTACCGGCTCTTTGCTCGCCATCAACCCACAAGACCACGGACCTCATCAGTGGAGCCTAGACGCTCATGTCACTGCTGGCCGTGAATCTTTCATGCCATGTCTTCTATGGAGGCATCCACGTCCTGATGACTGAGGTTCCTCTTCGAGACTGGCCTGTTTGCATCTGCAAACTGATTGTGAGGCCTGGTCTAAAGTCCTCACCGGATTGAACGCGGACCAACGTTACCAAATTGAGATCCGACGGATATATGGTCGGCATATGTATTGATAGATCGGTTCATGGTCATGGCGGAACCATTGGACGCGCGTGGGCCATGCGATATGTTCATTGTTTAGTCAGTGCGATGCCCACCAGCACGACCAGGGCGGCCAGCACGAAGAAGACAAGTGCACCCGAGCCCAGAAAGCCCAGGAGGGCGACAAGGTTCCCCTCGCGCCGGGGATTCTCGACGCTCGTTAGGATCCCGTCGAGCCTCTCGGCCATCTGGGTGTCGACAAACTGTCCGCGGACCCTCTCGTCGCCCTTGCGGCCCATCTCGGCCAGCTGCTCCTGGCTCATCCCGTTCAGGACCTTGTCCATGACCTCGGTCCAGGCGGCGGCGTCCGCCGGGTCCCGCAGCCAGCCCGTCTCGCCCTCGACGACTGTCTCCGTCGGCCCGCCCGTGTTGGCCGCCAGGACGGGGGCCCCTGCCAGCATCGCCTCTAGGGGCACGATGCCGAAGTGCTCGTTAGACGGCGTGTAGACGAGCAGTTTTGCTGACCTCAGGAGCTGCTGCTTGAGCGCGTTCGTGACCGACAGCAGGAATATTACGTCGATCTCGGAAGGCACGGCCAGAGCAGTTTGTGCAGAGTGCACGGTGGCCTCGGCGAGTTTGAGGGACTTGGCGAGCTCGACGAGCTCCCTGTGGTATGAGACGTTCTCAGAAACGCGGGAGTCGTATCCACCTAGAAAGTAAAGGCATCAGTCAAGCGAACATGAAAACGGTGTAGGGCGGATCAGTGGTATAGGGAAGGGAGGCGAACCGGCAATGACAAGCTTGACACCGTTCCTCTTTTCCCTCGGCAGTCCGGCGTATGCCCTGATCGCCAGAGCGATGTCCTTCTTCCGCTCATAGCGATTGATGCTCAGAATGATGTCGCCATGCTCCCACTTCAGGACTCCCTCCTTGCCCCCGCCGCCGCTCCTTGCGGGCTTTATATCGATACACGGATACACGACCTTCAGGTCCCTCCCCCTGGCGAGGCTCGGCCAGGTGCGCGTGACCACGCCCCTTGTGAACTTGCTGTTGACAGCAATCGCATCGGCGAAGCTCATGCTGCACCTCTCGAGGGTGTCAAATGGCAGGCGGTAGAGCTTCTTCAGCCACCTGTCCCGGCCCTGGACGAGATGGAGATCGGGAAAGTGGCAGTAGAATAGGATGGGCGCCCTCGGCTGGAGGAATTGCAGGAGGGGCAGCCCGGCGCTGAGCTGGTCGACGAAGAAGGCATCGGGCCGCAGGGAGGCGAGCTCGCCGTTGAGGTGGATCTGCACGAGGAGGTGTAGTTGCCGCGCGATGGCGCACAAGATGTTGAGCCTGGAGAGGATGGAGGGCGGGAAAATGGTGTTGCCGCGCACGCGAACCTCGAGGGTCCCTTTTGGAGCTGGAGTCAGCGACGAGGTCACAGGGTACTTTGTTTGGCCTGTAGGGCGGGAGGGACGTAGGTACCGTCTCTGGCCTCATCAAAGCAGTGTTTAGGATCACAATGGCTTGTGAAGATGACAACCTTGAGGCCCCTGTTCTGCAATCCCACAGCGGCATCGACAACCAACCTCTCGGCCCCGCCGATACCAAGATCTGGATGAAAGAAGACTATTGTCTTCTTTTCCCTCGCCGCTGTCGTCTCTGCCATCCTGCCTTAGAGCTGGCTCAATTTGGCACTGCCGTATGTTCTGGTCTCCACGTGGGGGAGAGGATATCTAAGTGTATTGCGCGAGCTTGCGACGCCTCGCCCGACGATGTCATGGCCCCTTGATGACTAAGCCCCGGAGTTCTGACCACCACAACCTTCGTGTTGGCTACACATGTGACAACAGCGTTCTGTCTGCCGAGCAAATTTCATAAATCATCACCACCATCACAGCACATCACAGCAGCGATATGATTGTCACCACCAGACGAATTTACTCTATGAATCTTGCCATTAAAGAGAGCGAGAAACAGCCTAAGCTGCAAAAACCACCCTGGCCCAAAGCTCTCAGGGAGGGGTATCTCAAAGTACCATCTGCGGAAAACCCATTGTGAGGTCTCATTACCGCCCGCACCAGTCCGCAGGCTTTGTTGCCCTCCGCATTACGTCCTGGCAAAAGTGCCACCAGCCAGGACATTCCAATCGTACATCCATCATGCCGTCTGGCAGAGGAAATCAGCATATCTCGTCATCATGTTTTTTTGTTCCCCGCCGTCAAACTCCAAGATGTCCCCTCATTTCATTTCCATTGAGTCCCCCTTGGTCCACTGCTCTAATTCCCTTGCCTTTGTACGCCATCTACCGGAACCCTTGTGGACGCTGAAGACGATGGTCGGATGAACCGTGGGATGAAATGTGAGGAGAACGAATGTCGAGAAAGTTGAGAATTAATTCGTGACGTGGTAACGTCAGAAGATTGTGAAAAGAAAACCAAAATCAAAAATTAGGCGTTGACAACTTCTCCGTTGACTTAGAGAAGCATGGCGGCGATACCAGCGGCAGCCAAGAAGCCGGCAGCTGGGGCAGCAGTCATCTGAGGGGCCTACGAGTTGTTCACGTTAGTACCAAGCGGGCGGTGGTCTGGCAGGGGGTAGAGAGATACTTACAAAGCCTTCAGAAGCCGAGGAGCTGGTAGCCTCACCGGCGGCGCTCGAAGCGGCAGAACCTGCAGCGCTGGTAGCGGAGCCCGCAGCCGAGGACGCAGAGCCGGCGATGCTGCTGGCAGCGCTCGAAGCAGACTCGGCAACGCTGGAGGCGGAACCGGAAGCCTCAGAAGCAACGCTGGAGGCGGAAGAAGCTGCGCCACCACCGACCCCGAAGATGGTAGTAGCAGCAGAGGTGGTGATGGTCGAGTCACCGCTGGTAATGGTGGTGGCGAACGAGGAGGTGGTGATGGCAGAAGACGACTCGGCGGTGGCAGAACCGGTCTCAGAGCCGGAAGCCGAGCCGGTGGCAGAAGAAGCACCAGACTGATGGCATGTTAGGTTGGAGACTGCCAAGCTGGATGAGGGGAGGAACTTACGACGACGGTGGTGGGGATGCTCACACCAGCGGCTGTTTGTTGCGGAAGACGCAGTTGGTCAGTCTCAGGCTGAATGACAGAGTTATGGAAGGCGTTATGAACGGGTCAGGTGCAGCGCATCACTTACATTGGCAGTAGGCCACTCCGTACGAAACAACAGCCTGCTCAACCTCGGTGCCACAGGCCTGTTGAGCACAGTCGCGAAGGCCAAAGCTGAAGTCGGCGTTGTTGCAAAGACAAGAGGGGTCAGGCTGGCCGTTGGTAGGGGGGCAACCCAGGTTTCCCTGCTCGGCGAGCATGTTGTTGATGCAGGTTCGCTGGATCCTGTTTTCAGCAAGAGGCGCATGGCAAGCACACTGGACAAAGGGGGAGACTTACGCCACACTCGGGAACGGAGTTGATATCCTGGCCGTAGACGGCACCAAGGAGGGCAAAGGTGAGGACAGCGACGGACTTCATCTTGACTGTTGAGGTTGGGTGTGGTTTTGGTGCTGGTGAGGTTGAGGTTGGGGAATTATTGACTGCGGGATGAGATTGACAAATGTCGATGTGCGGCAGTAATACTGGAAGTGGTGAAAGCTGTTTGGACGAAAACTTTTGGGTCAACGCGTGTCAAGGTGCGCGAGAGGGCGTAAGTGGTGAGAGGTAAACAGAGTGAGGAGGTCGAAGGGTGTCTTGGGGGAAGGTGAAGGGGCGGGCGCGGTCGAACTTAAAGACGGAGCCACAGGTGCGGACGAAGTGAGGTGGCTGGCTGGGGGAAGGTGCGATTCTGGCCAGTGCAGCGGTTCACAAACACAAAGAGCCAAGGCCAGGATGGGTGGATGGGTAGATGGGTAGGTGGGCAGGTGGGCAGGTGGAAAGACAGGGTAGCCAAGGTACTACGTACAGTATGCAATCTGGCAGAGGGGGCACGCACTTACTGGATCGACGGACGAGGCTTGCCAGGGTTGCAAGGTCGAGATGGAACTGTGGTGTAGGACGGGTGACGGTCAAGGAGGAGGAGGGCACGTAAGAAGGTACTGCAGGTACGCAGGCAGGCGGGTGGGCGGTTGTTCTCCTGTGGTAGCTTGGTGCCACTGTAAGTGCGTGTGAGTGTGAAGCCAGGTCAAGGCAGGAAGGCAGGAAGGCAGGCAGGCAGTTAGTAGTCGCTTGCAGCTCGTCGCCAGCTCGTCACCCTGCCCACACTGTCACCACGGAGAACTGCACCATAGCTTTGATACCACTCTACCTCCAACGGCAAGCTCTTCAGTTTTCGCCCAGCTGCACCTCCCAGCCCCGAACAAACCATGCCCGAGCTAGTGTACAAGCACGGGTACCTGGTGACGGAGGGTTGCTGCCGCCCAATTGGCGTCATGGAGCTTGGCTGGTGCGTGTACCTGCTCTCGTCCCAGTGGGTCCGCACAGCCGGCGTGGGCATCCCTGCCTTGGCCCAGGTGTCATTGTTTCTTGCTGCGAAGATGCAGCTCTGGCCCTGATCTCGTCGATCTCCGACCATGATGCATGTCGGTCTCCCCACCCAGGTGGGCAAAGGTGGGCCTCTCCCATATGGCCACTGGGACATGTTCATTACAGCTGTGCTTTTCCAGAACCTTTCGAGGCCACCTGGAAACCTCCGACGATCGACGTTGACCACGCTCTTCTTGCCGTGGCTACAGTATACGTGCACCGACTAAACAAGCACTGCTGTCCGGCCTGCGAAGCCTGCGGTGGCACCCAAATCTGCATTGCAGTGCTCACAGAGCTCTACCGTACGCCTTCAACCC
The DNA here is from genome assembly GCA_000800745.1 of Diaporthe longicolla. Taxonomy (NCBI): domain Eukaryota; kingdom Fungi; phylum Ascomycota; class Sordariomycetes; order Diaporthales; family Diaporthaceae; genus Diaporthe; species Diaporthe longicolla. Next base: position 389,639 of record JUJX01000004.1, read on the forward strand.
GACGCAATTGACGTGAGACTTACCGGGTATACCTCTTGGTCGGGGCTTAGCCAGGCCGGTGCAGCCCAGTCCAGAGCTGCGTCGACGTAGAGCAGTCAGGCAGTCGGGGCCCACTGGGGTTGACGGATCGGTCAAGCTGTGGGCCTGGGGCACTCACCTCCATTCTGGGTGTGGTGCACGCACTGGGGCCGTTACCATCGCATGCACCAAGCCTGCCTTGGCCGGACAACCAAAGAATGGGGTCGCGAGGCAAATCAGGAGCGGTGTTTGCAATGACGGTGACACTCGCTTGTCGGCCCTGCTCCCACGACCCTCTCACAGGCCCGTGTACAAACAATACGGATACGGCGACGGCCTTGAAACCTGGGAGGCTACATGCAGGCAACACGAAAGCGTCCATGCCTTTGAGCCGCGAGGCAGCATGGACTCCAGCACGAGCACGCCTCGTCCTCAGCCAGGCTCTTAGGGGTAGACAATCAGGGCACATGGGCCAATTACCGCCAGTTCCAAACCCCCTCAGTCCGTCCATACCTCTGCTGCTACTGGCCCGCCCGCCTGCGATCCATGGTGCTACGTGGACACGCTGTGGACTGGCCTGACTCCGGCAGGTCCCTCACCCATGGGCCACTACAGTATTGGATACAACAGCCGAGCCTGCAAAAGCCTGTTGCTGGAATCTTCTGAGGCCTGGAGGCCGCCCCAGCAGGCTCAGGTGCTAGTACTGTACACTACACTACCTAGGTATGTAGCAAGGTGCACCCATCGCCATAAAATGCGAGCAGACGGCGAACCGGCAGCTTAGCGTGGCCTGAAAGCAGGGAACACACGCTCTCCCAAGACCAGATGAGGTCAATTTTGAGTGTTAGTTGCTCGACTTTGGGGGCTGGTCACAGGCGTCGCCCGCCCGCCATTGGACAATGGCCTATCTGGGCCGGACCTTGGTTTTGCAGGGAAGCCCCAGTACTGACGTTGCATTCTACCCGCAGGGGTAGAGACATGGGTTAGTGCACGGCCATCACTGGGGGGAGCAAAGAACACCACGCGCCACGTAGGTTGAGAGGGGAGAAGGAAGGGGGGAAAAAAAGACATACCTGACTGACGTATTCTGGCATCATGTCTGTCGGCGGAGAGCGGGTTCTGCTGCATAACGACGCGAAATGGAAGAATCCAGGTTTGACAACGGAGAAGCACCGATGGAAGACGCGGCGTTCTGCGTGATGTCATAGGATCAATAAGCCCAGCGACATCGCGACGCCCATGGAGGTACAGGCAGGGTACCTAAGTGTCTCTCTGTGCTGTAATGTGCGCACGCACCAACGCACGCGAACCCCGTGCGAGACGGCCAGCTGCTCCACTTGCTCGATTGGGATCTCACCGTCGGGCCTATTGGCCGCCTGGCAGTCTGGGCAGTCTGGCAGTCTGGCTATGTTCTTCCCCAGCTTCTCCAGGCTCGTCGTTGATTAACCACCCGCCCAGAAACACCCGGCCGCCATTTTGATACGTGTGTAACCTCCTTAATTTGCGGGTAGCACATGTCACCTCCAACCCATCTCACGACCTTGCCCTTTCCGTCGTGCAGGTGTCATCCTGTTACTACCGCCTGTGAGTCCAGGACGGCCACTCAGCATGCACAGCTCAATTGCTTTCGTCCGTGCCATGTCTCAGCGGCATTATAACTATCAACAATCTGACCGACTCTTTCATCTCGTCGGCGTGACCACCGTGCGTATCCGTCTGCGGGCTAGCTCCGTCAAATTTGGCATCTGGGATGTGGTGCCTCGGCCGTGCAAGGCCTTGAGATGAGCTCGGCCTCTTCATTACCCTTTGTCTTCACAGCCGTCCCGCCTGGCAACACATCAAACGGGGTCGCCTCACCACCGCAATTGAGGCACGAGGTGGTATCAGTTCAAGCCACAGCTTGGGCCTTTGGCTGTGATGAGAATGGAGCGACAAGGAGTGTACTCAAGCCCCAGCCCCCAGCCATCTCGCCGTTTTCTTTGATCACCGCACACGGCGAATCGCATCATGACCCAGGAGAAAAAGAAACGTATTGAGCACAGATCGTGGTCAGAACTCTCTGCCTCCATGGTTCGCGACTTGCAGGTCACTAGCCCAGAAAGAGCTTCCCGCCGACAGCCACTCGCGGTCGGCATCAGGTTCTGACAATTTCCCCAGGTGGCCGCCCAGCAACAACCTTGAACTGCCCCTGCCGTGCTGTTACCCCTGACGTGCAGCGGCTTATCAGACTTCAGTGCAACCACACCTTGGATCTACACGCCCACAGTCATGGTGTGGCGCGAGCTTGACCAGCCACCCTTTCCATTGGACCATGTCCAAATGAGGCCTCAAACAAGGCAAGCTGAGCCCTCGAGCGCTTGCATCAACTCGCATCTGCCTGCATTGCTCATTGTCGGCAGTCATTTCCGGAGGGTCGATCTATTTCAACCGCACTCACTTGAATCGGGCCTGGACTGCTGGTACAACCTGGCCATCTCAGACCATTATTTTAAATGCCTCTGTACGCAGATTATACGGGGCAAAGCTCACCCATGACAAGAGTCCGTAAAGTGCTTTTTCAGGAATTCGCAGCTTAGCCTAGCCGGTGGGCGACAAAGAATCCCCGTCCGCCTACCAGGAACGTGCTGATCATTGTGCCCTCTCGAAAGACCCAGAGCAAGCATATTGCCGACATGGCTCTGATCGGTTACTGTTGAGGGGGGCACCTGGCCAGGCTCAGTTGGGCCCATCGCTTTAGCGCTGGCCCATGATCCCGCGAATCGTGACCTTCAAATAAGGCTCAAGTTCAGTGCGTACCCCGGCGCACCACCAACCGCTTCGGTCGTAGACACTGGTCATTATTCTTGCCCCAAATTGGGCCTGTCATAAAGAATCGAATTGAACAACTTGATCGGTGACCTAGCCAAATCCTGGACTCGCTAGTAACTTGGTGCGTTATCAAAGACGAGTGCGTGTTTTTGTCCAACCATGGCCAGACCACCGGGACTGTCCCAGACCCCCTGGCGCGAACGTGACGTGGGCTTGCCTGCTGTGGCGGGCGGGACACAGGTCGGCCTATCATTGTCAAAAACAGCAATGCTTCCTTATACCGGGACGTAGGGGAAAACCCAATAAGCGATGTCCAATCCGTCCCATGCGATCTCCCACGAGGCGAGATCTTCCTTGGATGGCCCAGCCCAGCTCGGCGTTCCAACCACTCGGAATTTCAGACACGTTTCATCAAACATTCCACATTCCACGCGAGTTGCCTCGGGAGACAGGCATCCTGCCTTCGGAGCCCATCGCAAGGATGGAGCGCCTGCTTCCGACCGTATCTTTGACATCAATCTCGCCGTGGGTGTTAATTAAGCTTTGTGCAGATAGGACGTGGAACCCGATAAGCCTCGGAGGTGGCCATACCTCTAGCCACAGTGAGCCCCGCCTCTCACAGTATCAAGGCAATTTGGGTATTATGCGAAGGGATGTAGCTGATGGAAACATCTGCGCCGTGATTTCTTGAGCGCCCTGTTGCCTTTGAGCACATCACAGTGCGATGAGGAAAATTTTATGACAGGCTGCGAAACCGAGCTCTTACACGGATACTGGTATTTGTGTTAGGCATTTGCGTCAGTATAAGCATGGCCGACGGTAGACGTCAGGCAATCACGGCAGCCGAGATATTATTATCAGATCGATACTGTATTCGCACATGAAAAAGACTATGAACATCCGTGACCCGACTTACAAACAGTGTGGTATAACAAGACAAGAGAGAAAAAAAAAGGGGGGGGGGCGGGCATGTGGCACCTCAATGAAGAGATGGGCTCTCACACGCCTCACCATGACTGCAACCTCCCGTGCTCGACTCGTACCATGTGTTCGCGTCGTCATTGCTGCCGTGCAACGAGACGCAACCTCGCAATATTACCCAATTCTGTCTTGCAAGCGATTTATGTATGCCGCCGCCCCTTGCACCGTTTAATGAGGAAACCCCATGCCCAAATGAGAAAAAACTAAAAACACAAAATCGACGCCCATCCTCATCATGACTTGCTGTCATCAACATCAACTCGTGCTCATTCCCCATACACAATGCTGGTATATTGCTTTTAACCACTGCACATCACGCAGGACTCGGGGTTGTCGATGCTGCCTTTGAACTTGTCAGTCAATGACCACGAGAATAAGAGGGATCGGTATTGCTCACATTGTAGGACAGCTTGCGAGTAGATATCGTGCTCACGGTCGGCACTGTCGCCGTCCTTGTCCTCGGATTGTCCGTCAGGCTTCATGCCGTCCAGGAGCTCCTCCTCCACGGGCTTCTCCGCAGGCTCGATGGGCAGCGCCTTGGGGCTCTCGCCCTCCTCTTGATCGGCCTTGAACGGGACGGTCCTGGGCTTAGAGGGGGATGACAGCATGCGCGCTGCTGCCTCTTGGTCGACAGAGGGGGTCGAAGGAGGCGGCGTGATGCTGGGCGTGGGGATTCCGTTAGACCTCACGGTCTTACTGCCGCTGATCGACTCCTTCTTGGCGTACATGGGGCGCACAAAGCTACTAGCCGAGGGCTGCCACATGCCCGCTGGGGGGGCACGCTTGCCAAGACCACTGTGCTTCGCACCGGTCTGTTCCTGGATCTTGAGTGCCTCCTGGTCGACAGTGAACTGGATGGGTGCGGCAGCTGCCTGGGTGCGGAGGTAGTACATGCCAGTCTTGAGACCGAGCTTCCAGCCGGCGAAGTGCATGCTGGTGATCTTGCCCATTGATGGCTCCCTCATGTGGATGTTTAGAGACTGAGATTGATCAATGAAGGCACCACGGTCAGCAGCCATCTGCACAATGGTCCTCTGAGAGATCTCCCAGACGGTCTTGTAGAGGGCCTTGATATCAGCCGGGATGCTAGGAATGTTCTGAATGGAACCATCCTCGGCGATGATACGGTTCTTCATGGCCTCAGACCACAAGCCGAGCTCTGTCAGATCCCTGAGGAGCCAAGGGTTGACGACCTGGAACTCGCCAGCGAGCACACGTCGCTGGTAGATGTTGGAGGTGTATGGCTCAAAGCACTCATTGTTGCCCAGGATTTGCGACGTCGAAGCAGTGGGCATTGGTGCCAGCAACAAGCTGTTGCGAACACCAGTCTCCTTGATCTTCTCCTTCAGTGCATCCCAGTCCCAGAGGTCGGAGGGCTTGACATTCCACATGTCGAACTGCAGGATGCCTTGCGAGACGGGGCTGCCCTCGTATGTCTTGTAGGGGCCCTCCACCTTGGCAATGTCACTTGATGCAGTGAGGGCAGCGTGGTAGATGGTCTCGAAGATCTGCTTGTTCAGCTCACGGGCCTCTGGGGAGTCGAAAGGTATGCGCAGTGCCAAGAATGCGTCGGCAAGACCCTGAACACCGACACCAATAGGTCGGTGCCGCATGTTGCTGTTGTAGGCCTCCTTGACCGGGTAGTGGTTGACATCAATGATCTTGTTCAAGTTGCGGACGACGACCTGGGTAACCTCGTGCAACTGCTGGAAGTTGTAGCAGTTGTTGTCGTAGTCAACATATGCGGGCAGAGCAATGGAGGCCAAGTTGCACACCGCGACCTCATCTGGGGCAGAGTACTCAATGATCTCAGTGCAAAGATTGGAGCTTCGGATGGTACCCAGGTTCTTCTGGTTGCTCTTCCGGTTGGCGTGGTCCTTGTACAGCATGAAGGGGTTGCCAGTCTCAGTCTGGGCCTCGAGAATGGCATACCATAGCTTCTGGGCCTTCATGGTCTTGCGACCACGACCCTCCTTCTCGTACTGCTCGTAGAGAGCCTCAAACTCCTCACCGTAGCAGTCGGCGAGGCCAGGACACTCGTTAGGGCACATCAGGGTCCAGTCACCGTTCTTCTCGACCCGCTTCATGAAAAGATCGGGAATCCAGAGGGCAAGGAAAAGATCACGGGCTCGGATCTCCTCCTTACCGTGATTCTTGCGCAGGTCAAGAAACTCGAAGACATCGGCGTGCCATGGCTCAAGGTAGATAGCGAAGGCACCGGGACGCTTGTTGCCACCCTGGTCGACGTATCGGGCGGTGTTGTTGAAGACCCGCAGCATTGGGGTGATGCCATTAGAGGTACCGTTGGTGCCAGCGATGTATGAGCCGGTGGCACGGATGCGGTGCACGTTCAGACCAATTCCACCCGCCATCTTGGAGATCATAGCACAAGTCTTTAGGGTGTCATAAATGCCCTCAATGCTGTCCTCCTTCATGTCGACGAGGAAGCATGATGACAGCTGGGGCTGGGGAGTGCCAGCATTGAACAATGTGGGGGAGGCATGTGTGAAGAACTTGTTTGACATCAGGTTGTATGTCTCAATGACCCTTTCGACATCGTCTCCCCAGATACCGACAGCGACACGCATGATCATGTGCTGTGGCCGCTCGACAACTTTACCATCGAGCTTGAGGAGGTATGAACGCTCCAGGGTCTTGAAGCCGAAATATTGGTAGCCAAAGTCACGGTCGTAAACAATGGCCGAGTCGAACTCCTCCTTGTGGCGCATGACGCAGTCGTATGTCTCTTGGGAGATCATGGGCGACGGCTTGCGGTTCTTTGGGTTGACATAGTGATAGAGATCGCTAACAACAGCGGACCATTGCTTCTTTGTCTGCTTGTGCAGGTTGGAAACCGCGATACGGGCGGCGAGAATAGCGTAGTCGGGGTGGGTGACCGTCATGTACGCGGCAGTCTCGGCGGCCTGGGTTCGAGGGGGAATCAGCAACTGGGACGTCTGAGCAAGGTGGAGAGGGATGGCGAGGATACTGACAAGATCGTCCAGCTGGATGGTTGTAACACCTCCATAGACACCACTAATGACCTTCTGGGTGATCTGAACCGGGTCGACATGGTTCATGTCCAGACCATAGCACAGTCGCGAGACACGCGCCGTGATCTTGTCGAACTGAACGCGCTCCTGGCGTCCATCTGAGCAGTTGTCAGTGTCTGGTGGCTCTACAAGTGGAGGGGATGGGATGTGCTACCTCGCTTTCTTACAAACATCGCGTCGAGATGTTGTGAGGACTGCTTTGAGAGGGGTACGGGAACGGGGAGGGGCAGGCGTTCCGCGTGGCAACCTGCAGTTCCGGCAAGATGGAGAAGGATACTGAAGGCACCGGAAAGTTTATTTACGAAGCAGATGCAATTGCAAATGCTTCTATGCCCCGACCAGGTGAAGAAGTAGTGAGTATGTCGGGGGGTGATTGGGTTGGTGTTGTGGAGGTGAAGAATGCAAAAGAGCGAGCAGAGCACCGCGGTGCCGGGAAGTTTTAAGTAGTCGTCTCTGGAAAGCGCGTGGTGCTAACAAGTGCAAGCAAAAACGCGTCTTGTTGTGGGCGGGCTCGAAGACGACGCGCAGAGGCTCGTGCTGTCCCTGTCACCAACCTGCAGCACCTTCCCAGGTGCCTGGGATACTGTGCATGTGGCGTGCATGGCCCTAGACTCTTGGGGCATATACCTTGCTCGCGTACAGTCTGGCAGTCAGCGTGTGCAGCGGTCCAGTATTACTATTACTGTATGCAGCAAGATCTGACAAGTGCAGGGGCCAGCCGTCAGGCCCGTAGACCGATCGGCCGAGCCACTTTACGCGCCTAGCAGCTCACCCGCGGTTCTGACGTGTTTTGATGATAGCGCCAAAGCAGCCGTAGCAGGGTACCTACCCCAGGTAGGTACCTAGGTAGGTAGGCACATCACTCGCACATCACGATCCCTCCAGCATCTCAGCGGCACGGTAATTTGGCTTGCCCGAGTGTGAGTCAACACCAGGTCTGTTGCCTGTTGCTGGAGTGATCTATTTGAGCTCGGTCACAGGCGCAATGCGTGTGTCTCAGGAATGACCGTGAACATACTCGGATCATTTTCTACGCGAGCCAGACTCTGCACACCTGCAGTCAGAACCAGCATTTTCACCGCGGCCACAGCCACAGCCACAGGCATCAACACAAGCAGACCAGCAGCACAGTTCTTTGTGCGTGCATCCTCCAGGATGGCGTCTCAATCTCAATCTCCGCCCCAATCCCCGTCAATAGCCGCCGAGAACGGAGCTTCAAACGTCACTTCAGCCTCAACCTACCAACCAAGATATATAGATGTACGTCCCCCCCCCTAACACCCCCCGGCCGTTCACGGTGCATGTGGGTGGAAAGATCCTGACCGGCCTCAGATCGGAATCAACCTTGCCGATCCCATATTCCGGGGCGTCTACCACGGCAAGCAAAGGCACGATGACGACCTTGGCGGTCTGGTAGACAGAGCAAGGCAGGTCGGCTGTACGAAACTCATCGTCACAGGGTCCAGCTTCAAGACCTCGAGGGATGCCCTCGCCATTGCCAAGGACTACACGGGCACCGTCTACACCACCGCAGGTATTCACCCGTGCTCTTCCTCCATATTCGACCCAGCCCACCCGCACTCCCATGAGGAGGACGGTGACGGCGAGCACACGCCCGCCTGCGGCCCAGATCCGGAGAAGCCCATCTCAGACGACGGCCTGACGGTAGACCCGGAGAAGACCGAAACCATCATCTCAGACCTCCGGCGCCTGATCGAGGATGCCCGGGCCGCGAGCCCGGGGCAGCAGCAGCAGCACCTCGTAGCTTTCGGCGAGTTCGGCCTGGACTATGACCGGCTGCACTACTGCGCGAGGTCGCTGCAGCTGCACTCATTCCGGTCACAGCTCACGCTCGCAGCCGCGCTGAGTCCACAGCTGCCGCTGTTCCTCCATAGCCGCGCGGCGCATGCCGACTTCGTAGCGTGCCTCAAGACCGCATTCGGCGAGAGGCTGGAGAAGCTGGAGAAGGGCGGCGTGGTGCACAGCTTCACGGGCACCGTTGAGGAGATGAGGGAGCTCATGGAGCTGGGCCTCTACATCGGCCTCAACGGGTGCAGCTTCAAGACCGCGGAGAACTGTGAGGTTGTCCGCGCCGTCCGGCTGGACAGGCTGATGATTGAAACAGACGGTCCATGGTGTGAGGTGCGGCCAACCCACGAGGGTTGGAAATACCTTGTAGAGATAGACAGAAAGGAGAAGGCCGCGGCAGCGACACCAGAGCCTGCCGTTTCTACCATGGAGAACGGGGAGGCGGCGCCCCTGGCGAGCAAGCCGCCGCCTAAGAAACAGCAGTCAACCAAAAAGCCGCAGAAGAAGGGGTCGGACGTCATTGAACGGTTCAAGACGGTCAAGAAGGAGAAGTGGGTTGAAGGCGCGATGGTCAAGGGCCGTAACGAACCTTGCATGATAGAGAGGGTGGCCAAGATCGTGGCCGGCATCAAGGGCGTCTCGGTCGAGGAGGTGTGCGAGGCTGCATGGCAAAATACGGTCAGGGTGTTCGGAATAGACGAATCATAGAACAGGGGGCAATGAGCGAACATAAAAGGAAGAGAGATAAATGAGCCAAATACAGGTACAGCGATGCCGATAACCACTAGACTGGATTCATACATGTGCTGGTTTATCATAAAGTACAGTCGTGCCATGTGATCGACCATCGCAGTGTCATCGCAGCAGTCATCACATACCAGAGCCTCTGTGGCCCCTGATTCTGCCATGCCGCACGGCTCCGACGGTCACACCCTCCTCGCCTGTCAGCCAACCCGGCATCTTTTTCCCATCAACGATACCAGCCTCAACGAGCTGCCGTAGACCAGCAAACACGTGTGGTCCATGGAAGGTCAGCTTAATTCTCGGACGCCACGTTGTATCGTCGCCATCGAGCTCATCATCGCCTCCGCCTTCATCATCCTCCTCGCGCACCCGGTCAAACGCCGTATCGATTATACTCCTGTGGGCAGAGGTACCTTTGGGGCGTCTTCTTGAAGCATCCGGCCCTGTTTCACGATTGTGTCCATCATCGTGTACAGGGTCCATTTCCACGTGGAACGGGTCTTCGATCACAACGTCGACTCTTTCTACGCCCTTGCCGTCGTCGATCCTTGCCGAATCGCCGAACCTTGCCTGTGCATTCATCCTCGCGCGCTTGACCCTGCGCTCAAATCGTGCCGTATCGGGTGAGACAGCTCGTTCCCTCACTGCCTCCCCTGAGCCCGACCTCTTCGTGGATTTACGGTCGTCCGCGTCGCTGAGCGGCGGTGAGGGGAGCAGCGTTCCCAAGGGTGACTCTTTCTTCTTCTCGTCGGCGTATATACTCCAGCCACCGCCGGCCGAGTTCGTCCTGCCTGGGCCTCGTCTGTCCAGCAGCTCCTGGATATGTCTAGTGTTCAAGGAAGTGGTCTTGAGCGTGTATCTGCGCCTGGGTCGTGACAAAGCCTTGGGTATTCCCTCGATGACGAGTGCGTGAAGGCTCTTGGTCTCACTGCTGGCAGCTGGACCGATGCTCTGCGGCTTGCTGACGTATAGGTGTGGGCTCCCGTCAGGAAATGCCACGTATATTGTCCGGCTTGCGTCACCAGCGGCTGCTGATGTCGCCAGCTTGGTATTATAGGGGGAGTCGAGTATGAAGATGCGGAGCAGCAGTAGAGCCATGTCCTTGGGGCGATCAAAACTGTAATGCGACTTCACGTCAGGAAGCACCTGGGCCTGGAGGCTCTGCAGGAACGTAGACGGGTGAAAGCGTGGCACATTCAAGGACGTGGCGTCGATCTTGGGGCGCGTATCGTCCTCTGCAGCCTGTTGCGGCGAAGGTGTTTTCAAAGGGACAATCTGGTATGCACTCCATCTCTGGGAAGTAGGGTTTTGATAGAGGTGTTGTAGATCCGCCATAGAGAGCTGGTAAAGTGTCAGGCCATGGCGCCAGTCGCCTTCCACTATGCGGTCGACGACCTCGCGCTTCGAGCCTTTGCGGTTCTGCATGTCGGAATAGAGGTCCCGGAGCTCCTCCACGGAGGACAGCGGTGGATAGAGGTCGGCAGGATTGTCATCGTCCTCGTTGTCTCGCTCGTCCCTCAGATAGGGGACACAGAGGGAGGCATTGTTGTCGTCGAGCCAGTCGAGTACGAGTGTGAGCAGGGACGCCCGATTCAGACGGCTGAGCTGCTTCAAGACGGTAGAGCTGGAGGACTCGAGGCGCAAGGTTGAAGGGAGGCGGGCGGTTGTGGGGACTGAGATACGCGCCATCTCTTTTCAACGACAGAGCCCACGGGGAGCATTATGGCAAGGTGATTAAGGAGGGCATGTGACGCGATGGAAGCGCCTCATACGATGATGCAATGGTTGATGGAATAGCCTACGAGGGGTGAGACGCGTCGTGGGCTCTGGGTGACGCGAACCCTTGGTGCCAAGCTCGAAGTTGGGGCTGCCTGCCGGGTAGGCAGAGTCTGAGTCTGTTCTGGATCATGGGGCAAGGCTTATCTAAGCGAATGCAGAGCCGAAACCTTGATGACGGCCGGCTTGGCATTTGCATTTCTTAGCTGTCACGGCATGAGTGCACGTTTGGAGATAAGAAGCGGAGGAAGCATTTGATTTATCAGCAATGGCGGGGCTGCCTGGCATACTTTGACACTGCACACATGTTGGGGCGGGCTGTATCTGAGTACCTACTAATTACTACGGAGTACTTGTACGCAGACACAGTACCGAACTCTGTTACGGATTGGTCGTATCCAGACCATTGACTTTGCAGGTGCTGCAGTGGATCTCACTGCAGCGGAGACGTGACCAGAAATGCAGTTTGCCATGGGTAACTGGATGGCAGCTGGATGGCGGGATGTACGCAGTAGATTGCTGATTATTAATGATCGGGGTCTGGATTGTGACTTCCAGTGCTCCGTAGGTCGAGTATTAATCCAGGGTCCACATCGTCAATTCATCGTCAACATGCAAGTCCACGGCTCCTTGTGAGTGGTTGGTGCGGCATTGAGAGGCTTGGCATGCGGTGCATCTCCGGCGATTCGGCAACGATCGGGGCCATTTTCGCTAGCTGGAAGTTGAAACTCTGAGTCCTGTCGTCGGTTTAGGTCATGGCCCCGAGCGGCCTCTTTGTAAAGATCGGCAGCTTCAATTGTCAAGGACCTGGTGTATTCTCCGACGCTGTGTGTGGGTTTGCAATGCACCCTGCGCCTGCGATCAGGATTTGGTGTGGGATGTTGATGGCTGTGGGCTTGTCATCCTAGTCAGTCATTCGGCCGTCAAACGGTCAGCAGCGTTGAATTGGCGCCGGCGACAAGACCACTGCACCACCAGCAATGATGACTTGCGTCGTGCAGGAGAGACGAAGCACGAAGCACGAAGCATAGCTCGCGTGCAGCTGCCTATCCAGAGGTCAAGTGCCCCGTGTTGCGTGGGTGAGTTGAGGCGCATGGTCTGGATTCCAGGTGCCCTCGGTCGCATCCTGTGGCTTGCTGCGCGGGATGGGCACAAGCTCCGAGGTAGCTGACCAGGGTCCCACCACTTATTAGATAATTCTACCCTCGCCATGTGGGATGTACTGCCGTGGGTAGTGGCCGTCCACCTCTTCGCGCGCTCTTCAGATTTAACCGGCGGGCAGAGGCTGGGCTGGCTGGCCGCACAAAAGGTTGCAAAGGGGCAGAGCAGTGAGCACGACCTGGTCAGGGAGGCGTCGTGGCCTGGTCTGAGGGTGGGGCGCCTCCGATCTTGGGAATGTCCCCGCGTGGGATGAGCATTACCACAGCACAATGCTCACAGAGATGATGAGGTATGAAGTGGGCGGTTTATTGTGTATTAGCTCGGAATCAGAGATTTCCCCTCTAACAGCGGGAAGGGGCCCCTCACGGCTTTCACAAACGGCCAGGCGCCCTTCCGACCACAGGCTGTTACCGGCGCTCTGTTAGCGCCGACCCACTCGCCTCCGCCCTTCACTGAAGTCCCTGACTGCCTGACTTTTGTACTCCGTACGTACTCTCGTGAGGCCCCGCAGACGTCCTTGTTCAGACCCCAGTCTCTTACGTTGCCCGTCTTTTTTTCTTTCATCTCCCCCCTCCCCCCAGATCAAAGAGCTTCGTAAACACTCCGCTCAGCCCACTGCACTCCTGAACATCCTGTCTTGCCTGCTGTTCAAGACTGACTCTCGCCTTGGACCCTTTCAAAACCAAACGAGCGATCCTTTGCTGGTTGTTTCCGGTCGCTTCCACCGGCCTCAGTACCGCCTGTTTATTGTCGTCACGGCGGCGTGCTCGGTTCTCGGATGACGCTCGGCTTTACTGCTTTTTGATTACTGCCAAACCGACCTTTCCCACAGTGTGTGGGATTGCCGCTAGTAATCGACCCCCCGATCGTCGGCGTCTTCGACTAGCACCACCTCATTAACACTTCAACCTTGGGGTCCCGCGCCTGCGAACTGACTCAACCACACAAAACCCTCGACTCGTGGCATTTCTACCCCCCAAGGACACAAACCGTCCATTCGACACCCGCTGCAAACAGAGGCGCCCACCACAACATACCTGTCAATTTGGCCATCGAGATCCGAAAAACATCCGCACTCTAGAACATAACCTCGACGACCGCCACTACGACAACAACGATCGTGACTTCGACTGCGACCGTCGACTCCCCGCTTCGACAGCGAGACCGCGAGTATCCAATATCTACCGCGTGGTTCGACCGACACCACAAGACGTCGACATGGCCAACTACGGGCGGCAAGGGTCACACTTGGCCCAATTCATGAGGGAACAGCTCAACGTGCAAAGCACAGAGCCCGAGGAGGACTTCACATCCCTCGATAATTTGGACTTGTTTACCAACACGCAATTTTTCGACTTCGATAGCCAAACCCAGACCGACTTCAAGCCCGCGGCCGACAGCCCTCCATCGTCGAAACCCGAGCCGACATCAGCCACGTCGACCATTCCAGGAGAATTTGGAAGCATGGATTTCAACATGAACAACGGTAGGCCCCAGGATTTTCTTTTTTCGTCTGATCCGCATTATTCGAGGCCTGGATCGCATTTTGGCTTTGTCTGGTCGTGGTTCTGCTTGTACACTGCCCAGGCTGCTCTGTGCAGCTCTAAGTCCCTAGCTGGCTCTGGTTATCTCGGGACACTGCGGCCCCTCATGGTCGAAGGTCCAGTCTCTTTTCACAAGAGGAAAAAATGACCCGGCTGAGAGGGGCCGTGTTCTCGGCAGGGGACGGTGAGTGCCGAGAGATGTGTCGAAAAGGCGAGTGCCTTCTGAGCCTCAGGCCGGTTCCGAGTACATCTATTCTGCCCCGAAGATTCGACCAAAGGCCAATGGCACTCTGCTACCGCGCACGGAGGACCAGCCTTGCTTCCCCACCCTGCACCTTGTGGCCGCGAGATGCTCCCAGCTTGCGCCATCAGCCGCCTGTCTGATTGGTCTAGCCCTCTTCAGATGCGAGGACATGTCAATCCCGGCTGCGTCCTGCGAGGGCAGCCTCTGGGGTAGTGCCAGATATGCATCCGCCATAATGGCCATCGATGGCGCAATCCCCCGTGACTTCGCAGCGTCACTGTCCCTCACCCAGAACCGACAGAACCCATGCCTTACTGCACCCGTCCCCGTACCAACCCCTCATGGGTCCGCGTCGTCCATTTCTTGATATGTCTGACATGGTCAACACACTGGGGGCTGTGAAGCTTGTTCACCAGTCTTCTCTCCTCAGCCTGTGCTTATCTTCGCGGCGTGTTTCACTACCGTCTCCGCAAACTTGATGAATAGGATTCCTGTCAATTACACTTGCTGATCATGGCACTATGCCTCGCACAGGAGAGTTCAACTTTGGCGATTTCAACAACGCATATGCGTCTCCCACATTAAACAACTTCCCCGATAGCCTCGGAAGCCTGCAACCGATTCAGCCAAACCCTCAGGCTGTCTACCCTGCCCAGCACGCCTACGCCAACCATGCCGGCAGCCAACCCAAGACGGGTGATAAGCGTCGGGCCACCGAGCCTCAGGCTCCCAACCGCGCCATGAACATGGAGGAGGTCTCGAGGGTTGCAGCCGAGGAGGACAAGCGCCGGCGGAACACGGCTGCCAGCGCTCGTTTCCGGGTCAAGAAGAAGCAGAGGGAGCAGGCACTGGAGAAGAGCGCCAAGGAGATGTCCGAGAAGGTGGCCGCGCTGGAGCAGAAGATTACACAACTGGAGACGGAGAACCAGTGGCTGAAGAAGCTCGTTATCGAGAAGAACGAAGGCTCCGCCTCCAGCAAGGCATCATCCCAAGCGACCAGCGACTCCAAGAAGGAGGATAAGGCTGAGGCTGAAATCATCGCCAAGACGGACGGCGCGCCGGAAGCAAAAAGGCCAAGACTGAGACATCCTCATAACGCCAGCGTCACTGGGTGGTCTGTTCTGGAGTATATACCCGCTAGCTACTAGGAACTCACATGATGTCCCTAGATGCACACACATTGGCAGGCGTTCACGGGTTGGGCTCAGCCAACGTTATGGTTCTGCTCCGTGCGGCACGGGCAGAGAAATCGGGCAAGGAGCATAGTTCCCCTGGGACACGGGGAAAATCTGGGTGACTGGACTGGACTTGTCTTGATTTCATGTTTGTGTCTATGTCGTAAATGTAATTTTGGTTCACGATATGTCCTGGGCGTATAATAACGTTATGAATTCTCATCAACACGACTGATGGATTGATTACTTGGTCTGATAATTATCTGGCCTCAAACCCTGCCTCAGAGCACCCAGCCTGACCTGGTTCCTCTTCACCAGGATCCGCAGTGTGTTTTGCCGCTCAATGTCGGTCATTTCGCCCCAGTTGCTGATCCTGGACATGGTGCCGTCCTTGTGAACCACCAGCGGGCCCAAGTGGTCCAGGCTAATGGGCTTCCCGTCGACCTCAAGGGTCTGGACATTATTCCCATCCTCTGTTGGAGGCGGAAGCGCCCTCGGCTCGCCGCCACCGCCACCAGCACCGTCTCCTCCTCCTCGTCCTCCCACTTCCCCTTCAACAACCCTTGCTGCCCTCGCTCCTTCATGTCGTCCTGCAGTCGCTTCTCCATGCTCGCCCGCACTCTCGCGAAGATCTGCGGCGTTCCCTGCTGCGGCCTCAGACGGATTCGGGGCGCCTGGGGCGCCTGGCGCCGCCTGATTGGCTAGGGGCCGAGAGGGCCCACCTGGTGTGCTCCCGGGTGCGGCTTGCGTGCTCAAGGTCGAGGGGCTGCCAGGGCAAGGGCTGCCTCCTGTCACTCCTGGTCCTCCTCCCATGGTGCTTCTTTGCTCTGCCACCGGGGTCTTCCCTGGTACCGCCACGGGCTGCGAGGGCGTGGGGGCGGCACTCTCCTTGTGCTGCAGCCGGGTGCTCAAGTGGTAGTAATGATGTGGTAGCGGCTGTGGGTAGACGCGGCTGACGATGGGGAGAGTGGAAGGTCGCCGCCGAGGCTGCTGCTGGGTCCAGGTGTGGGTTCTTCCTGCCGAGGCCGTTGAGCTTATTGTGGTGGTTCTTGGTGTCGTGGTGTGCGCAGGTGAGCTGCGGTGAAGCTGGCCGAGACTCGCGCGCTTCGTAAAGGTCCTCCTCATGGCTGACTTGAGTCAGGCGTGGTCAACCCAGGGCTGGTTGAGTAGAGACACGGGTATTTGAAGCACCTGACTTATTAGGCTTGTCCCTCCTTTCCTCTGTGAGGCTCATCGGCGATCGGGCAACGATGGTATTCGGGTCGCTTCTAGAATAGACTTACCTGCCTCGGGAACCCAGAACGGGGTACTTTGGCCGGGTGGTCCAAGCTCGGCAACAAAATACTCGGCGCCGCTCAACGCGGCTTTTCCCTTGCCCCTCAAAGTGAGACTATTTCTAGCTTCATAGTGGCCAGGGATTCGGATTTTGAATGACCTTGAGAGTTCACGGCCAATTCCGCAGTTTTCCCGAGGAAGATCCTTCGTGCTTCACACACCCACAGGATAGACAACATTGCGGCCAAGAACGGGTCGACTAATCGAGAGACTGCATGCGAATGAGACCTGGCATACTCCGTGGGGGTGACTGATCACGGATCCCGAGGAATTAGGGATCCTACGGTGACATGACAGGTCATGGCAGGATCCAGGTGACCTGCAGTAGGCGAGGTGTAACGGAAGTTTGAATCGGTCCCCTATGTTACCTCTAGCCGTGTAAGCCCGCCGCTCTCGCAAGTCATTCAAGCCTTGGGTCAGGTTAGCATCCATTGCCCGAACGAATACTACCTCCCTGATACGGTAGGAGTACGCCGTGGACTACAACTGATCCACCTTGGGAAGGATTGATCAGTGTTGTCTGGGCTGGAACTGTGTGAGCACCATGATCTTCGAAAAATTCTATATACCAACGTCTTTCGCGCATCCTGCTTGCAAGCATGCAATATTAGAAGCGATGACCTATTCGCCAGGGTGTCCCAGGATCCATGGACTGTGCCTCTTGAAGCCCTTACTTTCACGTGTTATGTGTGGAAGAGGCTATAAAGTGATCCAACAAGAATGAGGATGCTCACACCATGTGTGCCGGGTCCTGTTCTCCCATCTCTTTCTCCCTGGAGCGAAGCCCTCAAATGAGGGCCATTCACAGGACGTGATATCAGATGGTATCGACGTAGATTTAATTCCAAAGGAGGTTGTTCTGTAAACAAGCCCAGTATTGGGTGAAATGGCGTACTAACAGCGCCGCGTGAGGCTGACAGGGTCACAGCCTACTCGGTCTCAGTGAATATCTCTCCCAGGCGCAGTTTCTCGACATGCATTTAAGTTGATTTCGGAAGCTCCTTGCAGAGGCCGAAGCCTTTCCAATGTTACCTAAGTCCTTCTCAGGCTCATATCACCGCATAACATCATATTTCCCGTGGGCAGTCATTTTGGCTGTCACCAGCCATCGTCCTGGCTACCTTCATCACGACGAATACACAGGGGTGCATGAGTACTATGAAATTCAAAATTCAATTCTTTGAGAGAACCTTTGTCTCCGACGGGTATCAAATTGACTTGTCACTTCCTAGGAAAAAGAAAAAGAAAGTCTCCCGCCATATCAGGAACGCCTCACCAATGCTAGGAAGTCCGCCGCCGTGTCCTTATACTGTCTCACAGCATTTAAAAGCTGGGGAAGGATGCAAAAGTCTATGTTTGCCACCATAAATTACCACCAGGTGGAGGAGGAAAACCCTGCGCCCGCTGCTCTTCCTCTCGGTCATGCAGACTTTGGTGCAAGGCTTGTTCCTGTTGCTGTTGCCACGCCTGCGAGGAAGACGAACTTCCGTGGGAATTACCAGGCCAAGTATACTGCTGTGGCTGTTGCCCAGGCCACTCGAACGATTCCATGGGAGGACGAGTGTGAGGAGGAGGGGGAGCCGGTGGACTGCTGCCATGCGGGAGCTGGGTAGAAGATGCTTGCTAACGCCTCCGCCCATAGTCCTGGCCTGGACTCGACTCAGAAGGCCACTGGGACAGTTGCTCACTGCCACCATAGGATCCCCTCTGACCTCCGAACTGCTGCTGACTTCCTTCCTAAGGATGCAGCATGTTGCTTCTGCCGCTCCTCTGGCTCCTCCGCTCGGCATCCATGATCCTAGCACGGTCGAGTCTTTTCACAACAGCACCGAGCACCACCTTCAGAATACCGTCTCCGCTCAAACTCGGGGCCGAGTTTGAGCCCGAACCACCGCGAGATGAGAAGGTGACGGTGTCTACCATGTCGCGGACACCACCGCCCATCTCAGCCAGATCATCGTCCAAGGTCCGAAGGGCATCAGCCGCGCCGGGCTCGTTGCCGACCTGGAAGAACTGCACGCCGACCTGGTGTGGCGGGGCCTCCAGCTTGTCGAGCTTCTGGGCGACGGAGAGCAGGACGGACTCGGGGTCATCGGAGGGTACTCCGTCAGTGATCATGATGACGTTGATGGGCTTGACATCTGTGCCATCCGGGTCGCCGCCGGCTCGGTCCACGGCCGCCTCGTAGTGCCGGAGGTAGGCCTTGAGAATGTGGTTGAGCCGGGTGCCGGTGGGCGTCATGCCTCCGGGGCGGACAGATGTGAAGACGCGCTCCACAGCAGCGGCATCTCTCACGTTGGGATAGCCGCCCGAGGGCTTGCCTTGTGACTGGCTGGCGGGGTAGGGTGACCGATGGTTCAGGAAGTAGATGTCAACACCATCGGCATCATGAGCAGTACAGATGGGGGTGATGGACGAGAGGGCCGACTGGACTTCCCGCCATGACCGACCCACCATGCTGCCGCTGTCGTCGATGAGGAAGATGGTGTCGAAAGAGCTCAGGAAGGCATACTGGTCCTCTGGGGTAGTAACGGTGATAGCGGAAATCCTAGAGGGCGCAGGGCTTGGGTCCCGGGCGGCATAGGCCGGCGACGGCGCTGATGGGTAGGTGCTGGGTCCGCCAGTGGGTACACTAGTATATGCCGGAGGAGGCTCATTGTCTACAGCAGGTTTGTCAGTTCCTGTATGCGATGACTTGTCTTGCCAGATGGGAGGAGGCGGGACTCACGAGGTGCCTGTGTGGATGGAGCGGCGGTGGAGTAGGAGTTTGAGAAGGGGTTGTTGCCCCGAGGCTGGGGCTGGGGCTGAGGCTGTCTGGTGGAGCCCTGCGAGGTGTTGCTGGGGGACCTCGAGAGCTTGTCCTTAATGGAGCCCTTGATGGAGCCGAGAAAGCTGTTCCTGTTGCTGCTCATGCTGACTACGGCAGGGCTGGATTTGTGGCGAGATGCTGATGAGCGACGGCTTGATGGACTATGGCGAGAACTGTTTGTGGACGGGTGGATGAGCAGGTCAGACATTTGTGAGGGAGGAAGAGGCGTGAAGGCTATATCGATCTAGGGTCGTGACAATAAGGATGGTGGAAACAAGGGATGCAGGCGGCTGGGGCCGTAAGGTGACTCCTGATTTAGAATGAGTTGCTAAAGGGCCACAAGAAGCAAGCACTGAATGGCCCTTGTTTCTGTGACTTGCACTTGGGTTGTTGGCACTTGCAGATGGATTTCGACTTGGACTTGGCCCGTCTGTTGGCAGCCTTCAGATGGTGCAGATGGTGCAGGTGGTGCGTTGACGGCTGGTGGCTGATGACTGGTGGTCTGTCTTGTTGATGGTGGAGCCGGCTGTTGATGGTGACTGCCCGTGCTTCATCCTAACAACAAACGGCGCCTTCTTATCATATCGCCATCAACCAAAGACCAAACGGCAGCCGGCAGCCGTGTACGCCTTGCGGCTGCCTCATCATCCGCAGCAGCATTCTGGAATGCTCACCATCTGGGCCAGCGGCCAACCCACTTGGGATACTCCTCCTTTGTTGATAAAGTGCCTAGGTACTTAAGTAGGTAGGTGCATGCATCTACCCAGGCAGAGCAGACTAGACTGGAGGGATCGAGACCAACATACCGGACGTTTTACCACTTGCTCAAAGGCTATGGTCTGTGAAGCAAAGGAAAGGGTCGCGGCCGCATCCATCCATCCATCCTTCCCAGAAGGATGACTGAGACCCGCTTGTCATCAATCAGGTGCTCACATTGTTGGTCGTGTGTGCCGCTGCCGGCTCAGCCTCCTCACGGTTGCCACGCCCGCCTACATCTGTCAGCACTGCCACTGGCCGCCGTTCAGTGGTCGATGGTGTCACATCATGCATACGTGAGGCTTGGCAAGCGTGTACATGAGCAGTCTACCAGTCCGTCTACATGACGGCCTGTTCTGCCTAGCAAGCTAGTGATCTAATTGCTGTATGCGCCTCGATACTAATAACAAAATCTTATGGAATGGTGCAGTGAGAACACTGCGATACTGATCTATTCCCGCAGTAAAATAAGGCCTGGCATCGTGTTGGCTGGGCTGAGGCTGAGGCTGAGGCTGAGTTGTTTCCCTCGCCCCTCGCCTTCCGACCCCTCATCGTCCACTGCCCACATGGCTTTGTGGCATGAGACAGGCCCGAGAACGCCCCGCCATGTACCTGCATAAGCGAGGCCTTTTTGCAAGGGGCTACAGAATTTCAGGGACTGTTTAGACTTCTTGGAAGTGGTCGCCTCGTTGCCTTCTCCGGATTCGGAATCTCGCCCAGTGGCGCACCATTCATCCTCAGCCTGTGATGGACGGACAGTCGCGCATCTCGCTGCCCGTCAATGGCACACGAGACAGGCCCGGTGATGGCTGCGGTGAGGCTTTCTAAGGTTTCTACGGCGCCGCCGAAGGGGATAGGGTGCCTAATATCACCTCATCGCCCATCAGGCAAAACACTGGGCGGAGGAGTCGGGTGTTGGTGCGGCCAAAGACCTCCCTCCAACGTTCCGTCCAGGCTCACCTCGGCCCGGGGCCAGGGGGCTAATCCGGCTCCATCCTTCTCGGCTTCGCTGTGTCGCCAAGACTGTCGGCTCCGGTCTCTTGGGTCGCGGCCAGGGACACGCTGAACCTGAACCCTTCCTGCAGATCAGCACGACCGGCCATTTTCCAAGCATTCTTTTGAGGCCTGGGGAGAATGACTGCGTCATAGCGTACGCGGGCCTCTGCTCTGTCACATAACTCCCTCCTGACCCATCCAGCCCGTCGCGTGCAGCGCTGGTTGATGCTAGGCCTCGAATGATGGGCCTAGCTGGGCTGCAAGGCCGTATATTTCAGGCTCTTCTCGTTGACTGGGGAGCAATAGATGTCATTGCGATGGGCTCTTGGGAGACTGATATGGCCACCTCTCATAGGTCTAGCCACTGGACCTTGACCAGCCGGGCACTGTAACTCATCACTCAGGTTGCAGGAAACCAATTCGTTTTGAGATGAGAGATTTGCACCCGCAAATACGGAGCCCTCACCCAAGCCCGATGAATAACTTGCTACAGGACAATTTCATATAGGACAACCTTTTCTGGGACAACCTCCTGCTGGGCATCCTCTGTGGGATAACCTCATATAGGACAACCGGTTTAGTGTTAATATGAGTACTTTAATTTTCGAGTTGTCCCAGTTCTCCTCCAGCCCTTGTTAGCTACCTAGTAGGTATATATTTCTACTTAGTCGGCCTTATACTGATGTACCCTCTGCTCGTGATTTGCTACGCCTGATTTGCATGTCATGTGCGTCCGCGTGGCCACCTTCAGTCTCATGAGCAAAGAGTTCAGTAGGACAATAGCCAGTAATGCAGCCTCTAGTGGCAAGTTCTCCTGGAACGTGGGGGAGCCACCTAGATCGAGCCGTCACCGCCTTACCACATGCCCCCTGCCGCACCTTGGTGTAACTACCCAGCTACCCCGCTGTTGTCTTCTCGTCTGGTGGGGTTGATTCTCGATCCAGGAGATTCAGGTGGGGGCCATCGGCACTGGGCTGCACCATTGTTCACCTCTGTCTCTACAATGCCCAGAATGCACTGAATCAGTCCTCACCCGGGGCGGTTTCTGGGGTACGAGACAGGTCTCCATCGAGATGAGTCCCCAGTTGCCCAAATGGATCGTTGACGGGCCCAGAGGCTTACATTCTGGTGCTAGTATCCGAGACACGCGTGCATGTGTTGCATGTTTTAGAGGTGGACGGCTACACAGTATCAGGCAAGTGTGGGTGAGGCGTGGAAATAAGGGATGAAGGAGGTCCAGCACAACCCGGCGTGGGCTGCCCCATCCCGCCCCCGAGTTTACCTGATGGAAACCAATCAAGCCGCATGGTGTGGGAATGCCTCGTGTCTGTCTGCCCGACGGGTAACCTATCAAAGGCGCCGGGTGTCGACCAAGCATGGCGACGGTGAGCTGCCCGGCGGGCTGCTCTCCTTGGGCACATGGCCTACGCCGACAGTATTTAGACACCTTTTTTTTTTTCTCGTCTCAGCTGTCCCTTTCAGCTCTCAGCGCAGGGGCCACAGCTGTGACCCTATTGTTTGCCTCCTTGCCTCCTTGTTTTAGCAAAATCCAGGCTTGACAAACCGGCCCCCTGAAGATTGTTGCGTCTGGACGCTGACGTCTTTATCTTTCCTGCACTGGACCGACTGAATCGCCAAAATCTCTGCAAAACCACCACCAGCGTAAACCCAACAGCAGCTGCCCACCATGTCCAACGCCATGGCTTCCGTTGTCGGGGCTTTTGCCAACCGAAAGTTCTCAATCAACCGTAACACTGGCGTGCCCCGGGAGCGTCGTTTCTCACTTGGTGACCCCAATGCCACTGGTGAGTTCGGACGCTGCTAGCTGTCTCGTCTTGGCTGTCTTGGCTGTTCAACACACACATCACCCTGCAGCCCCCCTGTACCCCGCCATCTTCCAGCTTCACCCCGAGCTCTAGCAGTTTGCTGACGACGTGCTTCTACAAAATCCAGAGCACAGCTCAAAGATCCACCGGCAGTTCCGAGCTGCTCACGAGTAAGCCCATCAACGAGACCAGACCTCCAGCCACCACCAGCCCGCTAGAGCACGCACTTACATGTACATGTTCACGTCTGTAGGGGCCACTTGCCGCACGCTGGTCTAGACCCCTCGAGGTCCTCTACTGGTGTCGTCTGGTGCACGGAGCGGGCAAGCGAATTCGGCTACCTCGAAGAGCCAGAGCGGTGGGCCAACTTGGGCCAGGGTGCTCCCGAGGTAGGTCCCCACGGCCTCCATATCGGCGAGGCCAACAGGCGCAGACCAGACCACGTACTGACCCTCTTTTCCCGTGCGCACAGGTCGAGGATGACATCGAGGGCTGCTTCCAGAGGCCTACCCATATCGACGTGACCGTTGCGAGCAGAGAATATGCCCCGACCGCCGGCATCAAGCCCCTGCGCGAGGCTGTTGCCAAGATGTACAATGAGCATCATCGCCAGGGAAAGCCGAGCCAGTACACCTGGGAGAACGTGGCCATCGTCCCGGGAGGTCGTGCCGGTCTGATCAGGATCGCCGCCGTGCTCAACCAGGCCTACCTGGGCTTCTTCATCCCGGATTACACTGCATACAATGAGATGTTGTCGTTGTTCAGGAATGTGAGTCCGGCTGGTCCAACCTCGTCGCGGCTCGTGGGAAATGAGAGAACTCACAAACAACCATTATCATAGTTCGCTGCTATTCCCGTGCCCTTGGACGAGGAAGACGGATATCACATTAACCCTGATAATATCGCCGCGGTTCGTTCTAGAAAGCAGCACCTTAGGATCCGTAGCAGGACTAACGACACCACTAGGAAATCCGCCGCGGAACCGGCGTGATCTTGACCTCCAACCCTCGCAACCCGACAGGACGAGTCGTCCAGAACCCGGAGCTGGCAGAGATCCAGGACATCTGCCGTGGCCGCGCCACCTTCATCAGCGACGAGTTCTACTCCGGTTATAACTACACCTCCAACTGTGAC
The DNA here is from genome assembly GCA_000800745.1 of Diaporthe longicolla. Lineage (NCBI taxonomy): Eukaryota > Fungi > Ascomycota > Sordariomycetes > Diaporthales > Diaporthaceae > Diaporthe > Diaporthe longicolla. Next base: position 413,808 of record JUJX01000004.1, read on the forward strand.
GGTTCCACCATCTCTGCGGCTGAGAACGTCGTCGACGTCGACGAGGACGACGTCCTCATCATCGACGGCCTGACCAAGCGCTTCCGCCTGCCCGGCTGGCGTGTCGCCTGGATCCTGGGCCCCAAGGAGTTCATCAAGGCCATTGGCTCCTGCGGTTCCTACCTCGACGGTGGCACCAACGCCCCCTTCCAGGAGGCTGCTGTGCCCATGCTTGAACCCACTCTTGGTACGTCACTGGGCATTTCCCCTATGTCGTCTTTCACAAATTTATCCCTCAGGGCAGCGACTAACATCTCACAGTGAGGGCCGAGATGCAAGCGCTGCAGACCCACTTCCGCGAGAAGCGCGACTACGTCGTCAAGCGGCTGCGCACCATGGGATTCGTCATCAAGTACGTGCCTGACTCGACCTTCTACCTGTGGCTCAACCTGGAGGGCCTCCCCGGCCCCATCAGCGACGGCCTCAACTTCTTCCAGGCCTGCCTCGAGGAGAAGGTCATCGTCGTCCCGGGCATCTTCTTCGACCTCAACCCGGCCAGGCGTCGTGACCTGTTCGACTCGCCCTGCCATCACTTCGTGCGCTTCTCTTACGGGCCCAAGATGGAGACGCTGCAGCTGGGATGTGACGGCATCGAGAGGGTCGTCAACAAGTAAGTGGTGTCATAGAACATTCGTAAAATACAGTCTACTAACCTCGCAATAGGTTCAAGAAATTTGGTGACAACTGAGTTCGTTAGAGGATAGCAGTCTGGTGATAGAGTATAATTCGAAGTCACAGGCGTTGTTTTCGAGGAGATCAGGACGTCTGAACGACTATGTAAGCGAAATTACAGATTATTGCCTTGATATGTGCCCCGCCTGAGCCACGAATATGTGTCTGGAAGGTGGCGTCGTAAAATATGTGATCGTCTGAAATGAAGTCGTTAATCGGAGTGACTTTCGATTTAGAGATCGGAGATTCGCACCCGCACAAATATAGCCTCATATACACGTCACCGATAAGTCCTATGGGATAATCTCATATCGGACATACTCCTACAGCACAACTTCCTACAGGTCGACCTCTAATTGAACAAGATCCTACAGGATATCAACCCGTAGGTGGTATTCCCATGGGATAACCTCACATACAATAGCCTCCTATGGGACAACTCTCTATGGATAACTAATTTAGCACCAACATTTAACGATATTTTAACATCTGAATCGCCTGGTATGGGTGTGTGTACCCTCCGTTTTTATGGGTGTGAATCTCTGATCTCCTGATTTATGGGCGGCTTGATCACATAAAATTGTGCGCATGGGTATGCGCGTGGAAGGGCAGGCGTAGTTTCGGCATCTTATACACCGGAAACCCTGATGAACATCCTGACCTCCCAAATGTTCAATTTTGGAACAATTTGGCATCACGCGTAGCAAGAGAGCAGTAGTCTGGTGTCCGCGAGGACTCTCATTTTCTACTCAAACAAACTGGGATCATGTCACCACCAACCCGTGGCCCTGCCCCAGAGCTCTCCAGATCCTAGCAGTTCCAAAACTTCAATTTTCGTTGCCCTTTGTCACACTGCTCACGTCGGACCCATTGGAATCATCATGTACCCGTGTCCTTCGTTGACCTTGGCATGCTTCATCAAAGGAAGAACTTCTGATCATCCGTGACACGCAAGCTGAAAGAGAGGTTGCGACTATTTCCAAATTACGGCGCATACCAGCCATAATCCGAACCAAAATTCCGAAAAGAAAAAGAAAGTAAGAAAGACCGAGAGAAAAGCTGTCGTCATTGTTAAGTGCGAGTAGAACCGTAGACGAGGTCAAGGCTGGTCGCGGAAGCACAGCCAAAGCACTAGTGCCGAGTTACCCTCGCGATATTGAGTGACGAGCTGTGCGTGCAATCACATGCTAGGCTCTGTGAAGCCATAGTTTTGCGGCACTAGCAAGCGTCCCAAACTGAGCATCCAAATCGAAGTCAGAATTGTCAGGAAGTGCTGCCCCGACCTCGATGATTTAAAGACGCCAGCGGCATTGAAAAAGAAAGAGTCAAATGGCCGAAAATGCCGTCCAGTCGAAAACAAGAAGGCCGAGAAAAGAAAGAATATTGTGCCAAGTGGGCAGAAAAGGACTGTCTCGAGGGCCGTAGAGAGATCACAAGTCATGCTCTAACTCTCCTGAGATCACATGCATCGAATTCGTCATGCCTTGCTGCCAGCCAGATGCACTCGTTCACTGCATGACCATGACGTTCGCCTTGAAGAGGCTGTGCGGCACGATGCTAGATCCAGTGTCGTCGAGATAGCTAACGCCGGGAGTAACGACGATGGCGACGCGCATGTGCTTGTTATACTGCACCGCGTAGCCGTTGAGGTGCTCGTTGATGGCCACGTGCGAGTCGTGGCTGAACTTGACGCCGCACTCATTCCAGATGAACGAGAAGGACAGGCGGCTCTGCATCATCTGGGCGCTGGCCTCTACCGCGATGTTGACGATGCTGTACAGACCGACGATGGTGTCCTCCTTCTGGGCCTTGCTCGGGTAGAAAGATCCTGCGATCTCCTTGAGGGCTTCGGCATGGAAGATCCTGGCTGCATGCTTCTTCGTCTTGTACTGCGGGTCCTTGACAATCGAGTCAACCACGCTCTTCAGTTGCTCACGGGCGGTGCGACGCTTGCCGAGAGAGGCTGCACTGTCCAGCACAGGGAGGACCGATGACTTGAGGATCTCGTCCTGCTCCCGGTCCCAACCCAGCCAAAACTTTGGACGAAGGATCTCCTGCTCAATGTACTGGAGGATCAAGCGAGTGATGAATTTCGCACGGTGATCCTTGGACTTTAGTAGGAAGAGAGCATGGTCAGAAGTGCTCTGAGGGTCCTTGTAGCAGGAGGCGAGACTCCGAATGTACTGCCAAAGCCTGTCGTTAACCTTGGTGACGCGGTCAACAATAGCGGGGTCGATGTTCTCGTCCGCCCCGTCTGTCCAGCCCTTCACAGCGTCGAACAATTTCTGGAACAAGTCTCTCCAGGTAGCGTCGGAAGGATCGTCATCGTGTCGAATGACCAAGGCGTGGCTAGGGCGCGAGTGAGGGATGTAGCCAGAGAAGCCGCCTCGGGGGTTGGAGAGAGAAGCAGCAGGAGGTTGCATGGTCGACATGCCATATGTGTGGTGTGAAACGGGTGGGCCGTGGGTAGAGCCGCCAGTGTGAAGACCGTAGGAGGGCGCAGGAACATATGAGGGTGCAGGATGGTACGGGGGCGGAGCAGGGTACGAGGGCGCAGGAGGGTAGGGACCGTAGTAGCCCGAAGGGCCACCGAGGGGGTTCTTGGGACCGACTGCACTCGAAAGGTGCTTGCCAAAGTCACCGAACGACGGAGCCGCCGCAGGAGCATGCCCACCATGGAAGTAGCCATCCCTGTCCATTCGGGTGAGTCCAGGATGTGGAGGGAAGCCGTGGCTGCTGTCAACGCTGGTCCTCAGCTTGTTGAGAAGGATCTCGTCGTTCTCGGTGATGGCTGACCTCATCTTCGGCTGGGGGACGGGAGGACTTCTGCGCTTCCTCAGCGGAAGCTCAGAAGTGGCCGAGTGAGGAAATCCCAGCGAAGAAGGGCTGTCGGTGTCATTCCTGTCAATCATGGCGAGCTTGTCGGGCTTGCTTTCGCCTCTCAGCTTTCGCTTCAGGGTCTGGGGGATCAAGTCAGCTTCATGCACAAAATCCAATCTCGAGGTGTCCAGTAGTAAGCGTACCTCGATCTGCGCCTGCTGCTCGTTGATTCGGCGCTTTTGATTGATCACCTTCTCGTTGAGCTTCTGCACCTTGACCTCCACGTCGGCCTTTGGGTTCTTCTCGAGCTTGACGATGTGCTGTTCCAAATGCCGCACTCGAAGCTGGAACTCGTCGATCGTGATGTTGGCCTTGGTGAGTTGTCCATGAAGGCCTGTATGATAAGCCTCATGTGAAGCTTTCTCAGCCATCAGTGCTCGGTGATGGTCCCGATTGTCTTCGTCGAGCCTCTTCTCCAGCGCATTACAGACCGAGCCGATTGTAATGAACTGGTGTCCAACGGCCAACAGGTCATTGCCAATGAGATCGGCTGTTCTCCCAGGTATTCCAGGCTGGCAATGGACGGCCTGGTTTAGCATGCGCAAGTTCTCCTGCGCTTTCGTGCACACGCCGCGTACCTCCTGTGTTTGCCAAGTCAGATTTTGACAGCCTGGTAACGTGGGCTGTTGCGAGCCATGGATTCACTTACATTGACAAGGTCGGCAGCGCCTGGCCCATGGCTGCGCTCCTCTCGACCGGCAGTGTTCGCAGGTCCTCTGATTGCAGCGGGACCGTACGAGTTGTCAGTGGAGGGACTCTGTCGTTGTGGGTTAGCTGATTCCGTTGACGTGACCGTCGACTCCTTGGGCGAGTTCAGCGAAACTCCACCAGCGGCAGATGACTTGGAGGAGCTCATTTTCGATTTCGAGTGCGTGTGCGATGAAAGGTAGTGAAACAAACAGGCAAAGGCAATAAAGACTAGAAGGATTCCCAATGTACTCCAGAACAAGGTCTGTTGCGAATGGCTCCAGAAAGGCGTAGTGAACTATCACAAACGACTGTGCTCGAAGAGGACAGTCGGTGCGAGAGGGCAGAGGGTGCTACTTTCAGGTGCCAAACACTCCAAGAAAACGCAGGATTGACGTGTTGGGGAGTGAGGCTATGTTGTGAAGAATGGTTGGGGGCAGGGAAGACCAGGGCAAAGCAGAACGAGGCAGAGTAGAGCAGAACGCTAGACAGCTTGGTTGGCGGATTGAAAAGATTGCAGTGGATGGTCTTGAAAGAGGCTGTCAGTGATTTGCTTTAAGAGTGGAAGATTCTGGTGGGAAGGAAGGTTCTGGCTGTCTGGCTGTCTGGCTGTCTGTCTGTCTGTCTGTCTGTCTGTCTGTCTGTCTGTCTGTCTGTCTGTCTGTCTGGCAGCGCAGGTCTTGTTGAGATTTTGTGGGATCTTGCCAACGGCCACAGAAGATGGGACGGCGCTACAGCCCAGCCCGTTCGGACAAACGAGGGCTCTCTTGTGAAGTAACAGGCAAACGATATGCAAGTGAAAGGGCAGGGTTGTGCAGCATGTGGCAGGGGCAGACATCAGAATGCAGCTTGAACATTGACAGACTGCCGTCAGGGGACAAGCTTGATGTGCAGGAGACTCACATTCACTCCGGCCCAAGACACCACCAAAGCACCGACCCCAAGAATTCCAGTCCCTCTGGACTAGATAATGGAGGCCATCGCAGGCCCTCTGGACTGCAAAACCAACTGATATTCCCAATCCCTCTGGATTGGGCAAGAAAATGAGAGTTCTCAGTCCCTCTGGACTGGGCAATCAACTCATGAAATCCCAGGCCCTCTGGACTGGTGACCATCACTTGAGATGACAGCCTCATGACTCCTGTATGAGTATGCAGCCGGAATGGAAGCATTATCGCAGATGAGGAGTACAAAACAGCGGCACAAAGAGCAGGAACTCGCAAGACACGCTGTGACGTACCACCTGTGTCATCTGCTCCAGCGTCCGGTACAGCTTCAAAGCACGAGTGTTGGTATTCAAGCTTGTGTCTTGTGGACTTGTCGATCTGTGGGAGAAGGTTAGCTGAACAGCTGCTCGTGCTGTGTACTAGTGGAGGAAATACATACGGAAGACACAGTAGTGCCTTGACGCTCTCAGGACTGGACGCTGCCACAAATTGATTGTGCTCGCTGTCATCTGAGTCTGGCTCAGGAGCCTGCCGAGACAGGTTGCTTCCGGATATGAGTGAGCTCATGGTGTCCAAGAGGGAGCGTATGTGTGTTGTGATGCATGCACAAACACGCTTGCTGCTGATCCGAACCCTGTGTGATCGAGTAAGCTGCCTGTGTATCACGGGTCAGCTTGCAATGAGTGGTGGGTGGCTTAGTTGATGCCAGCTACAGTGTTGACTGGTATGTGGGTAAGGAGCATTGGTTTGACGAGCTGTGTCTTCCCCAGGTGGTGAGGTGTTGTTCAACTCCGTTGAGTGTGCTCTTGGAGGTGCCTGCTTACCTGTGCTTCAGCCCCCAATGGCGAGCAGAAGGGGCCGTCACGAACGCACAGAAGTACGCAAGTGAGCAAGAAGATCTGCTTGATTTCTGGATGGCAGGTAGTGAGAATATCTCGTCTGCTGCTGTGTTGTTGACGTTCACGATACTGCTGTTGAAACAAATGTTGCTGGCCCGGATGCTGTACAAGGTGGCGATGTGAGGAATATCAAAGGAAGAAAGTCTCTCTAGACTTAAACAAAAGATGGACAAGGGAGGGAGGGGTTGATAGAAGGCTGTCCAGGCTTAATGCAAAGGTAAGAAAGGGAAGGGGAAGAAGGGGAAGGGCTGATGGTGTTGGTTGCAGGAGGGACTGCTTTTAAAAAGGGCAGCAGGCAGACATGCCCCATTTTAAAAGGGAGTCTGCAAACAGCTGTCGTTTCCCAGCCGAAGCTAGCAGAACATTCTGCCCCTTGAAAGCAAGGCAAAATAAACAAATATCGTGAGTGAGGCGACTCGACCCTCCATAGCGAGTCACTGCGGCGTTGTCGTTCTCGGGAACAGGGAGCAAGCAAGCCGGGAGCACAGAGGGACTCACACAAGAGGCCCAGTGTACGGCAGTCCATAAGCCTGGCACAGGATTTTGCTGGAATAACAAAGCAGATAATCATCCAGTTGGTTGCAAAGAGGCTCTGTAAGAAGCTGCCGGATATCATGCCCCATAGCAGCCTCTCAGGGGCACATTGTGGCCTTTAGTCCCGGCCAAGCTGTGCATTCCTCGTCCGCTTCTGGACAATAAGCTTTTGTCTTCCCCAATGCCATGACAGCCATTATTTTAGGCCACTTCTTGGTTATTGTCACGCTCAAATCACTGGTAATGAGATCGAAACCCTTGTGTGAAGGTTTGTACCACGGCATAGTTGTCAAACACAGCGGTATTGAGGCTGACCTTGACACAGTCAGTTCCGGCTTGACCGATTGCTCACCAGAGTCTGTCCTCCAGAAAGAAGATTTTGCCTCTGTAACAGATACTTCAGTATGCATGACTATCAGGAGAGCCACATGCCGATCGTCTCCATGTCCTATACCAGCAATAGGAACCAATCAACGTGCAGGGCCTGGCTTGCTTCTCATAGTCTTCTTGATGCGTCCATCAGCGAAAATCGGCAACTCAGACAGACATAAAAAGTTCAAAAGTTACCTGAGGCGGGAAGGACGAGAGTCATTTCTTTTGGTGGCTTGTCATGTGTTTATGAACTTTCGACTTCGGAAGATGTGTGGCCTTGTGGCTTCCGGCCAGACATCAAGGAGCAAGGCTCGATTTGTGCCTCGGTAGCATTACGCTGTGGGCTCAGCCCCTTTGGTCGCATAGGCAAGACTGATGATCGAACCGATAGTTATAGGACCATGTATAAAACGGCCGGCGGGCTGTGACGTGCGACGGGCAGGGCGGAACAAGGCCACCGAACAGCAGCGATCGGGAGTGGGATATGAGCTGTTGCGCGATACCGAGGATCGAGCATAGACATTTGGCGTTCGGTTCAGATGGTGGGAGACCAAGATTGGCAGGCCCTGGATGAGAGACCTGCCGAGAGAAGAACCACAGACACATAAATAATCCACGTCGAACCAAACAAGCCCCGTCAGTAGTGCCCGGAAAAATAGTATGAATCGCTGGCAAGGGCCAATAGATGTGACAGACACCAAGAGAGGGCTGGCTTCAACCGTAAGCCACGAATGAGGACGAGAGGGGCACGTATGATGTACTTCATGAGAGGGTGATATAGTGAGACAAAGAGGGAGCCAGTCAACTTATAAGTGCCTGCTTTCCTGGCCGCACCTTCCCCTTTGAAGAGACGAGCAGCATGAGCAAGGGCAGTTGTACATACGATATAATGAAATACGACACGAGAGTTATACACAGCAAGGAGGGCAAGGGGGAAGCTGAACAATGATGCACATCAAGATGGCCAAAACCAAGTGACGGAAGAAGAGTGATACCCGCTCTTGCGGTGCGTTTGCTTGCGGTGGGCAATAATAGAGTCGAGTCACTCGGCTAGATCTGTCGCTGTCAATGCCGCAGGATCCCTTATGCTGGAGTTTCCGAGGATGTGGCCGAGGTCAACGGGCAGAACTTCAGTACTCCCTAACACGGCTTGAAAGACACTCTTGCGTGACTCACTGAATGACTGCATGGTTACAAGAAGAGAAGCGTGGGATGAGTGACGGCGCACGTGCTGAGGAAGAAAGGACATTGAAGGGCTTTGCAAAGCATGAGCAATTCGGGTTAGAATAAATGAGCTTGAGACCGCTTTTGCGTAGTCTTACCAGACCTGCTCTATTATTGATAGTGCCCGACACTGAGAAGCAAAGTTTTAGAGCAAGTTCATTAAGAAAAAGGTAAAGAAGGCTAGCAGACGGGAGACTGGTGATCAAATGCCGGGCTGTGTGTCATGGTCGAACTATTCGCCATTGGACTTCACACATGCCCCTGATTCGACGCCCATGAACTTCGGGTTGGGCCACTTGGCTTAGACACATAATCACAAGACAGCGCCTCTTAGGAAAGATTTTAAATTTAAGCAATCTAATTGTTCCATTAATCGCTCGGATGGCGAGCATCTTGGGTCATCAGCTAGAAATGACGGGAAGGAGACGTCAAGCTATTGATCCTCCTATGTACAATCATCAGTATCTTGTCAACTAACCCTAACTCCAAGATAATGTTCTTCGAAACGCATGCGTGCAAGGAAGAAAAAACCGGAGACTCAAACGCCGGGTACTATAATAATCAGTGAAAAGATGGGCTGAGTTGTCGTGCACTGTGTTACCAGTTCAGTGGGAACCTGTAACTCGTAACCCGTCAGTGGTCGTGTTCCAGTTGCGGGATCAAACCAGCCTGTTGTCCGTTCTGCAACCGTGCTTGCCGAGAGGGTCCAGAAAAGGCAGTGAGATGCGGTGACTGCGGTGATCGGGATGTCGAGAGATAAATCGAGCTCGACGGCGACGTCGAGCGCTTCCACATGGGAGATCGGTTGAGAAGTAATTGTATCTTGCAGTCATCAGTACCGCTGAAATTTTGCGTGTCGCCTATGCTTTCTCTTACCGGTTGGGAGAAAGCCTAGAGCAAAGCATTTGCGGATCCGGATTAGCGACTCAGAAAGCCTTGGAGTTTGCTCGGAAGAGACTGGCGTAGACGGCATCTACCACCGGCGCAGCAGTGATCATCCTGCCGCCGAAGTAACGACCGTTAAGGCCCTTGATTGCGTTCTCGCCTCCCTGCACCTTGTCAAACTTGAGATAAATGTCTCCCTTGGAGTTGGGTTCGACGGAGATGTGGACGACGTGGCCGTATTTGTTTTCCGCCTCCTCACGGACGTCCTCCTCTAACTCTTTGACCCAGTTGTCTCCCTCTTCCCTGTACCACGGTTAGCAAAGAACAGTTCCCATGTCAGAAATAATGATCGCTAGACTTGACTTACTCATCGGGATCGAACATGTTGTGAAGAACAACGCAACGGCTGGCCTGACTCACGCTGACAGGCAGCGGCTTTGGCTCCGTCTTGGGCTTGAGAATCTGTCGCTCAGTGTTTGCGCTCGGGGGCTCATCAGTTCTTGCTAACTTTCTCATAAGAGCGTCCCGGCTATAGTTGTTAAAGTTGACGCCAGCGACGTCGGTGTCATCCAGAGCGCTCGCGCCAGTCCCCTTGTCGTTATCACGGGCACCGGCACGGTCAAAGTTGGATGTCGGTGCCCCACGGCCACCCGCACCCGAGAAAGCAGACCCCTGATACTGTTGGTTTTGGCCCTGGAATCTCTGCAGGAGATTGGCAGTGGATTCAGGGGTGAACTTATCGTTTCCAAGTCCGACGCGGATCGGTCGACCAGCAAGATCGAATCCGTTCATCTTCTCCAAAGCCTCACGTGCTTGGCCGGCATCTCGGAATCTGCGATGGTGTCAGCATGCAGGTCAAGGGAAAGGGATTGTAGGGTCTACTTACTGCACGAATCCATAGCCACGGCTGCGTCCCGTATCATCCTTCTGAAGCTGGACGAACTCGAGTTCGCCGAATGGCTCGAAGACATTCTGAAGATCCTGCTCAGTGATGCTGAAGTGAATATTGCCAACGTACAGACGGTGGAAAGGGATCGAGTTGGGGTGACCGCCGGAGCCGCCGGTCTCGCGGACTTGTCGATTCTTCTCAGCTTCGGTGAGCTGCACGATGACCGGAATACCTAGGAGCTTTTGTCCAGTAAGCTGTAGAGCAGCCTGCACAGATTCCTCGTCCTTGAATTCAACGTAGCCGACCCTGAGAGGCAAAAGTCAGTACATGCCGCAGCGCAACTTGGGGAGCATCTGCGAGTGGTGGATTGGTGAACACATACCCCTTTGACCGGTTGCTGACCCGGTCTTTCACGATCTGAGCTTCAGATACGGGGCCAACCTTTTCAAAGAACTCCTTGAGCTCCTTTGTCCGCAACCTCGCGGCAAGCTGCTGGACGAATACAGTCCTACGATCCCTCTCGTCCTCGGTGAGCTGCGGCGGCGTAGGGTCGCTGCTGACGTCCTTGTCCGGGCGAGGGGTGCGGCCGCCACGGCGGTCTCGGTCGTCATCTCGTCGCTCTCGGCGTTCCCTATAATCCCGCCGATCGTCGCGGTCTCGAGGGCGGTAGAAACGGCCGCCTGGCGACCGAGAGCGCGATCGACCATGACGGCCACCGCGATAGTAGTCCCCGTCCCTGTGGCGCCGTGAGGAACGGTCGTCGCGGTCCCTGCTCCTACTGCGGCGCCGACTACTCCTATGACTGCCGGTATCACTGCGTGGAGTCCTCTCAGCGTCTGGGGTGCCGCGGCGGCTGCTATACCGGTCGCGGCTGCGATCACGGTCACGGCGCTTTCTGTCACGGCTTCGGTCACGGTCACGGTCCCTATCCTTCTCCCGGTCGCGATCACGGCTTCTCTCGCGACTTCGGTGGCGGGACTCGCCGTTGAGCTTCTCGTCGTTGGTGCCATCGGCTGCTGCCTGGGCGGATGGCGCATCCTCCATGTTCACATCTTGCTTCGCAGTCTCCTCAAGGAGCGCCTCGACATCATATGATGCCATCTTGGATCGTGTGGATGAGTTTGTGTTTGTCCGGCAGCAAGTAGAGTCAGGAGAGTCGAGTCTGCAGGGACTGCTGATAACGATGGTGTGGAGGCATGCAGGCAGGCAACAGGGTAGGGTGATGTGGTGTTTTATGAGGAGACACACGGGTGGGGCCAGCCAGCACTTTGATTGCACAAATTTTAGCCTGGCCCAAGTGGACCGTGCACACACCGGCTTAGTGCTCTTGCTGCTTTGCAGGGATGAGCGGTCTAGAGCCCAAGTGCTTTGGTCTGTGAAGTTTCATTGAGAGCGACTTGTTTCATTATTACTTATTATCGAGCGAATCCACGCTGGAGCAGCCGACTGGCAAACAGTCATTTCCCTGTGCCTCGATACCATAGATTTTACCCATACCAAGCTGTGGCGTTCTTGTGGAAGGGGACGCCTTTCTGTGGACAGGAACCACCCCAACCCTATTTCGCCTGCTGGCGCTGTTTTCAGACGCCATCCTATATGTCTTGAATGATATACATGTACACTGAAATGTAGTGTCGACGGAGCCCAGACGCCTTGTGCTCCTATTTGGTCTTCATGACCGGTGCCGCCTTGATCTCTGTGCCGAAGATGGTGTCCCAGAACTTACTGGTGACACCAAAGCCGTTCTCGTAGTCCAGGAAGTGGTGCTCAAGGTGGTATTTCTTGAGCTGCTTGTACCAGAGCGGCAGATTCTGGTGATGCAGGAAGTAGTGCGTCATGTCGTAGCACGTATAGCCGAACATGCCACCCGAGAAGACTGCCACGGCAACGAACCAGTTCCAGAAGAAGATGAAGTGTGCAAGCTTCCAGAATGGAGCCACCAGCACCAGGAAGAGCGTGGGTGGCATGACAAGCCGGTACTTGTCCATAGGCAGATAGTGATGCACACCGTGCAGGGTAAAGTGCAGGGTAATACCAACACGGTTATCCGGCAGGTAGCTAACACATTGAAAGTAAGTTACACTGTGGTCAAATCAGGTATGATGAGGCATAAACTTACTAGTCGAGGTGGAACAGGAACCTGTGCAGCAAATACTCGATGAGCGACCAAATGAAGAAGCCCAAAACGAAGAAGACGGCCAGATTGTAGAAATGCTCAAAACCCTGAGCAGCCGAGTAGACGCCGTAAGTCACGCAGGGCCACCACGCCACCGGAACAACCCACCAAGGGGTCTTGCTGAGGGGCTCAAGAAAGTTTCCAAAGAAAGGCGCTGACTGACCCCCCTTGTAGTGCCTTGGGCGGTGAACCTGGTCGAGGTAGAACTCCTTGCTGAAACCGCCGAACCACACCTGCGGGAAGAGAGGCTTATTGAGGTCGAGGAATTTGTGCTTCTTGTAGTCTTCCGAGTAGTCCGTCTCCTTATTCAGGTCTTCCTCGCTCGCCATGCCCGTCCTAGGGTGAACCCATTTTCCATTTGCAGCACCACTACCGTTGGCGTTGCCGTTGAGGTGAGCGTCGCCGTTGACCCCATTTGGCCCACCTGCGCCCAACTTTGACTTTTCTCCGGCTACGAAGCCAACAAGAGAGTCTTCGAGCACTTCGTAGGCAGCCTCGGAGTGGTCGTGGGAGTCCGGGTCCTTGAGGATGGCTGTGATATCCTTGCCAGCCCAGTCGAGGACGAGGTCGGAGCCGCCGGGGTGTGCGTCGAGGAAGTCGGTGACGTCGTAGACGTTGTCGCCGACGGTGACATAGCAGGACTTTGCCGAGCTGTGTGTCTCGACGTCGGCGCGCGTGAAGAAAGGGAGCGTACGCGACGGCATCGTGTCTTGCAGATCAGCGATGGGCCGGAGGGTGCGGTGAACCTGTCGTGTCCTTTTGGGTCGGTGGCGAAGGACGAGAAAAGGAGTGGGGTGGTGCTGTAGACAGGTAAGACGACTATAAAACAGACAACGCGGTGTCGCGGTTCGGTGCGGGAATCTGCGAACCGACGGACGCACGGGTCAATTGGCTGGTCCGGCCGTAGAGAAGGACTAGACGACGCGAAGGGAGCCGGCGGACAAGAAGAATATCAGGACTGACAAACAGTCACGCAGACGGCGAGAATTGAGAAGACGCGGGAGATGAAATAAAGCTGGATGGACAGGCCAGGAAATGAATTATACCTACACCGGGCTCAGGGACCAGGGACCAGGGGCGAGGAAGATGGGTTTCGGGTCTTCTCCAAGACCAGATAGATGTCTGCTCGAGGCCCTACCAAGGTATGTGTTACCCTATCATCAGCTGGGCCCTGCTGGGGTGGCCTGACCGGCCGGGCTGCTTAACTCCCCAAAAGTGCCCGTCCCCTTGCAGTGCTGGCGGGATCCCTGGGAAGGCTTTTGAAATTCGACGGGCAGTAAGAGTGGTAGCCCATAGATGATCAACCCACTAGGTGCTCAGTGGCGCTACCCGGGATTTGGACCAGGCCGAACAATGGCATGGTTCTGGGTGGCCCCAAGAGGAGCGGTATTCCCAATCTCGCGGGTGCGCTGGCAACATGTCTGATCCTGATCCTCAGATCCTGTCTGTCATCATTAATCAATGGGGCAGTTGGTGGTCTACTGTGCTAATTATCTGTCTGCATTGCGAGGGGCGTCAGATCAGATTGGGGAGGGCTGACTTAGAGCTGCGGCCCTGCTTATCCGCAGGTACACTAGCAGAAAGTCGATCAATTAAAAAGCTGTTCGCCTTCCCAAAGTCTTCAGGGTCCGAGGGATCCAACGTTGTAGTTCGACACGGTACCCTTGACCAGGTGCTCGCTCCCCTTCACATGCGAGCCAAAAGCAAGAGAGCCCCTTAGAGAGCCCCTTAGAGCCCCTTGCCAGGTGCCAGAGCTGCCGCAGCTGCCAGTCATCACCCAGACTCTTCAGCTCAGCTCAGGTCGATTGCTCTTCTCTCGCCGTGCAGAAGCAGTGGCCTCAGTCTGGTCCGTGCCGTCTTGTCTGCCCAAGAGGCAGTCCCCATGACAGCCGCCCAGCCAAGCCCGGGACTACGGCACAGTAGTCGACTCGACACTACCGCTGTCCGCTGCAGGTAGAAGAAGTCATGTCGACATCAGCTGTGTGGCTTTGTTGACGCAGCCCAGCTGGAATCGTCTGAGGCAGCCCATCACAGGTGACATTCCAACAGGACCTCGGGTGGCGCAGCCACATGAGGGCGGACGAGCGCAGAGGCGAGCAGGACTGCAAAAGCCAACGTCTTTTACAGAGTGCCTGAGGGAAAGGAAGGATACCCAGGGTAGCTAGCTGAACCGTATACGTGCCTACCACTGCTCAAGTACTACCGTGAGCGAGGTAGATGATCTAGTCATCTTGCCCCGCCTCCGAGGTGAACTCATTCTTAGCAAACGGAACCGAGCAAAATCCTTGGAATCCTGGAATGTCAGCCTCTGCTTTCTTCACGCACACCTGACCACAATTCTTACTCCCCTTGTTTTACCACAACATACATACTTTGATATTTCCAATCCTGAGTACACACTCTCATCAGTCAATCCATCTCGTCTGGCACGCGCGCCGTCTCCTCGTCTCGTGCAATAACCCGACCTCGTCATGGCTTCCTCTGGCCTGAGGTGGGGCCCCGCCACCTCCATGCTCCTTGTCCTCTGCGTCATGCTGGTGCTGTTGCCCGGCAGGGCACACGCATTCGGCGCTGGAAATATCCCATCCATTGGCAAGTCACCCGAGGCTACTACAAATAAATGTATCTGACCAGGCACATTTCTGACAATCCGTCACCACAGCCCAGGTCGAAGGCACAAACTGGCGCCATGGCGATATTGAGGATATGCTCAAGACCGTCGCTTTCTTGCACGGCAAGAAATGGACCAGCATGCTGGTGAAGCGGACTTATTTTGGCAACTGGCTACGTGATTATTCCCAGGCTGTAGATGTGGGCTCGCTCAAGGGCTGCAATGCGCCTACCATTCGGATCCTTGTTTGGGTGCTCTCATTCATGAGTTTCGGTTACGCCACTGAAGAATTCGAGGTGACTGAGGAGCGCCTTGGTGTGTAGTAAGTGTCAGGCCAGCTCTGCTTGGAGACCGTGCCCTCTGCCTTCAGCAAGTTCACCGTCTTTAGAGGCATCTTTTGCGCGCGCTGTGACGCTCAGCTGACGCATGGCAGCCGACCCGAAGAGCACATAGACAACCCGCTCGGCTACGCCGACGGCATGGACGCTCGCACGTTTGACAAACGGCTCAGAGGCCCAGTCGAGCCGGTAGAGACTGAGATTGATATGCGAACCGGCATGAAGAACTATATCGCCAACGAGTCCGGTGGGTGGGCCACCAGCGCTGGATATTTGCGCTTCTCCTTCGCGAGGAGTATCCACTTCGGCAGGCTCTACACCAGCGGAGGGAGCGGCAGGAGCGGCAAGGAGGCCGATCTCTGCGAGGCTCTGAGGTGTTTGGGCCAGGCCCTCCACTGCATGGAGGACTTCAGCGCACACAGCAACTACTGCGAGTTGGCGCTGCGGGAACTGGGCTACCACAACGTTTTTCCACACTGTGGAACTGACGCCCAGATCAACTTGCGAGGGAAACATGTTTACCCAATCGTGACGGGCACCTTTGGAGGCGTTGACTTCCTTCATTCGGTTCTTGGCGAGGCTACTGACCACTTCACCCAGTCCGAAGTCGACGAGGTCGACATTGCGCTGAAGAATGCCGAGAAAGGGGCCGCTGGAGGTGACATCAGCCGCGGTGGTACGACGGGCGAGCGCGGTCTTTTTGGTCTCAGCTTTGACGGCCTCAGCTTTGGCGGTGGTAGCGGCGGCGGCAGCAACGTCGGTTCGGACTTCATCTCAAGCATCGCTAAACTACCGGGCGTAGGGTCGGGTTTTGCTTCTGAGGCTCGCAACCTTCAGCAGGCGTCTGCGGACCAAGAGCGACAGAACGAGCGCACCCGGGCGAATGTGAACCAGGTTCCAGGCATGTCACCGGATTTCGATCCCGTGCAAACGGCTAAGCGCATCTACCCGATTCTCGAGTTTCGGGACAAGATCGTCAAGTCGCTGTCAAACATCATCAGCAAGGTTCCTGGCTTGGAGAAGCTGCTAGAGCACATCAGTGAGACTCTCACCGCGTTTGTGCTTGGCCTTCTAGCTCCGTTTGTGCGACCCATCATCAACCAGGTTTCGAAGGCGCTCAAAGATGGGTCCTCAGGAGTCATCACTGCAAGCGCCAACAACCAGCTAGAGCCCTGGAGGAACCCCTCATGCACCGACCCAACTCACTCCATGCTGTCCAAGGACCACTTCACCAACATCCTCAACCCATGCGCCGGCAGAGTTGCTTCTACCATTTTGCAGTACACAGTTCCGTGAGTATTTAGCCACGTCACAGGTCGGGGAGCCACTTCGCTAACAAACCTGCATAGTCGCGTGCTGTACGCCTGGGAGCACACAGGCGTGCCAGTTGATGAAGTCGTCAATGACGTTCTCCGCGCCTTTCACCACCCAGCCATTCGCGACGAACACATTCAGGTCCAGAAGGACATGTTCGAAACCGTGCGTCAATGGGCTCAGGAGTACGGTCGTAACCACGACCTCAACCACACTCTGGGCTCGGAGTCCGTCAAGAATGGAAAGAACCACATTATCCGCCATGATCAGAAAGGTGGGCACAACCACGGTGCAAACGATTGGTCCGCTTGGAAGAACGCCCTCGGTGAAGTCGGCCATGGAAAAGTTGCGGGCTCTCTATGGTCTCAGGTGCAGACGCGAGACCTTGACGCCATGGAAGGTCGTGACGGCCGGCCACAGGACCAGTATATAAGCCAGGAGCCTGCACCACCGCAGGCAGCTCGACCGTATGGCTCGTACGGTTACGGCCAATCCGATCATCCCCCAACTGGAGGAGCCGCCGATGATTACCTGCGTCCGTCTCAGCCAGACCAGCAGTACTACGGTCACACCCCGCCCCCTCCGAATCAATACGCCGCGCCGGCTCCGGGGCCCTATGGGCAACCGTCGCCAGGGCCCCCTGGCCAGTACGGGTATCCCGCACAGTATCAGGGCTCGCAGTATAGTCAAGGCCCCCCGCCTCCGGGGCCGGGAGGATACTGGGGTGGTGGTGGCCCACCACCCCAGGGTGGATATCCTGGAGCTGGACACGGCCCTGGTGGGCAGCAATACCCGCCTGGACCATACGGGCAGCCTCCACCAGGCCAGGGTGGATGGGGTGGCTATCCTCCAAGGTACTAAGATATACCGCCGTATTGGGCTTTTAATTGCCGGCCAGTAGGTATAGATTAGGAAGACAAGGACTAGCGGAGATCAGGTGCAGCCGCCAAGGGAAAAGGCGTTTTTGGTGGTCCGTACGTTCTGCTTGAGAATGATACACGACGGGTCGATGATCATGATAGGCAGGGAGACACCTCTTGCAGTGTTACCTTCATGTCCTTAATGCCAATTATGTTTTGAATTGTTTCTGTTCCGTTGAAGGAGAACTAGGTGATGCCGTTTGCCTGATGAAAAAAAAAAAAAAGACTCGTACTTCTTGCACAGCTACATGTATGTTTTTGCATGTAACTACAGCTCTAAGGCACCTTTCAGGGCAGTTGAGGCCGCACGGTTGAAGAGTAACGGGGGTTGACGCATGGGTATGATGGTGCGGCTCAAACATCTGGCTGAATCAAATATGTAATCTGCACATGTTCTATCCATCTAAACAGGATACGGTACCGAAGCTGGGCCCGGGCGGTGTCGTGTAGCCCCCAGTAGAACGCCAAGTTGTGATGAGCATTTTATAGAGAGCTGACACAACAAATCATCGGCATGGGCTTTGCAACAAGTAGCCTTGCATGTATTTCATGAAAGGGGCGCAGATCTCAACATGTCCGATGTCAAATGTATCCAAATGCTTCTTGATCTGTGTATGTATGCCCTATGTACGAGTGTATTGCTAACATAGCTCCCCTTTTCTCCTTGTTGGGTATCTTATGGTTCAACAAGCCACGCAGCCTCCCACAACACCTATTCCTCGCTGTACATCTACTTCTTATAATCTTTCACCTCCTGCCCCTCCTTGGGTCAAGGGCCTCCGCCCTCCTAGCATCGCGCATCTCCTTGGTGCCCAGGCTACCCAGGCCGCCCTCACTCCTTCTCTCCCAGCCACCCAGGCGCACCACAAGGCAGGTGGCGTTGTCGCCGTTGTGGCTCACCTCGTTGGCGTATTCCACGACGCTCTTGGCACCTTGCTCGGGGGTCTTGGCCTCCTTTATCACGTCCACTATCTCCTGGTCGCTCAGCGTGCCGCTGACGCCGTCGCTCATGAGCACCAGAAACGAGTACTGGGCCGGGCCTAGGTCGAGGCGCGTCAGCTCGGGCTCAGCGCTGACCCCGACCCGCTTGGACTGCATGTCGCCGAACGACCTGCTGTTGGCCAGTCCTCCTATCCGCTCCTCGCCGAAGCTGTCAGTCACCGACTCGGCAAATCGCGCCAACCTTCGGCTCTCTGTCGGGCTCGAGGGGTGGTGGTCGCTCGTCAATGGCACCGCCAGCCCCGTGGCCGTCTCGCACAGCAGGATGCGCGTGTCGCCGACGTGCGCGACCACGACGGTGCTGTGCGTCGCCGGGTGCCAGTAGGGTGCCGGCGTGGGCGTCGAGATGAGGGCGATGGAAGCGGTGCTGCCGCCCTTGAAGCGTGTGGGCCCGCCGATCTTGTGACCCGATGGGGCAGCGTGCGGTGAGGATCCAAGCACCTCGTCCTGGTTCAGTGGTTGGTTGTCACTCACGTAAGGGTCGTCTGGGTCAGGCTTGCGGGCCTGGGCGGTGACGAAGTCGAGGTCAGCACGGAGGAAGGCGTAGGTCAAGACCGACTCTATGGAAACCTTTGGGCTGGCGGGTTTGGCCTTGGGATCGGCGTTGATGATGGCTGAAGAGCTGCCGGGATCAAACAGGGCGGGCCTGAATCTCTTGAAGTAGCCGCCTATGGTCCTCTTGTACTCGTCGAGGAGCTCCTTCTCAAGCTTAATGGCCATTGGAACATCCGCTCTCACCGGGACCGGTTCCTGGCCCGCGGCTGTAGGCAGCTTGCCATTCGCGGGAGGCGTCTCGTGCATCTGAGCCCTGACCTCTTCTGGAGTCTTCATATCCACGCCCTCCAAAGCTTCTTCTTTCGATTCTCCGGGAGGCTTCAACGGCTCTGGGCCATCGGCCTTATCTGTTGCTCCCTTGGCTGCCTTGTTCCTCTTTCTAAGACTACTTTTGAGCTCGAAATCCTTGGCAGCCTCTTCGACGTAGCCATGCAACTCGTCCCTAAGGAACTCAGCACATTGAGAGCCACCATGGCCGTCGAACACGCCGAAATAGAATATCTGAGGGTCTCCGAAGGGGCTGTCCGCAGTCGTCGCCTCGCCAGCATTGTTCCTCCTCTCACTCCGCACCAAGCTCATGGGCGCCCGCTTGGCGAAAGCCGGCAGATCGATGGTGCCAGCTTGGTCTGTGTCCTCGTTATAGGGACGGCTGCCCCTGCCGCTGAAGGCACCAAAGTGGTGCTTTGCACTGCGTAATGGTATGCGCACCACTGTCAGGTCGCGGGACAGCATATTAGGCGGCGACGCTGGAGTCGAGGAGCCAGGCCCAGGAGTGTGCGGGGTCGAGGCGGCACGAGGAAGCTTGTGGTGCGGACCAGTGGCGACTCTCGAGTCGGGGTGGAGGGAGGACGAAGGAAGGTGGGTGACGAAGTAGTTGTGAAATCCACGAGCCCGGCTAGAAGTTGCTTGGGGCGCCTGTTGCTGCAAGTTGCTGTGAGACGGCGAGACGGGTGCGGTCCTATCCATGGATAGTTGGCGCTGGGCGTGGAACCAGCGCCTGCCTGTAGTGCGGCCTCGTGTAACAGCATGGGCTGTCTGCGAAGCTGTCGGGGTGGCATCATGGAAAAAGGTTGCGACGAAGCCCATGAATTCTTCGAGAAGCGCGGCGGTGTCATCAGACTTGACTGCTGAGGGCCGCGTCCTCGGCAGCAGCGAGGATGATGGCCGAGGCATGGTCGTGGCTGTTCTGCAAGGCTGGGCTCGCAATCTCGCCGCGTCTCAAGAAAGAAGTAGATGCCACGAAAGGAGCAATTGGACAGGGCAGGAGAGCCGGAGGAGTTGGTCGAATGGCACCTCCAAGGCAAATTGGAGGTCCATCAGCGAAAATACTGTATACCGGATCGGAAGTGCCAAGTTGGAAGCTGACGTATCGTGGGCCCCGTAGGCGAGGTTGGCCCGGTGGGGACCAGGGCTGTTGTCGTCGATAATGCTGAGTGGACGTCGGGACGCCAGAGAAAGCTGGACCTCAACGGCGGCTAAAGACTTCAACGGCTAGAACAGTAGAGCAAAGGGAGGAAACAAGACACTCGGCTTGCTGAACCACCAGGGTTGGACATTAAGAACCTTGGGAGGAGGAGGAGGAGGAGGAGGAGGAAGCAGCTGTGCCTGGAAAGCTCCATGCCACGGTACTGTAATAAACAGGATAGAAACCCCGGGTTCCAAATGCCATCATCGTAGGTTATTTCCCGTCTGTGACCCCATTGAGGAGCCGTTGTTGAGTCCCCACCCATTTTCAACCCTGGCTGTCCGGCAGGCACGGGCAACAAGGTGCCCGAAGTCTGCCACTAGACTGCCCCTGGAGCTGCCCTGCCAGGCCTTCCTCGGGAACCCTGGGGTGGTATTATTACCTGGGAGCGATCCGGGTTATCCCCATGGGCCGCAGCCCGACTTCAAACGTGCGCCCACGACGTCACCGATCAGGCGAGGCTGATGAATCTGATCCCATCCACACTTCACATTAACCTTTCGTACCTTGTCCAGTCCGCGGCATTCTTCCACCTATTATGATCTGCGCTGCCGACTGTTCCTCTCAAATTATCCCATGGACGAAGCATCCGAGACTGGCCAAGATGATGGAGTCCCGGCATCACCCACCGACCTGCCAAAGGTCATCACCATTGCCCCCAAGGGTGACATCCTCCTGGACGTGACTTTCGAAACGTCAAAGGCAACACTCAGGGCAGCCCGTGCCGCACTGCCCAAGCCTCGCCCCGCCCAGCGCGACCCACCTGCCCCCCAGCCGCTGCTGAAGCCCCGGATTCATCTTGCCTACCGTGTGGATCTCTCCACGCTCAAGAAGCACTCGAGGTACTTCACCAATCTGCTGACCGATACGCGCTTCCAAGAAGCCCGCGACATCGAGTCCAGGTTCCGCGACCTGTCCCTGCGCAATGAGAAGCCCGCAGACGTCGACTCAGACCAGCTGCCCCGCGTCCTTATCGTCGACGACGACGAGGCCACGCGCTCTGCCGGGCGCGAGGATGTCTTCCGGGATCTGCTGAGGATCCTGCACGGTGGCGGCATCACCACGAGGCCCGTGACCATGCTCTATGTGGCCACCATGGCCGTCATGGCTGATCGCTTCGACTGCACCCCAACCGTCTCGCGCTACCTGACCACGGGGCTCAAGTTCAAGTGGCCTGCCACCCCCCAGCCCAAGCCGAGCCCCGAGGTGGAAGGGATGACGAGCCTGACCATCTCCGGGGAGGAGGTACTGCGCCAGAAGGCACTTGTCTCTTGGCTGCTTGACCATCCACTCAAGTTCCAGGCGGCTACGCGGGAGCTGGTGCTCTACGGCTCCCACGCCTGGGCCGCTGTCGGCGACGAGGACGATGATGGCGCAGGCCCGGGGCCTGTTAAGCAGCCTGAGTCGTCCCGTCGGGATGCTCTGTGGTGGTATCTCCCCAGTGAATTGGAGGGTAAGTGCCCTCCACCTCTTGCACACCAAAGTTTTCACATTTTTCTACGCTCCCTGCCCTGCTTTCGCCTGTTCGCCTTTCTGTGATAATTTGCTGAAGACTGAAGCACGTCAAAGAGGAACTCCACTACCGCCGCACGCTTATTCTCAGGACGCTAGCCTCAATAGTAGGCCACTTCCTGCGTCTATACTCCTCCCGTGCGCGCCAGTGCAAGCTCGGCTACGACTCGAGTGCCGCCTGTGACTCCTTCCAGCTGGGCGAGATGGTCAAGTTCTTCACGGCGAAGAACCTCCTCTTCCTCGTAAACTTCTCCCCGTCCTCGCAAGAGAGCATCAGGGACTTCGCCGCCGTGGATGTCAGCTCCATCCTCGCGGCACTCCGACAGAGCCCCCTCTACCAGATAGACAAGAACCACACCAACTGCGGGCTCAGGTCCAAGATCACGCCGATCCTCGAGTACGTCCAGGTGATGCTGAGCTCTAACGTAGGCGTGAACCTGCAGGCGTGGAAGAAGGAGCCCAAGACTGCAACCTGGATCACGGCGTCCGGAGGAGCCGCAGAATCCGACAGGGGCAAGCCGGCCCGCAAGAAGGAGTTCAGTGTCGGTACTGCAGGTGGGGGAGACGGTAAGGGCCCAGGGAGGGACAAAGTGTTCCGCTTCACGAGGTCCCTTGCCCAGGACCAGAGGCTCAGGTACGAGGGCGCGATGGCTGCCGACCGGATGGCGCTGGACTTATTCATGGCAGAGGCCTGGGACTGGACTCCCGAGGACGACATTGGTGGCTCTGGAGGCAGGGAATTTGCAACAACCAAGTGGCTCAAATGATTTCTGACAGCGA
This sequence comes from Diaporthe longicolla, assembly GCA_000800745.1. NCBI lineage: Eukaryota > Fungi > Ascomycota > Sordariomycetes > Diaporthales > Diaporthaceae > Diaporthe > Diaporthe longicolla. The sequence continues at coordinate 436,506 of JUJX01000004.1, forward strand.
GTGTGCCACATTAGGGGCCCGGGGAGGGTAGAAAGCAGGTAGACATTGCCTTGAGATTCTTATTCCTGATAGTATATAGACCTGAGTCCGCTCAGGATTTCGAGAGGTTCACTCCTCACAGCCAGGCTTGGCAGCAACAGACAGCATCTCTAAAACGCACGTCGACACTGACGGCTCGGAATAGAGTCTCGTTGCATGCGATACAATTCCTCCAAACTGGCTAGCTGCCCAATTGTCTCCAGCAAGCGCACCAGAATATGCATTGAACAGATTGTAACAACTCCAGGTGACAGCAGTGATTAACCTGACAAGTCACAATAAGGAGACTTGAATCGACTCTGTTAGTAATCCTGTTTCTTCCGTGATCCATACAAGGGGCTTTCCGTATGTACAAAAACACCCTCCCACAGAGGCACGTGCTGTCTAGGCCATGGTGGCCAAGCTGAACCAGTCCCTCCTTTTCGCTTTCCGATGACACCAAAAGTCCAATGAATTCTCCGCAGAGGAATACAGATGATGGCCGCGGCTCTCCTTGAAACGTTTCCGACTGGGTATTCAAATCCAACTTCTTCAAACTCTCCACATCATGGGGTCTTTATCCCGCGCCTCAGTTCCTCAGCCTTGCTTGGTAGGCCTTCCACGCCCTCACGCGGTATCTCTCTGCCTCACCCTGCGGGTCTCCGGCCTTGATGATACCTCTGCCTACGATAACGATATCGGTGCCGCATAGGCCGATCAGCTTCGATGGCGTGTTGTACTGCTGGCCCATCCCATCACCCTGCATCCCCTCGCCGTTCTCCTCCTCGCCGTCTGGCGGCAGCTTGCAGCCCGGAGTCATGTGGATGAAGTTGTCGTCGGGTTCCGAGTTCAGGCTTTCCTGTGCCACGTATCCCATCACGAAGTCCTTGTTCTCCCTCGCTGCCTCGATGCACGCATTTGTGTAACGAGCGTCCATGAGGTTGCCGCTGCTGGACATTTGTGCCAGTAGGAGCAGACCCCTCTCGAGTGGTGCTTCCTCAATGCCAGGGTAGACAATGTCGTCGACGTCGGACAGGCTCTTGGACAGGCGCGGGGAATCGGCCGGCTCGAAAGACTGTGTCACCGTGGTGATACTGACGATACTGCCCTTGCGTCCATCGGCGTCTCGAGGTGGAGGCGGCGGCGCCATCATGTTGATATCCCTAGCCTCTAGTGCAGAGGGCTTTCTCTGACCATTGGTGCCGCGAGCCCCAACATTCTCGTCCTCTTCCTCATCCATATCCTCGGGCTCACTCTCGAAACCATCACTCACAGGTGTTCCCACTGTGACGCTCGTTCGCACCTCATAGTTGATTCTTTCCCTCCATTTGGCCGCTGCTTCGCCCATTGCTCCCACCATTGGCTTGCCTGCCGAGATGTTCGCATTGACGATGTGCGCCCAGTCTATAACCCTTGCTGTTCCACCAACATACTGCATCTGCACCGTGCTGCCAATATCACAGTATTTGCGATCCTCGAAGATCAGGAAGCCATGTTTCCTGGCCAACGCCGCGAGGTACGCTCCTGTGCCCGTTTGCGGGTTGAAGTCCCAGCCCATGACGAGATCGTAGTGCGTTTTGAGGACAACAATCGAGGGGCCGACCTTGTCGGCCAGAGACAGGAGTTCCCGTGCGCTGTACACATCGGCCGACACGCACAAGTTCGACTGCTTGAGTTCCATTAACCGGAGGAGGTAGTTTGTCAGCGGGTGTGTCGCGCCCGTCGCCCGGTCGGCGTAGCTACTCGTTAAACTGGAATGCTTTGGTGCCGACATCGTGGATGTTGGCGCGGAGTTGGAATCGCGCGGCAGGGTAGTGTACGTCTTTCACCGTTCGTAGGATTGTATATCTGGTGTGAGGCTGTCGCTGGTAGGGATTTAGAAAGGATGGTCCAAGAACAGAAGGCAAGACAGTTATATCTCACCAATGCAGTCAGATGCAAAATCGGTACCAAAATGTTGTTGGCCGTCGATATCTGTTCGGCGTGAAGGGGCCCGGCGCAGGGCAGTGGTGGTCGCTAGTATATGGAATGAACTAGAGTGTCGGAGATTGAACACTTCGCTCAAGTCTCGCCGCACAGACTGGTAGAATTGCAGGCACGTCTTGTTTCTTGAGGGCCCGTCTCGCTGGTAGAACCTAAGGAAACTTAGGCTGTCTACCTCAAGTTGGTGCGAAAGAGCTCGCCAGTTGCGGAGTCGACCTGAAGCCGTGAGGTCAGGAGGGCGATTCTGGGGCCGTTGGACTTCAGATTTCAAGCGCCGAGAGGGTCAGGCTCCCGCAAAGCAGGCTGGAGGAGGAGGGTGGTACCGCTGACGTTCGTCGATAGGTCGTTGTGCGGCAAAGACGACCACTGCGAGGGGTGGGGTGAACTGGCGACTATGGGTCGGTCGGTCGTATATCGGGAGAGGAGAGCCGGCAAAAGAACCGAGGCGTCTACAAGTCCAATTGGAGAAGGCTTTGCACACAAAACCTCACAGGCTTTTCCGACAGGACAAAGTTCCAGACCTGAAGCACGCACCGCTGCAACGAAGGGCGAAGGAGACGGTGTGATGCGACAGGGGCCCGGGACTGGATGGCTTGATCAGGTCCGGGGATGGGGTTCCGGAATTGTATATGTGCCAAGTCGTCGAAGCACTACTCTGGCGGATTCCCTCTGGACGGAGGTGCTCTGGCGGGTTGGCACGACAGGAGGACGGCTCTTGTGAGTAGTGTAGCGCAGTGTGGTGCGGTGCGGTGTGGTTTGGGCGGATTTGGCGGGTAGTACCCAGGTCGGCAGGTGGTGCAGGGCAGGAAGGTTTGCCCGGCTGGGGTAGTATGCAATGCAGAGCAGAGCAGAGCAGAGCAGAGCAGAGCAGAGCAGAGCAGAGCAGAGACAGGCAGTGGAGCACAGGCAAACACGACGATCGATGTAACGTCGAGAGCCTCAAATTGGGCGTGGAAGTGGGCGTGTCTGCTGGCGAGAAATGCAGCTGGAATAGGTATTCTACACAGAAAGGTAGGTAGGCAGGTAGATATGCAGGTGGTCCCGAGTGACGTCGACAGCTGGAGAGGGTGGCTGTTGTGTCACAGGTCGTAGGCCAAGCTGATAGAGGTGAGAGAGGAACCGGAGAGGGATGGGTGGTGTCAGTCAGTCAGTCAGTCAGTCAGTGAGAGGGAGGAAGGGAGAGAGGAGTGAGTGACTGTTGGCTCAGCCGAAGGATTATCAAGACAATTCCCGGACCACTGGGGTGATGTGCAGAGGAGGGCAGAGAGAGGCAGGAACAGAGGCAGAGGCACAGAGGCACAGGGGAGGAAGGCAGGAGGAAAGAATTTATCGATGGCCTTGCCGTGCGTCCTGCGGCGTGTCTATCCAGCCTGGGTGTTTTTGGGTGTCTCTTATTTTTTTTTCCCTCCCCCTTCCCTCTGTTGACCCGCACCTCCGTCTCGTCTACGATATAGTCCCAGGTAGTTCAGGTACATGGCCTAGTACAGCCCGGTCAGTATTTGCAAGCAGGGCGAGGAGGGCAAGCAATGGCCTGTCTGCGGGCAGATGAGGGCGGGGTGGGCGGTGTTGGGAGCTCCCACCCCCAAGGGCTCCCAGGGCTGCCAGGCCCGCAAGCACGGCCGTGGCCAGGGTGCGCAGGGATGCCAGCTCTAGGGTCCAGACTCCAGATCCTCTCGTCGCCCTGAGGGACCCCCATGGCCCATGCACCTAAGGTGGCAGAGTCGCGGGCAAAACCCTGGAGCCATGGGTTTCCCTTGCGTGCAGCCAGAACCACCCGCCCGCCCGCCCGCCTGGCTACAACGCTGCAGGCACAAGCTGCTGCGACGGCTGGTGTGCAGCAGTGCAGCACACAGTACTGCGACCTGGCCCAGTGCTAATGTGGGATGTGGAGATAGATGCCCCTGGCAACTCGATCATTACTTTGTTCAGCAACTGTGACGTGTGGCGCGAGCAAGGGGAGGCGAGGGAGCAGCCTCAGACCCCGGGATGCGGTAGCTGTTCCGGAACAAAACCTACCTGCCCTGCCTACCTGCTTTGGGAGTGAGTGCTACTGTTGCGTCGAAGGCATCGGGCTAGACCAGAGCACCAGAGTGCCCGCCTGGCTGCCCCCCTTTCCCTGCCTCACCTGGCATCACCTGTCGCGATCAAACTACCAAATAATATGACAGACCGCCCCCCTCGACCCGATCCCTCAGCGGACGTATCACTCAACTCTGACGGGCAGTCATCATTCCCATCGTCCCATGCCAATCGCCGTTCCAACCAGATGACCGATTTGGGTGGGGCCCATCAGAGCATAGGATTGATGTGGATGGTGGGCTCGTCTTGCCGTGCACCAACCTGATGCTGTCCGCCGTTACCAATTCTGGACCGTGAGTCGTGATTGACCGGCGCCGACCTGCACCCGCGTTCCTTGTCCCAGAACTGACAGCCAACCTGTCAGGGGGGGGGGGTTTGGCTACCCCAAGAATAGAAGAAGCAGTTGTCCTTTCTGCCCATGGGCTCATGCAGTACATTGCGACACATGAGGTCCAGCACAACCCACCATAATGATCTTCCTCCTTCACCCCGCCCAGCCACCCAACCGGCGCTGCTCGCTCGCACCATAGTGCACAGTAATACCGCCCCCAACTGAGACTCTGCCGCTGTTGGACATATCTGCACCTGCCAGATGACGTAGATGAGCTCGGGTGCCGGCAGTCGTCATTTCTCATGTTCATTTTCGTGTCGGAGACATGCATGGGACGGCGGAAGGGGGAGAAGTCCAACATGGGCCGTCTTGCAATGAACACAAGCAAAAATACGCAGGCTATACAGAGACTGGAACAGGGTCGTTGGTTGCCATTACTGGCGAGCTGCAACACGCAGGCGAGTCAAGTGCTCGGCTGCAACCCAGCCCATGCCATGCATACTGTGACGGGCGGAGGCTGGCGGATATCTGGCCTGGTGCGGAGTGCGCGTGTGCGTGTGCGTGTGCGTGCGTGTGTGCATGTGAGGGAGACGACGGGCCAGCCTCGCACATCGTCTGTCACGGAGATTGCGGGACACAGGACGGGGCTGACGGGGTCTGACGCCGCCCACTTGCTCTTCTCGGTACTCCCGGGCAGACGGGGCATCCCTACAGTAGGGTTTGCCGAGAGTTTATTCTCTGGTGATCCCATCCACTTCGCCGGAGCTGCCGGTGACATGGATATTTCCCGTGGTGCCGTCTGCATACGACTCACAACCTCCGTGAGCCCCTTAACAGCCCAGCCCCAGCCCCAGCCCAGCCCGGCCAGTTTGACACCATAAATATCAGCCAGATGCGCAGTATGCAAGAGACAGGGCCAGAGAAAACTGGTTCTCAACTGGGCATGCCTCGTCTCCCACCGGGTCTGGTCTCGTCACCGCGATCGACCCAGAAGCAGTCACACCCCGCTGCTCCAATGCGAGAGGAGAACCTGCTGCCGACCTGCAGTTGGGCAGTGGGATATAGTCCAGAAGCCAGGGAAGCAACCTGCGCACGCCAGGCTCGCATCACGGAATCCTCTGCGAGAGATGCCGGATGCATCGGAGCGTGCTTCACCCGGATGAGTACCGCCTTCAAGGCAGCCAGTCAGCCTGGGCAACATTTGAAAGTAGTCTCCCTGCGATAAAGGAGGGTTGCCGGACCGGGGGGCTTTGCACAGGCGAATGCCCATAAGCTTCATTTTCCTCGGGCGCCTCGCGGGGATACTGTTTGGCGACTTCCGAAAATCCATATCAGATTATCAGATATCCGGAGTCCTGCTGTGCCGATTTATGCCTGAGAAACACGAGACATTGGCACGCCCGGTCATTGCTGCGGCAGTACGGTGACAAGGTGAGTACCTACCGGTAGGCAATCAACCGCTTATTATTATGATTGCATTCATTCCCTGGTACCCTTCTCTCGGGACCTGCAGTCGCGGTTGGTCTGGGCCGACTGGGCCGACCAGGCCGACCAGCAGACGAGGCGACAGCGCTAGGAACAGCCGGAACACAATCCCTGTCCAGGCTGCCAGTTTGCTTGGGAAGCGGCTTATCGTCAGGCTTATCGCCCTTGGGAGCTGTCTCGGCCGGGCAGTAAACTTTCCCATTCCTATTAAGTCGCTCCGGCCTGGCGACACTTACATTTGATTTGCATTCGCATCTGTCCATCTCGCTTGTGAGCCCACCTTCTCCCTTTTGCCATTGGCACGGCCGTGAACACCGACATTGTGTGTCTGCAGGACGATACAGAACATTCTTACATCAAAAAAAAGCTCTCCACCCGCGTCTCACGCCACGCCACGCCCACGCCACGTATAGCCAACGAGCCAGCTCCACACGCATCCCAACGGGCCTTGATATCCAGTCTTTCATGCCGGCCTGCCCGGAATCCAAGAGAGACACTCTTTCAAGCACACCAATCCTCGGCAAGCCACGATCGACTCCAAAACGCCGCCACTTTTCGCGTTACGCCCTGTCCAACTCCTCATCTGCGACTCATTAACCAAATATTGTCATGTCTGGAGCTAGGACCCGAAGACAGGCAGCTCTGGCCGCCGCGGCTGACGAAACTCCCGTCAAAGCGACGCCTGAGCCCCCGTCAGAACAGCACGTCGTGGTCAATGGCAACGGCTCAGCGCGTGCCTCTGGCGATGGTGTCGTCCAAGCTACCCAGCCAACGGAGAACATTTTCTTCTTCATACCCAACCTGATCGGTACGGAAAGCCCATGCCCCCGAGGCCTACGGTGCGGGCCCCTCGAGAATCTTCTTCGCGAGGTCTCGGGGGCTTCATCTACATGCGCAGCAGGCTGACACCTCCCCAAGGCTACGTGCGAATCGTTCTCGCCATTTCCTCCCTCTACTACATGCCACTGCATCCCCGGACCTGTTCGCTTCTCTACAGTGTCTCGTGCCTCCTCGATGCCCTCGACGGATATGCCGCGCGATACTACGAGCAGAGCACCCGCTTCGGGGCCGTCCTCGATATGGTGACGGACCGATGCACGACCTCGTGCCTGCTGGTTTTCCTCTCCTCTGCGTTCCCTCGCTGGGCCATAATCTTCCAGGGCCTGATCTCGCTCGACTTCGCCAGCCACTACATGCACATGTATACTACCCTTGTGATGGGCGGCTCGAACCAGAGCCACAAGTCAGTGGACAAGAGCAGGAGCTGGTTGTTGAACCTCTACTACACGAACAAGGTACGGGCCTCCCCGCCACTCCAGATACCGCGACCATCAAGATGCATCTCGTACAATCGCTGCAGGAATTGAACTGACGCGGCTCTTAGGTGGTTTTGTTCGTTGCATGCGCCCTGAACGAGCTGTTCTTCATTGCCCTGTACTTACTGTCCTTTTCCTCGCCCACGCTTTCTCCCGCGCTCCTGGCGACCCCGGCTGCGGATAACCTCCAGGCGGGAGCCCAGGTCAACAGCTCGGTGCTGGAGAAGGTCTTCACCAGCCCCTACAGCGCCGCAGCCCTCGAGCTTGCCCGCGCCAACAAGATGGACAGCACTGTGCCCTGGATTCTGGCCGGCATCAGCTTCCCGGTCATGGCCTACAAGCAGATCATGAATGTCATCCAGCTAGTCAAGGCTAGCAAGTGGCTGGCTGAGGGTGACGTTGCCATGAGGCAAGAACAGGGTCTGCCTAGAAAGAAGGGGAAGACCGCTTGAATGTTTGACCTCCCCGTCGCGTATGGGCGACGAAAGCTGAGACCAGTTTGAGTGTGTTGCACAAGAGCAACTCGCGCACCAAACTCTTCAAGAGTTGGATGGTACCATGACACAGGCCAACGATCAGTTGAGGTTCCACGGATGGAGCGACTGGAAAGGAGCGGAGAGTGTTGCATTTCGGGGTTCCTCTGGTGTAAACAAATCAACACAGGAGCTGGAGACAACAAGATTTACAAAAGTTGACTCAGGTCGGCAGCGGGTCGGGCAGGAGGACCCAGTGTGCCAGGCTGTTAGAAGTCTGGAGAATCTTTTGCTTCACAGAGTTGTATTTTTTCCTTCTTTGTACAACACGGTCCAAGACCATTCGGAAGAGGAACGGTCAGGTTGAACTGTGCCGCATGAAGGTTCGCAGCACAGCAAAGGAGTTTGGGCAGGATCGACGGCTACTTTAGAAGACTGGAGTCAGTTGTTCGATTATCTTTTTGGCATGGGATTGTCGGCTGGATTGAGTGATGTTCCGGTGCGTATCGAGGCAGTTGTCCTTGGCATATTGCTTCACACTCTGCACTGTCTGGTGTCGCTAGGGATATGACTTTCATTGCTATTCATTCTTTGGACTTGTCAGATCATGTGCTGCAAGACGAATTGGCGAGACAAGAGAAGAGCAGCAAGATAATCAAAGCGTGGTTGGGCATGATTGATTGTGTGATTTGTGGTGGTGAAAGTGCAAAGGGTGCGATGGGCCACGGCCGGATTGCTCTCAAAAACAAGGCGTGGAACGTCGAGTTGAGTACGGTGGAGGCCAATTTGCCTCAACTGTCAATCAAGCCGCCTCTTTGATTCCCAGGGGCCTCGTGGCTGACGTATTGCAAGGGCATCAAGGGCACCTGGAGGCATGCAGGATGCGGCGTCGGCTATCTTGACATTGTCCGCCTTGCTCTTGATATTATGCGACCCGCAACAACGCACTCGCATCTACCGCACCCGGCAAAGCATACACCCGACAAAACGTCAAGAATGTCGGTCACCCAATCGACTCATTGATACTCTGCCGTTGGGATACTAGGGGTATCGAAAGAGCCGAAAGAGCCAGAAGACTTGGGCGCCTTGCCATGACGTTGGACCGAGTATGAGTTGAACGGTACAACGGCACAGAGGGAGCACGCCCGTGGTGGATTGGGCAGGTAGTTCGGACGCTCGCCTTGGACATTCCCGCTACGATGGGGACTCTTTGAACGACACTGCCGCGGTTCTCCAGAGTGCGTATATATAGCTGCAAGGCATTGCTCGTCCGAAAGGGTTCTGGTCACGCTGCTGAATAGGCTCACAGAACTTCTGTGCCAACAACTCATCACACCCAACAGCAATATTCATTATTCTCTCCGAATATTCTTCGGTAATCTCATAATAACAACCAAGAACAAACGCAATAAAAATACCAGAATGGTGCGCTACGAAAACTTCTTCCTTGCCTGCCTCTTGGGCAGCGCGACGGCCGTGAAACAATCACAGCATTCCGACAATGGGAGACTGCACTGCGGCGTCTTCGGGTCCGGTGCGCAAAGTACCGCCCGAAAGATGTACTCTCAAATGAAGTTTGAAAATCTGAAGGACAAAATGTTCACCGTCAAGCCCGGCCAGTGTGACAGGGTCCACTGCTACGATACGACCGCTGTTTATGTCTGTAATGTATGTACATCGCATGACCTGTTGTCTCCCTCTTTACTATACCCTCGCCTCCACGAGGCCTACTCACCCATGCTTTTTTTTTTCCGGTTTCTTCCCTTTCCTTCTATATTTCACGTAACCAAGAAACACCATAGAAAAAGATTTCCAAGAAGAAGACTAACAAGGTACGTTTGTATGGATGCAGGACGGGCCCGGGAACGTGGCACTTAAAGGTGAATGGATCGCCAAGGGCATGAGTTGTATACTCGAAAACTGCTGCCAGACAGTCATGACAGGTGTCACATACCACAAGGGCATATCCGGTCAGTATTTCATCAGCGGCATGGGCCAGAACATGAATATCAACATCGGATATGGCAATTGCCGAGACCCCCCTTCGATCAGACCCAGCAATGCTGGAGGCTGGGACGTCAACGGCGTTTGCGCGGGCGGTGTCCTAAATCCGGCAAGTGTCCGTTGCGAGATCTGAGGCACCGTGATCATAAATAACTCTTGCCTCTCACTTCTTTTAGTCGGTAGGAGATGGGGAAGGGGACTTGACGTTTATGATTTGGTCAATGTGTTATATGGTATGGGTACTATTACTTCTTCGTCTGCTCTTGCGTTTGGACCGCTGCCAAGGGAAGGCCGGTCGGACATGCCCATGAGTGGCTCCTCTTTTGTCTATTATCGTAATCAATAATATTATTGAGGCGAGGTCGGGATGTTGGTTTCTACCACTCCGGTCTAAAGGATTAGAATAGAAAAAATCACTCAACTTTTCTCATCGCATAAAGCTGTGTCAGTGTCTATTTGAACATCAACTCCATGGATGACTATGCAGATGAATTACTGTGGACTAACACTGTGGGAAACTTATACTGGCTTGCCACGGCGTCAGGATTTCGCTTTGACAAGCCTTAAATAATACTATGCTTCGGTATTCGACCAGCAAGATAATGCCCAACCAGACAGAGGACACTCTAAACAGTCCACCATCGCAGCTACCAGATTGCTAACGCCCATCATCTCTTCCCTGCCCCCGCGCCGCCACCAGACACAGCTGTAACCTCCTCGACACGGGTACCATCGCCGTGCGCAGCAGCATCATGCCCAGTAGCGCCCTGTTGGAACACACCTGCGGCACCCGCGCCCTTGCCCGCCGCCATCGCCGCAGGGTCGCCGGACAGGCCATACCACGCCACGACGGCGACACCAAGCACACCGCTGATACAACTGAATACCAGGGCCACAATGCCCCTAGCCGTGAAACCATCCGGCAGCCTCCCAGGCGGCGACGGCTCCCCGCTGAGGTCGAGGAGATTGGCCGTGTTGCCCGCCGCATTGCCAACAGTAGGCACGGCCGGCGAGGCGGCGGCGCAGGCGTCGTAGTGACCCTGCGGGACGACGAGATCGCGCTGCAGATCGAGCGGGGCCTCGACCATGGTGGCGATGAGCCCGGAAACGACGTGCCACTCCAGGTGGCAGTGGAACAGCCAGACGCCCGGGTTGTCGGCGCGGAAGCGCAGGACGATGTTGCCCTGAGGCGGCAGCACGAACGTGTCCCTGCGCATCGGGGTGGGCGCGAAGTCGGCCTCCGTGGCGTTGGACTCGGCAAAGGGCCCCGCGTCCTCTTCGGACCGCCACACCGCCTGAAAGGCGTGCCCGTGCAGGTGAAAGGGGTGCTTGCCCGTGTCGGCGTTGTCGACTACAAGCTGCACGACCTCGCCCTTTTGGAGCACGAAGCTGTGCGTGTGGCTCCCGTAGACGAAGGCGTTGTTGGCTTCCTCGCCAGATGAAAGTGCTGTGTATAGCGTGGGGACCTTGGGTGAGTTGTATGTTATGTTGTTAAAAAATGCGCTGGAAGTCAGTTAGTATTAGGAGCCGAAGCCTGCATTAGATTCTGTACACTTACTAATTGGCCCCGTCTCCGAGGTTGTCCATGATCACTTCAAGCTCGATCTGATGGTCTGGTGCCCCGAGGATCGTTTGGTTGTCGTAAGGCACCAAAGTGTAGTCGTCAAACTCATTGAACTCGTCTACCAATGCCGGTTCGGGCATTGGCTTAGAACTGTCATACGACAACCAACCGGTGACGTTCCAGTTCAAGTCGTCAGGCAGGGTGTCGAAGAGGTCCTGAGAGGAAATCAGTTCCACTTGGGAGTCCTAGAAACGGAAAGGAGCAGAACAAGAAACTCACAGTGTCCATGCTTGCGACGAAGGGGAAGTTTGCATTGGTGTCGTTCCTCGTGGTAAGCAAGAAACTGCACCTCTGAGCAGCAGAGAGATAAATTCTATCCGCCACCGCAGGCTGTGTATATATTCCGTCGACTTCCACAATGGAGATGTTGTGGCCTTCGAACCAGACATACTGGCCCGCAAAGGCCCCCATGTTGACCATGCGGAACAGATAAGTCTTGCCCGGCTCGACAGGAACGGTAAGGTTCTGCGTCTCGTTGAAGAGGGCATTCTTGGGCACTGGCTCCGCACCGGTCGGGTTGCTCTTGCTGATGAAGCCCTCGATCAGCCCCGGCATCTCATCGTGATACCAGTCAGACACTGTCAGGATGCGTTCCTCATCGTACTGCCCGTTGAACGGGGAGTCCGGGTCGTGGATGATCAGTGGCCCACGCAGACCGTCGGGATACTGGCCCCTCACGTGAGAGTGGTACCAATATGTGCCTGGCTGGTTGATTGTGAAGTTGTAGGTGAACCTTGAGCCCGGTTGGATGGGACATTGTGTCACGCCCACAGGTCCGTCCATGTGGGTTGTGCCATTCCTGTGAAATGCCTGGTGATCAGAACATTCCTCGGCAAAGTCGAGGTTTCTGAGATTCATGGGATTGACCTACATGTAGAGACCATGGAAATGCAGAGATGTTGTCTGATTCCCTAGAGAGTTCAGGACATTGACGACGACTTGGTCACCGACATTTGCTGTGATGGGTGGGATGGGCCATTTTCCGTTGATGCCAATCGTGGGGCGCTCAAATGCGCCGTCTGGGTTTGCAGTAACCCATCCGACCTCGAAGTCGTATGTGACGGTGGCTGTTCGTACTACGGCGAAGAGGGAGAATAGCGCGAGTGCAAGTAAACGCGGAGGAGGGATTGAGGAAGCCATGTTGATGGCAGATTCAAGTCTTGAAGCCCTTAGTCGGGATGCTGGACAACAGAACACATTCCAGGAACAGAGAGGCTGCCTTGAAATTACTGCTGTTGCATAAGACAGTATCCCCGACCGCGGTCCCAGAAGATCGGAGGAGGGCAAAAGAGGCAGTGGTCAATTCTCAGAACACCGAGCGACTTGGGCACGAGGGTGGGAGGAGGCGGGAGCCAAACAGAGCAGGGGGGTTGCAGCCGGGTTCAAGGAGCTGAGATTATCTTATCAATCAAAATCAAAATCAGAAACAATCGCGGACAGGCCACGGAGCGTTGGTGTGGTCTAAAGCAGAACTATATTCGGGCACGACTAAAGTCTCGGATTCGGTCAGGATTTCCCACTTGCCCCCCCCCCCTCCTCGGGACTGGTGTCGAGCCAGAAAACTCTCACGCAACACATTCCGCAATGCGGACCAGAAGAGGGTGCGAGGTGAGGCCTGAGGGTGGTGAAGGGCAGGGAACATGCGGTTTCTCCAGCAGCGAGGGAAGGTTTAAGCGCATGGGGGCCCCGATGCGACGGTGACCCACCGGTGGGGGGCGACGGGGCTGCCAGAACAGGCTGGAGCCCACTCGAGGCTGTTACATGGATCGAAGCTTGTCGCCCGTGTCATGAGCTTGTTTGATTAGCTCTCTTGGCCTGAGTAGTTGCTTTTGCTGCTCGCCTGGTGAGTAAATGGCCTCCCCTTCCCCATTCAGGTGGGACACCAGCCAGTGTCAGTGCTTGGGAGACAGCCTGTTGCATCAGCAGGTATTCCCGGTGGCGGCATTGTTGAACCAAAAGCGGGGGGGGGGTGGTTGTGAGCTAGTCGCAACGGTGTCTCGAGGAATGCTGGCTAGTCGGTGTTCCAGGCCGAGTCCAACCGGGACAAATGCGGTGGACGGTCGGATCAGATAAGATTCGGCAGGGAGGCGTTTCCAATCTGATATGATAACGCAGATGGGGAGGACCCTGCGCCGTGCATGGAAGCCAAAACAAGTGTCGGGGCTAGGAGTGATTTAGCCAGCCCAGGCCTCCAGAAGATCATGGCAGGTCGGGCGGGGATCGGTCTCTGCTTCTGGTCTGGATCGTACGATTCCACATGCTCCCAGCCGGTTGTGGTGGACAGTTTAAATTTGATGTTGCTGTCAATGACTCTTTGCAATGGATCGATGCTCCTCTGCTGCCATGAGTGCCCTTCGGTTCCTGCCCTCAAGTCCCACCTTCCTGGGCTCAGGGACTTCGACCCGAAAATTAAGCTTTTGACGGGCCAACTTACATCAAGTGCTTAGTTGGTGGGGGGGGGAGGGGGTTGGAACAGGGGTGGGATGCGGGTCTCTTAGGCCTCTCTCTTACACGCCATTGGGTCAACGTCCACGGCCGGCGAACGACACGCTTTGTACCAGACTTGTAGCAAACATCCGATGCCGCTACCACAGTACTTATTTGTCAGTCGGGCCAAGCTGGAAAAATAAAAATAAAAAATAAGAAAAGTTACAACGCTACTTGCGCCATGGACTGAGGGACTAGCCGATTGGGTTTTGCCTCGTGCTTTTCGTCTTTGTTGGGCCCGAATCCACCCACGCAGCAACCCCCCTGTTCGAGGACGGCTTCCAACAGCGAGAGCGAGCATGCCCACCCACCACCACTGCTGTGCATGTCCTGATTCGTCCAATGTCACAAATCTGCAGGGCACAGATCGTCGTCGAGGTGCCGACCATCAAGAATGCATCTGCTCACATGTTGGGTCCGAATCCCTGGTCCGCCTTCTTTTAGGGATTACACTTCCCCCCCCACCATCCGTCTAACATAATGATTATCTGATAAGATTAATCAGGACTGGTTGTAGACCCGAGCAACCCTCCAGAGATTCTTAGGCCACTCCGCCGTTGAACTCGACCCGTCCTTGTTTGTGCCCGGTTTTGTGCCCGGCTGTGCCTGTCTAATGGTGTCTTGCCCAGCATCCTCGTCCTCATTGCCGCTCCCTCGTGTCCTCACATCTTGAAATCGCACACCTGTGCATCAACAGCCAACATGGCGCCCCAAGTCTTTGCCGTCCCCGTCTTCCTCGTCGTGTTCCGTGAGACCCTCGAGACTGTCATCATCGTCTCCGTGCTCCTCGCATGGCTCAAACAGACCCTCGACGGCCCTGAGCGAGATGTCAAGGTCTACAAGAAGCTCCGGCGCCAGGTGAGCTCCCATCATAGAAACACCAGACATTCTCACGTAGCCGTCCATCTCTGACACTATTTTCGACAGGTTTGGGCGGGAACCGGCCTCGGCTTCTTCATCTGTCTTGTAGTGGCAGCTGCCGTCATTGGCACATTTTACACCGTCGGCGTCAACAATTGGGAGACCAGCGAGTTGTACTACGAGGGTGCCTTCGCCCTGTTCGCCTCCATAATCATTACCCTCGTCGGCGCCGCCCTTCTACGCATCTCCAAGATGCAGGAGAAATGGCGTGTCAAGCTGCCCGCTGCCCTCGAGGGGCCCATGGTCAAGACGGGCTCCCGCTTTGGCTGGCTCAAGAACTTCTCTGAGAAGTACGCCTTGTTCATCCTTCCCTTCATCACCGTTCTGCGCGAGGGAATCGAGGCCATAATATTCGTGGCCGGCGTGTCGTTCTCAGCCCCGGCCACCGCTTTCCCGCTGCCTGCTGTCGTTGGGTTGCTCGTAGGCATCCTCGTGGGATATATCCTGTACAAGTGAGTCTTGCCCCAGGCTTTCCCTCCCCGATGCACCTGCTCAACTGACGCTCTCCTCGCAGGTCTGGATCCTCGGCCAAGATGCAACTGTTCCTCGTCCTCTCTACGTGCCTGCTCTACCTTGTCGCAGCTGGGCTCTTCTCCCGAGCCGTCGGATACTTTGAACAGCAGAAATGGTGAGTACTTCAAGCCCACCTTTCTTGTCAAAGTCAGCTTTGGTCCAATTGGAGCTGGAGAGAGCCATAGCATGAAGTATGAGTTTCTAACATCGAACAAGGAACAATATTGTCGGAGGCGACGCAGCTGAACTTGGAGTCGGCCCCGGTTCTTACGATATTGACAAGTCTGTGTGGCACGTTAACGTAAGCATCGTTCCCACCCCTATCATGCCAAGTCACGTCAATTTCTGACCAGAACCGTAGTGCTGCAGCCCCGAGTTCAATGGAGGAGGAGGCTGGGGTATCTTCAACGCCATTCTGGGCTGGAACAACACCGGCACGTATGGCTCCGTCATCGCCTACAACGTCTATTGGATTTTCGTCATCGCCAGCTTCGTCGTGATGAGGTTCAGAGAGGTCAAGGGCCACTGGCCCTTCATGAAGCCCAAGCATGTCTCATCGGAGACGAGCAGCGAGTCTGGTGTCAACGGAGGGCCGGCGAACGGCCAGAACGGCAAGAGAGTCGAGGCCGAGGAGAAGTCTGTGGCAACGTCGTAGGCATATGCATTCGGCCAGGTTGGATGTTTATTTCATGCAGGAGAGGATATCATCTTGCTTTTTCAGAATATGGTAAGAGGAAGGATTTGATGAGTGAAGACTATCAGTTGTGGATTCTGGGACAATGACGAGCCTGTGTGGACTAGGAGTGTATCTGGAGGATATATATACAATATTTGTGTCCAGGAGCAAATCCATCGCTGTTAACGACACCACAGAAATCAGAAATCCAGCCTTTGCGGTGGGGTTCTACGCATCTTTCACTTGCTTCATAAATTGCTGCCAGACTGGAATATTTGTATCTGATTGATTGACACCATGATATCAAACTCTTTCTGTCCAGATTAAGAGCTTTTCTATTCCTTCCTTCCGAGATTGGTCAAGCAGTCTTATATTCATCGCCCACCCACTCTTATCTTCTGCATTCCGAGGGGTTGCACATCTGCAATGACAAGGTCGTTTTGATTGTCTATGCAATTGTGAGTGCAATGTTGTGTACTTTGAAGCTGGTCTGGCACGAAATTTAAGTTGACGAACACTGCTCCACGACGGTCAGGTATAACAGCTCAAGAGCGCGACATGGTTCAGTGAGGTAATAAGGAAGAGAAAGCAAATTCATCATATCACAGTGGTATCTCTCTAAATGCTCTGCTGGTTCCAACAGGTACATCGATCGCTCTTCTAGATCGCAGCCAACCGCCCCTGCAGGCCATCCCACTCCCGCGAGCCCACAATGCGGACGTCGTGTCCGCCAGAAGCCATCTTCCCCTCGCCGTCCGGCAGGCGTATGTGTAGAGTCGCGGCGGCGGCGTTCCTGGCCTTCCTGATGGACACGCCGTCCTTGCCCCGGTGCTGTTGTTGCTGCTGGACCGTCAGCACCTGGCCCTTGCGGGCGACGCTGTCGCGCCAGCTCTGCCAAGCGGCGAGATCCTCCATCTGTCTGGCGGCGTGGTACTGCGGCGTGCTCTTCGCGCTCTTCCACGCCAACTTGTCCGCCGGCAGCGAGGATAGGTCGTACACCTTGGCTTCGGTGGCCATCCGAACCAGCTCGCCTAGCACGTCTCTCCCCTCCGCGACAACCAGCTTCCTCCGCTGCTCCTGAACTGGAGTCGGCCGCTTCACCGGCTGCGAGAGCCAGTCGTGCCCGTTCTGCTCTGTGAGCCTTGCCCGCCTGTTGTCCTCCCGGAGGTACCTCACCGCCGACTGCAGGCTAGTGATTTCCTCCTTCAGCGTATCCATCTCCCGCGCTGTCGCGACCGCCATCTCCTTGCCCGCCTTTGTGCCCGCCGCTGCCTCACTGAACGCGCGTGAGTCGCCTGCGATCTTCTTCCACTTGTCCCTGTCTGCCTCGAGCATCTTCAGCTCGCGGTCCTGCTTTTCGATGTCCTCTTTGAGGGAGGCAACGTTGCCGCCCGACTTCTCGATCTGCAACTCCAAGTCTGTGATCCTGTTCGCCTTGGCTGTCGCATCACGCATGCGCGACTCGAGGGTCTCGATCTTGAGCATCGCCGTGCTTAGACTCTCCTCGCGCTGCGCGACGGCGCGGCGGGCCTCATTGTATTCCTCTTTGAGATGCCGGAGCTCCTCTTCGGCATCGACAGGGACGGTCTTGACGGCCCTGAGTTCTTGGGAGCGCATGATCCAGGGTGCCGGACTGCGCTCAAACTCTTGAGTCTGGGTGAAGTCTGACGCAAGTTGCGATAGATCGCTGATCTCGCCAGTGAGCGCGCGGAGCTTGTTCAGGTACGTTGCGAAGAGGTCCGACTCATCCGAGCTTGCCACCGCAAAGACTGTCTTGCGCACACGGTCTTGTACCTCGAGATGTGTGTATGGCTCAGTTCGGCCTTCCTCGTGCAACAGTTGATGGAGGTCTAAGCCAATGCGGCGAGCAAGTTCGGCGAGTTCCTGAGACGTCTCCTCGCACCGTTGGAAGACTTCCTTGGTCTCATGCGGCAGCGCTAGGGAGCGCAGCTTCAAGTCCTCGAGCGCCTTGACAGTTCTACCTGAGATGACCTTGGTGCTGCGGGTCTGCGTGATGACAGCATCTGCCTTCCTGAGGAAGTATTGTGCAACTTCATCTTCGTCGCTCACTGAGGGGATTATTCGCTGCACCATGGCTTGTAGGGTGGTAAAGGCTGTAGCAGCGGATTCGAGATGGCTCTGCATCATCACCGTCTTCATGAAAACATCGTCTGCGAAGCTCTCCAGGTCATCCGAGATGTGGACCTCGCCGAGATGGGTCATGAGGGCAATGGTACGTTGCAGCTCGCTTGCACATTGCTTCTCCTTGAGCTCGTCCTTCTTCAGGCCCTCGATCCATTGGTTGAGGGCTCTCTCAACAGGCTCAAGCTCATACAGCGCACCCGCATACTTGGAAAATTGATCAAGCGAGCAGTGGCTGATAGAGTTGACAAACCTCTCGCACATCGACGACACCCAGGTGAGCTTGTCCATTGCATCGCAGCCAGACAGTACGTCGTCCTCGTGCCCAGGGTGCGCATGGCCCTTGACCCTCTCCTGGATAAATTGATGCAGCAGGTTGGCCTTGAACGCCAACCTTCTGAATCGCAGAAGAGCCAGGACAGAGTCACGATCAGTCTGGTAGCTATCTGGCAAGAACATCTTGACTATCTCCAGGTGTTGCTCTGCCTCCTGGGCCTCCAGGCGCCGCAACTCGAGGTCGATTGTTTTGGCTTGTGCCTTCTCCGCAGAGATTTGCAGCCTCATCGTCAGGTCTTCCATGGCTCTCGACCGGCTGTTCAGCTTCTCTGACTCCGTGTCTGACACAGCTTGTGATGCCTTCATGTCCTGCAGGTCACTCTGCAAGTTTGTGACGAGCTCACGGAACCTAGATAGGGTATACTCCATGTCTTCCATCATGGTCTCCTGTTCCGCAGCTCGTCTAGCCTGCTCTGCAATGACGCTATCTTTGAAGTCGATCTCCTCTTGAAGCTCTTTTTCGTTTTGGACATGGTTAATCTCAAGTTCGTCATTAACTTCCTTGAGATTTTCCAGGTCGTCGATAATCGCCTTGAGCTCTTCAAGCTGCTCGGCCTGGCTCATGTTGCGCTCCGTAAGATCCTCTATCATGTCTTCAGCACCAAGAGCTGTGTCAAGCTGTTGCCGAAGATCCTCGACCATCGCCTCCGCTTGCGCCAGCTTGCCCTTCGCGGTTTCGTGTTGCTCTTTGACGGCCGTGAGTTCGGTGACGTCCTCTTCCAGGCTCTTAATTTGGTCCCGAAACTCTTCTTCTTGCTGCTGAGTGATATCTCGGAGACGAATGAGAGCATCTCGCAATCGCTCATTATTCCTCTCCATCTGTATCCAGTTTGTGCTGGCCTTTTCTTCAGGTGACATGCCTTTGGTATACTCGGAGTTTTCTTCTCTCAGAATCTCGAGCTCGAGCTCGAGCTCTTCAGTCTTTTCTTTCAACGCCTCGACCTCGACCTTCAGCACCTCGGCAGTCTCCTCGGCCATCTCACGATCCAGAGTTGCCAGCTCTAGCGTGGTCTCATGCTCAGCTTGCATGGCCTCGACCGAATTGAGTCTTTCTTCTGCTTCTTTGAGCATCTTCCGTAGCTCAGTATTTTCTTGCTGCTGCGGCGCATACTTAGCCTGCAGCTTATGTATGATGCCTTCAAACTTGTCCCGTTCGCCCTGGATCTTGTCCAGATCCTTGAGCTTGTCTCGATCTTCCATGCGTTTCCTCTCCATGACCCTCAACTTTGCCTTCAAATCTTCAATCTCCCGGTTCGAGGCCTGAAGGGCCTGTGTCGTGGGCCTCGACACCTTCCTCGCGGGGTCAGTCTCTGTTGTGGCACTGAGGTTCTCCAACGCCGGGTTCCTCGGCTGCGACGGCGAGTCCTCATCGCTGCTAGCTCTCTGTGGGGTGGTCCCTCTGTCGATGAAGCTCCCCTTTTCCGCGCCGGACTGCGAGCCTTGAGAGCTGCGTTTTGATGCCTCAGGACGGGCTTTGCCGGTTGCCAGAGAGAGTCGATTGCTTGCAGTCCTTGTGGTGGTGGATCGGGACGGTGCTGCAGCCGAAACCGACGCTTGGCGGCCTACTCGAGATGCTGGAACAGCCGGGGGGCCCATAGATGATCTCGTCGTAGCCGAAGCGGCTCGAGCTTTGGTGGTGGTTCCCCGTGCATTCGCCGGCGTGCCGGTTCGGGAGGTGGCCGCACTGGACGATGCAGTTCCGAGCTGCTTTGTAGGAGACTTGGTAGGCGACTACAGATTCATTTTGTATCAGAATGGGTACAGGGTGCCGCATAGAACATGGCTGGGGACGGAAAGCTCACCCTAGCAATACTAGACGGGCGTGACGTCCTCGGGCCTGGACTAGGGCTGGGGGCATTCAAGCTCTTCCTCCTCCCGACCCCTGTATCAATAGATGTGCTCGCGGTCCTCGATCCTGAGGTGAACATGCTACTCGGCCTCGATGTGCTCGCCTTCCTTGTGGCTGTTGTGGCAGGCTTCGGTTTCGGCGCAGGCTGGGCAATGACAGCGACAGCGGTGGGCCGAACGAACATGCCGTTGCCCATGGCACAGTCGAAGTATCGCTCGCCCTGAACGCTGCCGTCATTCTTGCCCGTGCCGTCGTCCAGCTCGACGCCGACCCAGACGCCGGGGGCGAAGGCCGTCTCGCCGACGAAGCGGACGACAGCATTGCGGCCATCAGCTAGGCGGACAACCTGCCCTGCTGCCACTGCCAGGTCGGCCATTTTGACAGGAGGCCAATGCTCGTCGTATTTTGCTTATTGTCCGATGGACATCTCGTGGGGGTGGTGGTGTCGTCGTCGTCGTTGATGTTGTCGGCAAAGCGCTGACGGAGCTGTTTACTTGTCGCGTCCAGTGACCGACGCGGGTGAATGCAGGGAGGACGGCTTAGCCACGGGAGCTACTGTGTTAGTGCGGTACAGTTTCGCAACGGGTAGCTTTGGGGGGTTCAAACCCCTGGCGCACTAACACAAGCTGCACTCACTAGGTACCTAGATATTGTCGATCTCGCAATGTCTATGGCACACTCTTTGACCACAACTAGATACAATGCAATCTCAGGCCGTTGTTTAGATTCGAACTGTATTAATTTCCGGCTCACATAGCTACAGTAAGGAAAGAAAATTCTAGATACAATCATGGCTTGTTCGCGTGGGTGGGATGACAAAGCTCGTCTGTCACCAACCACCGTCGTCGTCATAGGCCCGAACCCCCATACCTGCGAAAGCTTCCCCCAGCCTTGTCTCATCCTGCACTCCATTCCTTGTCCATTGCTGATTGTGACCTTCACTCAATCGTCTTCAAAGGAATATCCGTCTCGAAAACTTCCCGCTCTGACCCACTCCATCAGCTCAAAGGCGAGCCTTCTTCCTGTCTTCTCGTCGACCGTTCCCTTCTCGGCGTCGACTCTCACGATCATGATGCCAGGGGCTCGGTACTCAACCGCGCTCGCACCGCTCCTTGCCAGCTCCTCTGAGGTCGAGGGTCGAATGTAAACGACCAAGTCAGGCCCCACAATGCCTCGCCAAAGCGTTGCCATCCACTGCCAGTGGTCCACGGGCGAGTACGGATCCGTGATGGGGACCGTGGACGCGAACTTGTCTGACAGTGTAAGACTGAACCCGTCAGGTACAAGTGCCACCGGGAGAAGGGGCTTTGAAGAAGGACCTGGTGCGAACTGCTTGGTGGTGACGTGCTTGATAATCTCACTTGATTTGGAGTGCCACTCCATGATGGTCTGCAGGTAGTTGAACGTCCCCATTGCGTGTGGGCTCGAGCCGACGTTGGCACTGGCATCTTTCTTGGTGCTGTTGCTGCTGCTCGCACTGCCGCTTCGGCTCTCAGTGCTGTCCTTGTCTTTGTCCCGTGTGCCACTCATCTCTGTATTTTCGTCATCGCCATTCTTTCCAGGGCTATTATGAGCTCCGGATGCGTCTTCCTGGTCGGCTGAGGATGAGCTCGTCCAGATCTTGGTCTCGCACTCCCCCGACTGCCTTAATGCTCTCTCTATCACCGGCTTGACCTCCCGCATCAATGCCGCACTGGCCCCCTCGATAGCAATCACCGGGCCTCTTGTCTCGAACAAGGGGCTTCCTGGTGCAGATAGCCCGAGAGGAGGGCTGATCTTGCGCAGGACGTCAAGTTTGTTCATGTATGGGATGCTCATTACCATGGCCTCAATGCCTCTGGCCTGGCTGTCTTTCGACAAACCCTGCTGGTTCATGATTCCCAGGCCGGTGGATCCACCACCCGAGAGTGTTCGGGCGCCGCTGGCCTCGGAGGCTTGTATAGGCGACGTGGGGATCTGTAGCGGCGCCAAAGTCAGAGATTCATCGTATGTGGAGTTGTTGCGCGAGGCCTGTCCAGCTGATGGCGGTGGGGCGCCAGCACTGAATTGTCGATTTGGGCGAGGAGGCGGAGCCATCATGGTCGCGTCCTGTTGGAGGCCGCTCGGGCCTGTGGGCATGCGTGGACGAGGAAGCGGAACCATCGGGCCGGGCCCAAACGTACTGCTCCCAGGTGTTCCAGCATATGCACTGCTGCTGATGGAGGAAGTTCGTCGAGCACCTGTGATGTGGGTAGCGTAGTTGACTGGAGATGAAACGGGCTGTTGAACGTGTTGTAAATGCTGCGAAACTGCCACCGTGTGATCGGGTGAGCGGCCTCGGTCGACTACGCGTCGTCTTTTTGCCTCTGCCGGTGACATCAAGTCATAGTCGTCCTGATGTGTCCGTCTCTTTGACATGTGAGGAGGCAGGCCGTCATAATTCTCCTCAATCGTCCGAAGCTGCTCGTGATGCTGGGGGTAATACCCCATGCGGCGAGGGTCAAGTCCGTGCTGTGGAGGATCCATATCCATCATGGGCCTGTGGTGTTGCTGCACTTGCTCAACCACCCGAGGGTTGTTGGCAATGAATGGCTGCATTGCGGATGGGCCCAGAGGGTGTCCGTGATGGCTCCCCGGAATGAATGGTGTCGAGGGCGTCCTAGGCGTGGCGATATACCGTCCCTGGCACTTTGGACATCGCCCAGGGTCTTCCCCCGAAGCAGAAGCAGGTCTGGCGGACGGACCACCTTTCCCGCCGCGGCGAGGCTGATATTTGTATTGTGGATACTGGCGCTGGTGCCGGGCCTTTTCTTCCTCCGCAAGACGTTTCCAGTAGTTCTTGACTTCTTCAGTCTCCTCACGCCAGAGCTCACCAATGATCTTGGAGATCTCTGGGTTCGCTAGGCCGGGGTATTTCAGGACCACACCAGCTTGGTGATGTTGGCGGTAAAGGATGAAGGCTGTTCAAAAAGAGACCAAAAATTGCTACACATCAGCCAATGACAATTCCTAGGTCGTCACTACAACATTGGACGCGAAAGAACAAAGAAGTTGAGGTCCGAGTTGCGTCTCAGGGACAGACGAAAGGGGACGGAACCATCAGCATCGTTGGAAGGACAACAGCAGACCACACCGTGCAAGGTCTGGAAACATAATTATAGATTAATGATAGAACATACCGTTGCGAGGTCTTGGAACTTTGGGTGGCGCAGGACAGATGCATATGAGATCAGTCGTAGTAGCTGAAGGCGGAGGCGTGCCCACCAGAGCTGGGGAGCGGATGGCCAGTCCTTCAAACCTGGGGTGGTTTGCTTCCTCAATGTTGATGGACTGTGCCCGTTTCCTGGTGAGTCGCCCAGGGACTGAAGGGAGCCCGTGGGCTTCTCTTGGAGGGGACTGAGGTCGAGCGAATTGCTGCTGCTGCTGCTGCTGCTGTGGTTGTTGTTCCTGTGGCTGAAGCTGTTGTTGGGATGATGGCTGCTGTCTCGCAAGACCGCTGCTGGATCTCGTAGACATGGCATGTGTACTGCCTGTAGGTGATGTGAGGGCATGAGGAGGAGTGAGCGGATGGGAAGGGGAAGGGACAGAGGAAGAGGCAGGATTGGTGGCTACGTCTGTCATTTTGCAAAAGACCTGCTGGCTGGTTGGGCAAACGAGGTAAGAATTCGAATAGCTGGGAGGCAGCAGGAGACAAGTCAGACCGACTGGACAGAACCCAGGTTCAGGGGCCAAATGGAATTGTTCGGTGAGTCCTGTCGGTCAAGGCCCAGATGCGGTCGGTGGTCGCTGCCCGTGAGGTGAGCGGTTACGCCAGTCGAATCTCAACAATTGAGCAAGGCGAATGGAAGAGGCATGGGGTCCAAGAAGGAAAATGGCCCTCCACAACTTCATGTTAGGGGCAAAAATGACCACCAAGGTCTTGTTGGATTGTCTGCTTTGTGAGATGTGCTGCTCTTCACCAATTCATGGGCGGCCTGACAATGACCAGACTAGCTCTCTTCCCTCTCAATAGCCTTATGGCTGGCTTTCCTGGCTGCCATTATCAGTGTGTTGGTGATTATGAGGCAATCGGCTGTGGGCCATGGGGGGGAAGTCTTTGTCTCGGGAGAAGAGCGGGAGACTACTGAGAGCGAAACGGCGCCAACAGCGGCTTCTTTGTTCAGCGTTTGCGAATTCCGTTCGCAGTGACCCCTTCGGGCTCTCAGCCCGAAGTGATAGATTGCCCCGGGACAAGACATCATATTATATGCTTTGCAACCACGACAACGGCCATCGGAATGCGCAGCGGTTGGTGCGGCAGTCATAGGCCGCCTCTGGAATGTGAAGCTGGAAACAAAGACTATGTCAGCCGAAATACGGCAATCCGCACGCTTTTCCATTTCTCTACCCACGTGATCTTACCATTTAGTTTACTCAGCGAGCAATGTGGATCCGACTGACAGCTTTTTGTCGCAAGACGGCAAACGGACGACCGGCCAGCAACTTGTCTCTGGACTAAATCAACGCGCACTCATGACTCCCGACCGGCCTTTTCCTTTCATGATCATCCCATTTGTATCATCGCTGAAAACCAGTTCTTTCAAAATTAGAAATATGACGAGTCTGTGTACGACGCGTAACTGAAAAGGTCCGTGGACCAGATACATCAAATGCCCTCAAGGCAGATATCCCTTGCCTGTCTCACTGCTGAGCAGGGCCGCGCTGCGCCGAGCGTCGAGGAACAGGTCCTCGCATTCGGCAACATCCTGGACGTCAATTTGAGCGCGACCGTTCACTCGTGCGAGGATGCTTTGTTGTTGTTAGCTGAAAAACTGTCCCCTGCAGGTCTGGGGTCTGCCATTGGCCGCTCACCTTGCTGGCGTCAGAAGCTGCAGACAGTACCGCAGGCTGATCCGCACTCCGTGTTCCGCAATCTTGTCAATGGCCGCGTCGGTAATCGAGACGCCCTCGGTGGAGCTTCGGATCCGTACGATCCGTTGGATCTCCTCTGCGTCGTAGGGTGTGGTGGGGATGATGAGGAGACGGGCCAAAAAGTCGGGAGGGATCCCGTGAGCCGCGACAATATCGTCGGTACCACGGATTGTAGCCATGCCCCGATTTGAAGCAAGCACTACGATTGGCGAGATTGGCGACTCCAGGGCCTTGTTGAGGTATGTGAAACACTCGACATCGAGCATGTGAGCCTAAGTTAGATTTGAATCAGTACCAGCTCGTATTGTCGCCGTCTGGGCAAACAGGGCTCAGGACTCACCTCGTCAATGAACAATACACCGGAAACCAGTTCCGCAACTCCCTGGTCAATGTACTTGCTGACAACCTTGTTGATCTCACCCCTCAGCTTGTCCGTAATCTCGGTCATCTTCGGCTTCATTAGCTGGCCCATCATTGACATGATATCCTGGCCACCCTGTGGCCTCGCATTTGCCACATCAAGATCATGTAGTGTCACGTCCTGTACGATTTCTTTCTTCTTGTGCACCTCGCCCTTGGGGATTGGGACGTATTCCTCGGCCTCCAGGTCAAACTCGGTCGCGTAGGCATCAGATCGGCCGACGCGTTTGCATGCTCCAGTGTTGGCCTCGATGTAGACCACATCGCCGACAGTGACCCGCTCCTTTTGTATCGCCTCGTAAATGCTTGGATCCAGTCGCAGCTTCTTTTGTCCCTTTGCGCTCTTCAGGCCGATCAGAAGCGTGCTGATGGTCTTGCCGTAACCGCCCAATGGGTTCTCCGCCTCCTCTGGTGTGAGCTCCGTGACCTCACCCTCGTAAACCTCCTTTGTCTCCCGGACCTTGAGACCAATGGCTCTGCGGAAGTTCTCCATGAGCATCTCCGTCTTCTTGACTTCCGATGAGTAGACTTCGCTTCCGACGATGGGACAGAACGGTATCTTCGTTCCTAGTTCTTGGCTGATGGCAAGGGCGAGGGCCGTCTTGCCTGTGCCAGGGCCTCCAGCAAGCAGAACGCCTCGGCCGGCCATCTTGTGGGCTTTGATGAGATCGACGACAACACCGCATGCCTATGAGTCGCATCGCAGGGTCAGTCGAGGAGTTCGATCGAGATGACAGGCCGTTGTACGGATCTTACCTCGCGCGCTGTCTGTTGACCCACGAATCCTGCAGCTTGCTTGTCGGCGGTGCCAGAAAGCGTCAGGCCCAGGCCTTTGATGTGGGTGTGCGCCGAGGTGCGATTGTCGCGACCCTGGTTTTTGACCTCGCTTATTTGAACCATCTTGCTCGCGAGATCTCTGGAAAAGGTGGTAGTAGGGGGATGAGGCGGGGAGGTGGAGGGCAAAAAGATGCAGAGGTATGCAGCACCCAGTAGAGACAAGAAACTGGCAGCAGAATGAGTTTGTTTGTGGTGTTGGCGATGCAGAAGGCTAGCGAGGCTTGCAGGATGGCAATCCGGGGCGAACGTCCACTCTGTTGCGCACTGGGGCAGTAAGAGCTGGGAGCTTGCAGAGTTGCCCCAAGCCCGGCCAAATTTTGGACTGATCTGCACCGGGGCACGGGCCGCCTGAAGACACGAGCTTCCCTGACCAGGCACAGTAGCTGAGTAGGTACGCAGCTGCCCTTCGGCATGGGTAATGCTGTGTACGTCGAAGGTAAACTGCAAGTGATAAGTGGACGGCATCCACCTAGGTATATCATCACAACACTGACCACAGTACACGAGTATCCCAGGTCACAGTCTGAATAGGGCATCAGCTCGTCCAGTGGAATAGACTTCAATCGTTCAAATACTGGCTCTATCGTCGAGTTCACACTCCACCTCGTCTACCTCCTGGCAAGGCTTGGCCCTGGTGTCCGCTAAGCGGAGAGCACCAACGTGTTAGACCACCAGGGGGATGCCCACTACTAAACTCCTATCTTAGCAGACTGAAGGAAACTTCCTGTAGGTCAATCTCCCATAGGATGGCTAGAAACAAGGCGAGTGACCCATGGATATCCGCAGTGACTTTGCATGGCTCTGAGCATGTGTATATACTGTGGTGATAGCATAAGCGATGATCTGTGTCTAATTTCTCAGGTTCGTGGTCTATTTGCTTTTTAGTGATTACGCAGAATCTGCATCTGGACCGACTCTTGCGTCTGTTCTGACTCCGTCGCAATCGTCTCTGAAGGCCCCATATCGGCGAGGTTCTCCAAGTCGCCCGCTGCGCTGGGCGTGTTCCCAGGCCTGGGCATTGCGACAACCCATACAGCACTTCCAACTATCAAGGCACAACCTAAAAGACTAGTCCAGTACATACTCTGTCCAAGAAAGAAGCGGTCGAACCCGGTAGTCCACAACATGCCCATGTAAACCATTGCCGGTGCTTTGTGTGACCTGTTCTCACTACCCAGGCCTGCTGTTAGAAACCACTGGGCTAGGAAGCCGCAAACAGTGATCATAGACACTAGAAACCACTGCCTGGGATTGTGCGGAAGCCCAAAGCGGATGTGAGGCTGGTCGTACCCTACCAGAGGAGCAATAGACAGTGCCGCTGCGCTGATCAAGGTGCAGCATACAGCAAAGGAGTTGGTCGTTGTAAGCACCTGACACCTGTCACCAATGGCTCGGATGGCGATAAATGCTCCAGCACCACCAAAAGCGCTTAGCAGCGCAAACAATATTCCCGTCAAGCGAAGGGCTGCATTGTCAGCTCCTTCCGCAGAATGTTGTGAAGTGGTCTGCCCGCCATCTGCCACGCCTGGAGCAGGTGATGCGCCACCGGCGACTGGTGATGAGGGGCTGCTGGGAGAGGGACTATCGAACAGGAAGGAAGGCCGAGCAATGAAGACGACCCCAGCCAAAGCTACCAAAGACGCCAGCTGTTCCTTATGAGTGTAAGGCTGGCGGAGGAAGATGGCGGAATAGAAGCCAACGATCGTCGGAGTCAAGAAAGTCACCACAGATGCGTCAGCGAGGCTGAGGAACTTTATAGCAGTCCATATGCCCAAGATTCCAAAGAACCCCGAAACTCCCCTGAAGAGCAACAGCCCTCGCACTTCCTTGGGCCCAATCAGAGAATCAGGGTTCCCTTTTAAACACAACAGTGACGTACACCAGATGGTTGTCACCCCCATCCGGATGAAAAGGATCTGGAACGCATCCATGCCGTCGTCACCGAGTTCCAGGAGTTTGGTGAAGAGAGCCATGGCTGAGCTGAACACGGAAGAAGTCACAACCAACATGCAACTCCGATTCTTCTCCCAGAACTTCTGAACTTTCGAGGCCACTGTTATCTTCGTTGTATTTCCTGACCCAGAATGTCGGTTCGGCCGCGTGTCTCCAGGATGGAATGTGGCAGAAGACTGCCATGGGTCAATCGGCTTCAAGAGCTTGGGTGCATTTTGACTCTTGATCTCGACTTCTGTATCCGAATCAGGCATCGGAGGAACGAGGTACCCTGGTGAGTTGGATGACCCATCATAGCCACCGGGGCCGAGAAGACTGCCTTGCTCCTCCTCCTCGTATGGGTGCTCTTGTGCGACTGGACTTCGTGATGATGAGCCGTCCATATTCGCATGGAAGCGAAAGCCACAGTTTGGTGCTGGGTCTACGTTGTACACGTCCACCTGACAAAGCGTCTCACGATGCGTAATGGGACGATCGAAGAAGACAGGTTGACTTTCTGGTTAACGGAGGAAGTTGAAGGGATCTTGGGATGAAGTGCGAGTATTTGAAGGCCAGTACCGTTCTAGCAAACGCTTTCGAAGGTTGGAAAAGAAACCGCACGATTTGAAGCAACATTAACAAGCACCTCAGGAAGTGGGTCGTGTCGACTTATACCACTGCACATCCATGACATGACCAATCGCCCTGCGGTTGACTGCGTGCCTGGGTCAACGCTACTTCCCACGGGCCGAGTGGTGGATAGCTCAAACGTAGTGTATTCGAGCAGTGTTATTCCTAACAGGTCTCAGCCTGCCTTGTGCCAGAGCGCTGGGGCCAGTCGACAGCTCTGAATCCAGGGACTACTGCAGGCCAAGGGCAGGACTGACTTCGATGCGGCGGTTCGCGGCACGGTACCCGGCCTTGTGCGCCCTTCACAGCCCGCTGTCTGGGAAAAACAAAGCAGAGCCCCCCCCCCCGGGAAAATTAGCGATTGCCGTACATACCACCTAAATTTTAATACAGACACAGGAAACTCACAATTCTCTTTAGAATAACTATATCAACATTATCTTTATCACTAATATACTAACTACTTAAATAGGATATTATAATACTATATTATATAGTTAATTTAAGCTTATTTTATAAAGGAGTATATAACTTACTTATTTTAATATAAGGTAATATTAGCTTAGCTAAAGTTATAAATAATATATTCTAATTAACTTATTAAGCTTAAACTATATAATATTTATTATATAAAACTTACTTTAAAAGCTAAATTATATAATTTATTAATAAGAATAATATATTATTTAAATAGTTATATATTTAGAAGCTAATAACTAAGATAGCTAAGTTTTAGTAGACTACTTAAAAGTACTTATAAATACTTTTAAAGACTACCTAAGATAAAGCTACTATAGTAGAATATATAACTTAGTAGGTATAAGAAAATACTACAAAAGTTAATAATAAAGATAATCTATTTAATATATAAGAAGAGGAGGAAATATATTAACTAAAAGTTAAGAAATCTATTATTAATATACTATCTCTAGTAGATAATACTAATAATAATATTAAGCTACTTAAAAGCTACCTATAATAAGTACTCTTTAATAAAGTATACCTAACTTTAATTATTAATATTTTTAGTAAGAAGCTTACTTAACCTTTAAATCTTATATACTACTCTATACTACTTAACTATAATTATCTAAAGCTAAAAATTATAAGTATTATAAATAACTTTAAAAAGTTAAGTATAAGCTAAGTTAAAAGTATATTTAAAGATAAATAAAGTACTAAGATTAATTTAAAAAGTATATTTATTAAAGCTAATTAGGTTATTAGTTAGAGATCTATTATATATTAGTTAGAAATATATAGAAAAAGTTAGAATAGAGTATATAAAGAATTTAACTATAAGAATCTTTTAGATATACTCTTTAAGTTTAAAAGACTATTCTTTCTTAAGTTTATATATACCTTTAAGGTTACTTTACTACTATTAATATAGTAAATACCTAAATTATAAGGAACTTACCTAGTAAAGTACTTAGTAGTTAAAGTATTTAAATAGTCCTTTATTACTTAGTTAGTAGCTACCTTAAAAGATAGTTTACTAATAGCTAGGTAAGTAATAAGTATTAAAATATTTAGTAGAAGCTTAGCTTTTAGAACTCTTTAAAATAACTTTATTACTAGTTATTAATATACTAAAATAAACTATAAAGTAGGTACTTTATAATAGTAGTATTAGTAGCTAATAAAGATATAGTACTATATATAAAATACTTATTATAGGGTTAATTATTACTATAAGGATAAGGGGAACTTATTATAATAGTAGTATTAGGTTAAAAATAATAGTATATATATTAGTTTATTTAATAGTAATGTAAAAGTCTAGTTTAATATAATTATTATAGATAAAGCTATATTTAAAGGCTTATTAGAAATTCTATTTAATTATTAGAAAGTTTAAGAAGAAGCTAATAAGGAGGAGGAGCTTAGTAATAATAGTATTAGCTTTATTCCTTTTAGAAAGAAGTAGTAGAAGTAGTAGAAGTAGAGGGAAAGTAATATTAGTATAGTTATTAATCTATTATTTAATATTAACTTACTTAGAACTAAGTATAGCTAAGTAGCCTTTATAGGACTACTACTATTACTACTAGTACCTACTTCTTTTTATAATTTTAGTAAGCTTCTAGCTTTACTAGTACTAGTACTAGTAATAATAAGGGTACTAGGGAGCTTATTATAGAAATAGAGGTTTTTAATAATACTATTATTATTACTACTATAAGTAAATAGGGATAGGAAAGCTCTATATTAAAAGTTTATTATAGAAGTACTTTAAAAGTACTTTTAAAGCTTATTAGAGAGAGAGTAGCTTAAATAACTTCTAAGTATAATAAAGTAGGAAGGAGTTAACTTTTATAGTCTTTATAGGAAGGAGGATATATAGTTTATTAAGTAAGGTTTAAAGGAAATAATACTAGTTAAAAAGCTTATTAAGTAGTATTTAAAAAGGAAGGAAGACTTTATTATATTTTTTAATAATAATAAGAAAGAAGAAGACTTTCTACTATTATAGAGATTATTAGATAGTTAGCCTACTAATTATTAAATAGATATTAATAGTATATATTCTTTAAAGCTTAAGAAGGTTACTTAATTAACTAGTTAGCTTTTTTTAATATTAAGCTATATAATTAGATTAAATACTTAACTAAAGAGTTAAAAGCTTACTATTATACTATTTATAGTTTATAGAGATAAAGGATTTATTTAAAGAGTATTTAAGGGATATTCTAAGTAAGGAAAGTAGTAATTAGGTATAATATAGTATATTACTTAGTAGGATAAATTATTTAGTAGGATACTTTTTACTAGTTTACTAACTTCTATTAACCCTAGTACCTACTTAGTATAGTTAATTTAATAAAAGTTAGTACTAATTAGTACTAACTACTTTAAATTACTTATTTTTAATTAATTTAATTAATTTAAAATAGTAGTAAGGTTATAGTATAAGTTTAAAAACTTAAGGTTTTAGTAGGTAGGTTTATATTTAATAGAGATTATATCCCTATTTTTTATATTAGTCTTATATTACTCTACCTATTTAACTATTTAACACACTAGAAATTAATATTTACTATACTAATTTACTTAAAAGAAGATAGAATTATTTTAGCTTTTTAGGTAATTAAGAAATTTAAAATAAACTATAAAAAACCTATAAGTATATATAAAGCTATATAAATCTTTTTTATCCCCTATAGTATATTATTAGCTAAAATAAATAATTAACCCTATTATAAGAAAACATATATTAATAACTATAAATTTAAGCTAATTAAAGAATAAGTACTTATTTAATATATTATTAACTAAAATATATAAGGTTTTTTAATATATCTCTCTAATATAGAAGATATAGCTAACCTTATACTATTATTATATAATAGTAAGCCTATTAGTAAGCACTAGACTTAATACTTTATAAATATATAACTTAGCTTAAAAACCTAGTTTAATTATCCTTATAACTATTAAAGGGTACTCTATAAAGATCTAGAAATTATTAGGAATTAGTTTAAGCTCCTTTATAATATAATAGCTAAGTATAGGATTATAGATAATAACCTATATAACTTTAATAAAACTAGTTTTATAATAAGTATATTAGTTATATTAATAGTTATTATATATATTAATAGATATAGAAAGGCTAAATTAGTATAGCTTAGAAACTAGGAATAGGTAATAGCTATTAAATATATTAATATAAAAGGCTAATATATTCTACTATTTATAATTATCTAAAGAGTTTACTACTTTATAAGCTAGGCTATAAAGTTAGGTTTCCTAAAGAATTAGGTTATTAAACTTACTCTAAATAAATAAATAGATAATTAAACTAGTTTAAAATAAGCTTAATACTTTAAAAAGTATATAAGATAATAGATAAAGGGTAAATATTAAATACTTATCCTAGATAAATATAAGAGCTATATATTAGTAGATTTTAAGAATTACTATAAGATAAATAATATTATTACTATTAATATACTACTATATTTATCTTACTTACTCTAGCTATTAGATATTATATTATATTTACCCTTAAAGTATATATATAGTAATTAGATTAATCTTTTTATTTAAACCTTTATTAACTATATTACTAAGTTTAAATTCTTTCTTATATTTAAAGTAGCTTATAATAAAACTTTTATAGTAGAAAATATTAAGTCTATATTTAAAGAAGCTAGAATTACCCTTTAAAACCCTAACTCTATAATTTCTAAGCTTAATATCTACTTATAAACTCTAATATAGTCCCTCCCTATTTCTCTCTAAAAATAGAAGTTTTAAATACTATTAAATATCTAATAAACTATCTAATAATTAAGTTTTATTAAGAATAGGATCTTTACCTATTAAGGGAGCTCCTCTATACTAATTATAAAGGTTATTAACTAGATAGTAAAGAGTATATAGATAATAGTATATAAACTAATTATTTTAAAAGATTAGGTCTATACTCTTAAGGAGGCTAACACAGTACTTACTAAATACTAGAAGGCTAAAAGAACTTAGGTATAACTTAGAGGAGCACTTACTATTAAGGAATCCTAAGCTTTTATTTAAAAGAAATAAAAAAGGAAGTAGCTAGCTAGTAAAATAAATAGTAAGGCTAAAGAGTTAGTCTATAATAGACTAAGTAAATAATATTATAAGAACTATAGTAGGACTAGGTATAATATAAGAATGTATAAGAAAGAGGAAGAAGGGTTTAATAAATTAGATTCTAACTATATTATAGTAAATCTAGCCTAGTTAGCACTAATTAGTATAAATATATTTATTTTAATAGTCTATAGTAGACTACGTTTTTAATAATATAGTTAGTACTATTTAGTATAAAGTATATATTTCCTACTAAAAGTTACCTAGTTTAAACCTATACTATACTTATACTAACTACTTTAAATTAATTAAATTAATTAGAAATAAGTAATTTAAAATAGTTAGTACTAATTAGTGCTAATTTTTATTAAATTAACTATACTAGGTAGGTACTAGGGTTAATAGAAGTTAGTAAACTAGTAAAAAGTATCTTACTAGGTAATCTATCTTACTAGGTAGTATATTACGTTATAGGAAGATATTATTAATATAGGAAGAAGTTTAAAAGAGGAAAAGTCTACTTATTTAAAGAAATATAGTATATTTAAGTATATTTTAATACCTTAGGTAGGGTACTAAATTAATTAAGTATATTTACCTATAGTAAGGTACTAATTTATCTATATTAACCTTTAGCTACTAGCTTAACTTATAATAAATATTATTCTATATACTTATAAACACTTAATAAAAACTCTTTTAATTTTTATTTTTATAACTTTTAATTAATACTATTATATCTACTTTATTTTATTCTTTCTTATAATACTTATATATAATAGAAATATCCCTAAATAGCTTTAACTTTTAACCTAACCTTTTAAGTATAAGAAAATAGAAACTAAGTAAAATTATTATTTAAGCTATAGTTTAACTACTTATACTAGTACTAATAATATAAATAATACTTTAAATTACTAAAGTATACTTTAATTAAGTTAAAATTAGGTAAATATAGTAGTAAATATTTAACTTTTATACTTACTTTATTAATTACTTTATAGATCTTATTAAAATAATACTAGAAAGTATTATTTATTATAAAAATTAACTTTAAACCTAAGTATAGGTTTATCTTTAGTAAAACACTCTCTTATAACTACTATAGGAAAAACTCTTTTATTATATAACCTTTATATACTATAATAGTAAGTAAGCTATTAACTATAATTACTAAGAAGATATAGTAGTAAGCCTTTTATTTTAAAAGGCTTTTAACCTATAAAGTATACTTAATAAGTACCTAGCTAGTCTTTCTTAAACTATCCTACTTATTAAAACCTAATTTATTATAGAAAATAAATATATTAATAATATAGCTTAACTAGTTAACCTACTAGAAGTACTACCTATAAAAGCTCTTATCTTATTAGTATACTAATATATATATCTATTTATTACTTTATTTATAAGTTTATAGAGTATTACTTATTATTTTTATAATAATATTAATTTAAAACTATTTAATAAAGAAATATTATATTTTATCTAAGTATAAGTTTAGCTTAATAAATAAAAGATTAATAAGCTCTTATCCTATATAATCTATATATTAGTTAAGCTATATAGCTTTATTTTAGGTAAGTAAGCTAATAAACCTCTATAGCCTACTACTCTAGCTTAATTATATTTAATAGTAATAGTAATAGTATACTTAAAGTAACTATTTAAGTAGTAGTAACCCTTTAGTAATAGGTTTAAATTATTATATAACTATACTAAAACTTAGCTTATAACTACTTATTAAGTAGTAATAAGTTAAAGTATAAATAGAACTCTAACTACTATAATTCTAAGCTTAATAGGTGGTGGCTAGCTATTATAACAACTTTAAATAGGTATATAGGCGATGTTGGTAACGTTAGATAAGGAAATTGTGAGTTTCCTGCGTCTATACTAAAATTTAGGTGGCACGTGCGGCAATCGCTAATTTTCCCGGGGGGGGNTGCTTCGTTTTTCCCAGACAGCGGCTGCCATGCCCGAGCCGGTCTAGTAGACCGAAATCGGGGCGCAATCTGGATGATCGGCGGTTGTAGCTATTGCCGAGTCTGGACGAGCATTCTGCCAGTCGTTAGGTTGGGATTAGGCAGTGTAGATCGTGGAGGGATGATTATATTGCTTGAATCTGTAGCTTACATAGAAGATCGCAGGAGATGGCTCGGCGTGGGGGTTGAGGTTCCTTATGGATGCTGTCGAGAATGCTAGTTGAAGCAGTCCGAACACCCGCTCGAGCAATGAGGTTGAGCTACGTCGCTTGCATGATGGACTTCGCCTGCCACCGGGCCCTTACATTTTGGATGATTGGTGGAGTGAACGATTCAAATGGGAAGTAACGACCGTGGCTTGCGGTCCTCTGTCACAAGCTCGGACCGATCGTGTAAGTCGGAAGCAAGTCGCATACAGCCTGGGTTAGGTACATATGGTACACTTGCACCAGGTTATCTGCGAAATAAAAACTACAGGCCAGCAGCAAGATGTGACGGATTCAAGACGATGGAACTGGGTTTTCGTCATTCATCATCATCATCATCATCTTCTTCTTCTTCCTTCCGCTTTTGGTCTCATTTGCGGTGTTCCGTAGAGTTGTCATATACGGTGAAAGCCCAGGGGTCCGCTGAGCTGTGTTCCATACAGTGCAAGTCACTGTCCTCGTGGCCCGTGTTCGTCTCGTTCACAAGACCTAGGCCTCGCGCGACAAAAAACGACATAATACAACGACACTACTTGTGCAGGCCGAGGAGAGAGAAAGATGCCATTTGGCTCCACAAATGATATATATGTCCGTCATTTGTTTTGGTTCACGTCTGAACTCACACAGGCAAAGTGGAGCCCGGGGCCCATTGCTGCCAGCCGCCCCGCTTAGTCATCCGTCTAGCGCTCTTCCCGAGAGCCAATTTTAGCAAGTGGCTGACGATGTTGGAAGCTCCATCCGTACACCCAAGTCGCTGACGACACCCAAGAGAGAGCTCGTCGTGAGCTACACCAACACCATCACCATGGCTCCGACACGCGACACCCCGTTTCGCTCTGCGGATATGAGCATGGTGCAGCTGTATATCTCCAATGAGATTGGAAGAGAGGTCGTCAACGCACTCGGCGAGCTGGGACTCGTCCAGTTCCGAGACGTGAGTTCAATCCTGCCTTCGCAACTCGGCCACCACAGCCTAGCCGTGGCACCTACGACTAACCTGCCTCAATATACAGTTGAACGGAGAGCTCAGCGCCTTCCAGAGAGCCTTCACCCAAGAGATCCGGCGACTCGATAACGTTGAACGTCAACTCCGATACTTCTACGCCCAGATGGAAAAGACCGGAATCCCCCTGAGGAAGCTGGACCTCGACATGGAGACCCTTGCCGCCCCAACCACCACTGAGATTGATGAGCTCGCTGAGCGAAGCCAGGGCCTGGAGAACCGCATCTTCCAGCTCAACGACAGCTACGAGACCCTCAAGAAGCGCGAGGTTGAACTGACTGAGTGGCGTTGGGTCCTGCGCGAGGCTGGTGGCTTCTTCGATCGTGCCCACGGCAACGTCGAAGAGATCAGAGCCTCTACCGACGAGGATGACGCGCCTCTCCTGCAGGATGTCGAGCAGAACAACTCGGCTCTTGACGTCGAGCGGTCCTTTTCGGGATTGAACATTGGCTTTGTTGCTGGTGTGATCTCTAGGGATCGGGTTGCAGCTTTCGAGCGCATCCTGTGGCGTACCCTACGCGGCAACTTGTACATGAACCAGTCAGAGATTCCTGAGCCTTTGATCGACCCTAGTAACAACGAGCCGGTCAACAAGAACGTCTTCGTCATCTTTGCTCACGGGAAGGAGATCCTAGCCAAGATCAGGAAGATCTCCGAGTCTATGGGTGCCGAGGTGTACAATGTCGATGAGAATAGCGATCTTCGCAGGGACCAGATCCATGAGGTTAACGCTCGGCTCAACGACGTCCAGAACGTGTTGCAGAACACCCAGCAGACTCTCAACGCCGAGCTCACCCAGATCTCGCGGTCGTTGTCGGCTTGGATGGTTTTGGTGAACAAGGAAAAGTCCGTCTACAACACGCTGAACCTGTTCTCCTACGACAGAGCACGACGCACCCTGATTGCCGAGGGATGGTCTCCTACCAATGACCTGCCGCTCATCAGGTCGACGCTTCAGGACGTCAACAACCGAGCTGGTCTATCCGTCCCGTCCATCATCAATGTCATCCACACCAACAAGACCCCGCCGACCTACTTGAAGACCAACAAATTCACCGAGGCATTCCAGACCATAGTCAATGCCTACGGTACCGCCACTTACCAGGAGGTCAACCCGGCTATCCCTGTCATCGTCACGTTCCCTTTCCTCTTCGCCGTCATGTTTGGTGACTTCGGCCACGCCTGCATCATGTTGTGCGCTGCCCTGGCCATGATCTACTGGGAAAAGCCACTCAAGAAGGTCACTTTCGAACTGTTCGCAATGGTTTACTATGGCCGATACATCGCTCTCGTCATGGCTGTCTTCTCTGTGTTCACGGGTCTGATCTACAACGACGTCTTCTCGAAGTCTATGACTCTGTTCCCCAGCCAGTGGGAGTGGGACCCTCCGGAGAACTTCGTCGAAGGCCAGCAAATCAGCGCCAAGCTCAAGGGCGACTACCGCTATCCTTTCGGCCTTGATTGGATGTGGCACGGAACCGACAACGACCTACTGTTCTCCAATAGTTACAAGATGAAAATGAGTATCATCCTCGGTTGGGCTCACATGACGTACTCGCTCTGCTTCTCCTACATTAACGCGAAGCACTTCAAGAAGCCGGTTGACATCCTGGGCAACTTCATTCCCGGTATGATCTTCTTCCAGGCCATTTTTGGATACCTGGTTGTTTGCATCATTTACAAGTGGACGGTTAACTGGCCGGCCATTGGGCAACAGCCTCCCGGACTGCTGAACATGTTGATCTACATGTTCCTGCAGCCTGGTACGCTAGACGAGCAGCTTTACCCTGGGCAGGCCACAGTTCAGGTCTTGCTGCTTCTTCTGGCGGTGGTTCAGGTGCCAGTCCTTTTGTTCTTCAAGCCCTTCTACCTTCGGTGGGAGCACAACAAGGCTAGGGCCCACGGTTACCGCGGTCTTGGAGAGACACAGCGCGTCAGTGCTTTAGACGGCGATGATGAGGACGACAACGGCCATGCGATCAACGGAAGGCCCAGCATCAACAGCGATGATGAAGGTGTCGCCATGATCACGCAGAACATCGATGACGAAGAGCACGAGGAATTTGAGTTCAGTGAGGTCATGATCCACCAGGTCATTCACACCATCGGTAAGATGCCTTCTCATACTGCTTCGGACTATGCATTTACTGACCGCGCATAGAATTTTGCCTGAACTGTGTTTCGCACACGGCTTCATACCTGCGTCTCTGGGCGTTGTCGCTGGCTCACCAGCAGCTTAGTGCCGTGCTCTGGTCCATGACTATTGGGCCAGCTCTGGGTATGTCTGGTGTCGTGGGTGTGATCGCCATCGTCATCTTCTTTGCTGCGTTCCTGCTTCTCAGCGTCATCATTCTCATCATCATGGAGGGAGTGTCCGCTATGCTTCACTCGCTCAGATTGGCCTGGGTCGAGTCTTTCTCCAAGTTTGCCGAATTCAACGGCTGGCCCTTCGCGCCATTCTCCTTCAAGAACATGCTGGAGGA
This sequence comes from Diaporthe longicolla, assembly GCA_000800745.1. NCBI lineage: Eukaryota > Fungi > Ascomycota > Sordariomycetes > Diaporthales > Diaporthaceae > Diaporthe > Diaporthe longicolla. The sequence continues at coordinate 475,707 of JUJX01000004.1, forward strand.
GTCCGAGGAGTTGAAGGAATATCTGGGTTAAGTAGCTTGAATGCGTTCGTTTCTGTACTATAGACTGTACCTTTAGCGTAGCATCTAACAATCTCAAGAACGGACGGAAATGGTCTTGCATATAAGTGCTTAAGTGCTTAAGCGTTAGTCGATCGACTACTTGCCTACCCTAGGTAGGTAGGTACATAGGTACTTAAACGGGCGGGCGCACAGTGTAGTTGGATCAGATGCAAATCAAGGCTGAGGAGGGTCCTGCCGGAGTTACTGGAGTTAAGCCCCGAAGCCAAGCTGACTAAACCCAGAACCTCTATACTTGACCTTCCTATCCCTTGACCTCCACCATCTTTCGGCCCCGGCCATTCAATTCAGATTGACTGCAACTCATACGCATTCCTCTGTGGGCCAGCCTGTGACAAGATGGCTGCCGAGGACGAATTGTCTCCGGCATCAACGCCTTCATCCGGAGGCCCTGAGCAACACGAGGGTGACCCCGGCCCCGCAAGGCCTCCGCCCAGGAAGAGAAGGCGCCTGATTATTTCCTGTACGGAATGCCACCGCAGAAAACAAAAATGCGACAGGGGCTTGCCATGTGCGAACTGCGTATCTCGAAATAAGCAGGACTCATGCCGCTATGAGGCCGGAGCACCCACTGCCAAGGGTTTGCAAAACACGCAGGGCGACGACCGTTCTGCACGCGGTGGCAGCCACTTGGTGGACCCTCGTTTCAAAGTCGAAGGCGCGGCTGGGCCCGGCATGTCAGATAAGCTGACAAACTTTGGATATTCGACTACGGGCTCGTCGTCATCGACCTTGGGTTTCCTGAGCAAGATTGACGGGAATAACGCGGATGAGTCCTCTCTGTCAAGCATGGCCATGGGCCGTGAAAGCAGCGGTGAACACTTCGGAATGAGAGAGAGGTACAAGAGCCTCATTCGTCAGTTGCCGGCGAGGTCATATACTGAAAAACTCGTGGATATGTACTTCAAGGACTTCAACTGGCAGTACAATGTGAGTTTATGTGCAACCATTCTGGTAACACAAGGCATGCTGAACTATTTTAGGGAGTTGATCAGTGGGTCTTCAACAAACAAATGGCTGAATGGTATAGCCTGCCCTTCAGTGTCCTGAACACGGAGGGCCCGCAGGCTCTCCCGCCTGATCTCAGAGCCTTCCCAGCTCTTGTGTTCCAGATGATTGCCACTGCCCTTCTGAATCTTCCCCCGGGCCCAGACCCTCTGTTCGATTCATTGAAATATGCAGGAAGTATGACCTTTGAGGACTTGGCCCTTGATTACTCCGAATCTGGTGTCGCTATCATATCAATGCTGGGCAAGAGACAGGTCTCTCACACTGCGGTCGTAGCTGGGTTTGTCAGAGCTGCGTTTTTGAAATACTCTGGGCTCGTCACAGAGGCATGGTCAGTACAATTCTGCGCCCTCGCCATCGTAATACGCGTGTGAAGTTTCTGCGCGCGCCTGAATCATTGCTTGGAACCTTTGACAATTCATGCCCCTGGAGTGTTTTTGTTCTTCAGCAAGTTGTGTGAACTGCAAATTGTTTCATCCGTGGACGAAGGGTGATTACGAGAAGTTTCATCAGCAACTCATTGACGTATCTCCAGGCATGCTATTGGATCTGCGATAAGAGATGGACAAGAGTGCGGACTTCACCGTACCACCCTCGATCCTAAGCCAAAAAGCGACAAGCTGGAGGATATTCTAGAGAACGAATGGGAGATACAACGAAGACGGAAGACCTGGATCATTCTTATGAGCTGGGATGTACACACAGCCATCGTCCTGGGTCGACCGACGAGCATCGACACGAGTACCAGGTATGCACTGCCTTTGGACGCGCCGACTCCAAAAGATCCGACCAAAGTGCCCGTCACTTTGAGGTCAGAGCAAGACCCTCCGTCTCCTTTGACGAGGACTTTGTGGGTGTACCGCACTACTATGGCTCTGAGAGACATTATCGAACTGGAGAAGGATGGACCATGTCCAAAGGACTTTGACAAGGTGGATAGGGTTCACGAAAGTCTGGAGAGGCTCGAAGCCGGTCAGTCCAAGTCTTCTTTTACAACTGCCCGTCTTATCATATTTTGACCTGTTCTACCGCACATGAGTGCAGGCTCTGTAGTATGATATTAACACTCACCAGAGACGCCCGCATTCTTCCGCACCGAGAACCCGGACACGAGGTGGGATGACCTGCCGGAGTGCTTCTGGGTGCCTTTGGTCCGAGGCACTGTGCCCCTCCTTTCAACATTTAACAAGATGGCACTCCACAGACCATATGTTTTCACGAGGCCACATAGCCGTAAGGAAGCGCTCAAGGCAAGCTTGGATATGCTGAACGCCCAGAGGGACCATTTTGCGACCATAGGGCCTAAGCATTACAAGGCGTAAGTAATTGTCCGGCCAGGCTGTATATAGGCGAGACCTGTTTGCGGTGCTCTCCTAACCGTTTATACCTATGGCAGGTTTACTTTGTTCTTCGGGACATTCGATGCGGTGGTGCTCATGGCGAGCATATTCATACTCTTCCCCAAGGAGAACGTCGAGTACGTATCTACGGCGCTCCAACACTTCCAGTGGGCCATGGAGCGATTTGAGACAATGTCCGAGAGGAACAAGCTGGCCGCAGCGGCCAGGAATGTTCTCAAGGCCGTGTACACCCGGCTCAAGAGCGCTCTCAAGGGCACACAAAAGGCCGAGGGAGTCAGCCTCGAGCATCCCGCTCAACAGTCGGCCACGTCGGCCACGAACAGCGAAACGGGCGGCGGGGACAGCAGCAAGACGAGCCTCCTCACACCTGCTGCCTCCACGGCTTCTGGCAGCTCGGGCGACCCGTTCGGCTCTGTATCAGGCCCAGCAGGTTCTACGCCCATCGACCCTGGGCTCTCGGGCATGGCAGCGAGCGACTGGACGCTGCCCGCGGGGTTCCACTGGAGCTCAATCCAGCCCGTGTATGCAATGGCTGACATTGCATACAACGACCTCATGGGGATCAGCAGTAACGTTGGGGAAACCACCTCATCGTTGCCAAACTGGGCCGGAGGGACGCCGCTGCTGAACGATGTTCCTGACGGAGGTGTATCACAGCCTTGGCTTTTCGGGGGAGACTTTGGGAACGACAGTGTCTGGAACCTACTGAATCAATATCCATCTTCTTTCTGAGTTATGAGCAATACTACGCAGGTACGTATCAGGGCGGTGCAGAACCGGGCGGGGGGCCAAAATGGAAGGCCATGGGGAAAGCCCGCACCGCCGAAGGCCGGCTAGCACGAACCGTTTCGCTTCGCGCAGTCTAATAAATCCAAACACGGTCAACCATGGACTTCGTACCTCTAAAACAGTGTATCTGGTTGGTCCTGGAGAAGCACAGCACTGGACGGTCGGTCGGCAGTGAGAGGGTGGAACAGGGAAAGGAAAAAAGCATGCGTGCCAAGTCCAATGTCAGACTGCCATTGCATGGGTACCTAGCCAGCAGTAGTCGACACTTATTAGCCGCCCGCAAAGAGGGACTCGGCCGGGCGTGGAAAGCTTGAAGCCCCTCACCCCTTGACGGAGCGAGACGTGTCCTATTGGCTGGCCCTCAAGCCATAGGGGCATACCTTGGGTCGCACGACCTTCCACTAGGGAAATGCTCTGATGTATGAGTGATAACAGTAGCTGTGGCGCGATGGGCGGAGTACGAAAGGAGGGGCTCATTGGCGCCGCGGGGGGGAGGGGCCGGGGAAGGGTTTGTTGGCGGAGGACTGATTGAGAAAAGTGAGGAATCACGACTGAGGACTGAGGGCTGAGACTGAGGGCTGAAGACTGAGTACTGAGTACTGAGTACTGAGGACTGAGGACTGAGGACTGAGGACTAAGAATAGGCTTGCTTGTCGTCCAAGAAGGGTAACGAGTGAGTAGCATCGACATATCAACCCGGCACCACAGAGAGGCGTGCATGCTGGATGAGCCGTATGAATAGTGTTTTTTTTTGGGGGGGGAGCGGGAAGCGGGCTGGGCAATTGGGAAGTGAAACGAGTAGCCTCGCAAGCACAAAGAGGCATTCATATGCAATGGAACGGGAAAGGGACAAAACGCTGTTGCTCTCGATGCAACTGCAAGCCCAATCTCGAAGGCTGTGCCCTGCTCAGGTGGCAGGAAGGAATTCGGGCCCAAGGAGGGTGCTGGAGAACAAGAAAAGGTAGTCTAGGTAATCAATCTTTTCCCGTGCTCATGCATCTCGTCTAACCGCAGTCATGTAGTCAGCATGCAGTGCGAAGAGCGACAAGTGCGCAGTGCAGGCAGGACGGGCCAGCTCACACGCCCCTTCCCTCCCCCCCCCCGTTGGATGGTGGCTTGCTCCCGGCCGTGGACCCACAGGTGAGCGACCGAGCAGTACTGCGTACTTGGTGCCTGGGGTGCCAGGTGGTGCCAGGCACGCCCGCAACACTGCAAAACCAACCCTAGCTCCCCCAGCTTGGGAGCATGTTGGAGGTACTTGTACCGCATGCCGCCCAGCATCCTGTCCGTCAACGTCGCATTGGATCCTGGTTCCCTGAAGCTCCCCACAAAATTTATGAACCGTGGACGGCGATTCTTCTCGCTTCTAATTCCCATCTCCCAACTTTCCGTGCGCTGCGCTGCATGCACTGCACTGCACTTATTACTGCGCGCATCGGATTGGGCCCTTTGGTAGACTGCTGGGGCTACCTGCTACCTGCTACCTGCTACCTGCCTTGTGCTACGTAGGGTCTGTCTACAAAAAGGTCAGATATCCATACGTGAGTACCGCACTGGCACCCCATCTATCTGCATTGCATGTGCAGCTGTTGCGTTGCAGCCAGCCTTTCTCCTCTCTTCTCCAGCCCGGAGACAAGAAGAAACACCCAAAAACTTCTGCCCCCCCCCCCNCCAGTGAGAGCGCAACTGGAGAGTTTTTCTACTTCAGCCGCGCGAGACACACCGTCCTCCCTACCTTGCAGGCTCCTGGGTACGCCGTGAGGAAAAGTACTTCCCGCCCAACACATGTGCCTTCCCAACCTGCCTCCAACCCGATCCTCCTACTCCTCCTGTCACGATAAGTTGGTTAATGATTGCACGGCAATCTCATGGACCGCAAGACAATGGATGGCGGCAACCTTATGGACTTTGTCCAGAGATATCAGCAGCTTCACGCCCAGCGCGACACGAGTGACGAGCTAATTAAGGTGAGTTATGTATCCACTGCGCCGGCCCTGCTGCCACGGCCTCGCCTGCTGCTATGTCTCGTGCCCTTCCCTTTCCTTCCACCGGGCATTCATTCTGAACCAACCCTGGGATTTTATCGCATCAGTCCTTCTCTCGCAATCAGCCCCTCGGGTCCCGCCCCAGTATCGCGTTCTGCTGACCATGGTCCCCCCCCCACCTAGGACCTTCTTGTCTACTGCGAACATGTTGAGTCCAGCCTGCGGCAGGAGAACACGCATCTCCGCTCGCAGATCAGCGATGCGAACCTCGACCTCGCAGATGCTACCAAGTCTAGGCGCGAGTTGCAGCAACATGTAAAGGAGCTGGAGCAACAAATAGGTTTCATGACCATGGACGTTGATCATTTAAAGGTAGATGCCTACGTCCGATTGGCGGTGTTGTGCTGAACAAGTACAGAATTACAACCCTTACGTTCTAATCCTTGTTGACGGCGACGGTTGCCATGCAAGTTGCCCTCCACGTCACTGCCAGCCACTGTTCAGCCCACTGACCTTTTTGGCCAGTTCAAACAAGAGTACATCAACAGGGGCATTGAGGGCGGCAAGCAGGCCGCCTATGCCCTGCGTGCTGCAATTTTGAAGGAATGCCATGCCCTTGCCGGCGACATCGAAGTCATAGCCAGGGTCGTTGCGAACCTCAACGGCCTCACAAAAGCAATGAGGAACGACGGCTCTTTAGACCACGAATCCAGGTTGAAGGATTTCACCATAGGACTGAGCCAGGGAATGGCTTCCTTTGATTTTATTGATATTGGTTACGGAAAAGAGAGGGCAGATACCAAAATAAAAGGCAAGCTCAAGACCGGGGCCAACCCCCTCGCAGGCCGAGTGCTGACAGCCCCCCGCAGAGGCGATCAGGTGGAACCTGCGCAATTTCAACTGCAAGCAAATAGTACTTGGGGTCTCACATGACGCTGGTTATGCCTCATTTTTGGATGAAATACTTCGAGACGAAGCAAGCCGGCGGCGCATCACAATCCTTGAAGGCGTCCCCTCGACGCGAGACCTTGCCTCCAAGAACCTCAACACGTTGGACCTCAACGGCGATTTGTTTCGCGCCGAAAAGCTTGTCGACAAGACTCTTCGAGATGCAACACCACCATCAGTTATGTCCTCCCCGGTTGCCGTCGTGGCGGGTATGTCTCCGCTGCCGCCTCCCTCGGCAACCCCAGTAAGTGTTACTGCGAGCGTTGCGTCCTCTTATGCTACTGCTATCAAGAGTGCGAGTCCGCCCCCGCAAGTAACTCTACCTTTTCAGCCGAAGCCTGTCAAGGCCCCAGTTGTGCGGCGTGAAAAGGCGCCTGTTTGGAACCCAGGCCTTAGGGGACTGGACCCGCCGTTGGAGGTCAACCAGGCCGCTTTGGACAACATCAAGAAACGAAAGGATAACAACAAACTTTGCAATAACCATTACCTGCGCGGCCCTTGCGCCAAGGGCGATTCGTGCTGTTTTGAACACAAATATCGACCAAACGAGGCGGAGAGGACCGCCATAGCCTTCCTGGCTCGCCTGAATCCTTGTACCAATGGCCAGGACTGCGAGGTTGATGATTGCATTTATGGGCATCATGTAAGTCCGGCTGTTCTTCATAAGTCTGTCCCATACGAGGTTGTCTTATAGGATGTCAGGAGGCTACACAAGATGTGGTCCTTCAGAAGGTCGTCCTGTAAAACATCGTGACAAGTCGGCGCAGTGTTGTCACGACATGAGCTGACACTTTTCACAGTGCCCCAGCACTCGGGATGGAGCGTGCACGCATCCTTACTGCAAGTTCAAGCCGTTCGAACACCCGCCCGGCACAAAGTTCAGGCAGACATATCAATGGTTCGATGAAGTATAGCGGCTGGTCAAAGATAGGACTTTGTGGGCAGTCGGCGAGTTTCTTTAGACAGTAGTATCCACACTACCAGTATTGCCTTCTGTGGACTACACTTGTGGGAGTGGGGCCTGTCCCCTCTCATCAACGCGACCGGTCTTTTAAGCAGGCCACTCGCAATAAATTATGCTCCGGGTGCTTCGGTGTGGCTGTGAAGGAAGGTGTTATAATATCAGATCATTAGTTGGGGCACGGCCTTTTGGTACATAGGACTGATGATATCAGCCTTGTTGAGCTCTACCCGGCTGTCCGCTACATAGCCGCGGTATCTATCCCACGTAAACTCCTATAAGACAATATCCTGTGGGATCACTTCCCTCTCGTGGGACAAACTCCTTATTTCCCATAGAATAACTGTTTCTTAGGACAACTTCTTGACCTTCTTAAGGACAGCCACCTTGGATGCAATATCCAACAGAATAAGCTATAAGATAATGTCTTTTTTCTTGCAGACGACAGCCTCCTAAGGGACCCTCTGGACAGGATATAGAATAACTTCTTAACAGACCAGAGAAACAGGCAAGCCACAGTGCCTCGGGGGTGGCATCATATATGTTTGTGTTTGTAGGAGGCGTGGCGGTGTTACGATAATTGCATGTGATATTACGGCTTCGCCCAGGCTGTATATTCCCAAGAGAGACTCAGGCTTGAAAGTGTGATCATGAAATGTCGACCCATTGGGACCGGGGCCCTCAACCCAACCCACACACCCCACCCCGCGTGGATCAGGCCCGCGGTCAGTGGTGGGGGCCCGCCCTGGTTGCTTGGCCCGTGCCCGCCTTGGGGCTACTTAGGCTGCTTGGTTCGGCTCAGCGACCGGGGTAGCTAGCTAGCTTCTGTCAAGTGTGTAAAACGAATTGTCGGGATGGAGCCCCACCACAGACCCTCCACGTCGACGACGGCTCCGTTCGTTTGAGGTGCGATCTGAGCTCCGCCACCTATCGCAAGTCCTTCAACTTGGACTGCCGCCAAACCACACACCCACTCAGCCCCAAGACGACCAGCCCAACATGTCGCACCCGAGAATAGAGGAGGTGGAGGAGAGCGACGTCGAAATGTCCGACCCCTCAGAGGGCGACATCGACGACTTTGTCGAGTCCGACATCATTCGCGCGCGCACCGACAAGAAGCAGGCGCCCACGAGGCCCGCACAACAACAGCAACAAGCAGCAGCAGCATCCTCCCACCTCATGAACCCGTCGCAAATACCGTCGCTCTCGAGCGGGCCGGGCCAAGGCGACGACATCCAGACCACAGCCAACCCAAAGGCCTACGCTGGCTTCCAGTGCCTGTACCCGCTCTACTTCGACGCCACCCGCACGCGCGCCGAGGGCCGCCGCATCCCCAAGGAGCTCGCCGTCGCCAACCCGCTTGCCCGCGAGATCATCAACGCCTGCCGCGACCTGCGCCTGCAGACCCTCTTCGAGCCCGAGAAGATGCACCCCAAGGACTGGGCGAACCCGGGCCGCATCAAGGTCCAGCTCAAGCCCATCGTGCGTGACGGGCACACCATCCAGCCCCAAAACACCTCCGGCGTGAAGAACAAGCACCAGCTCTACCTCCTCATCGCGCAGCACCTGCGCAACAACCCCACCAACGACCGCAGCCAGGCCCTCTGGGAGCGTGTACCCGGGGCGCCTGCACCGGACCGGTCGAAGCCTTACCCAAAGCCTGCGGTGCCCCGCGGCTGGAAGATCGGCGAGTTCCTGCCTTATTACAGCCCTGCCATGACGGGTGGTGGTGTGAGCGAGAATCTGTTCAAGGATATGATGAAGGAGATGCAGGGCGGCGGTGACATGGCGAGCTTGCTGGCTGGAGCGGGTGCAGGAGGAGGCGGTAGCGGAAATGCGAGTGAGGACGGGCCCGGGAAGAAAAAGAAGGATAAGAAGGGTAAGGGAAAGGCATGAGGACTCTGATGGTGCATTGGATCCTTATTTGTTGCCCCCGGGTTGAGGAAGCAGTCGAACATGTCTGGAGCTACTGGTCGACGGGTATCCAAGCCCCGACCTGGATGGGAGCCTGCTCGTGTTTGCCCATTGTGCAGACGCGGACCACATGGGAGAGACGGGGGCCACCATTTACGCCGTTAAAAGCAAAGTCGCGGCTGCGAAGCCTACGGACTGGGAGCAGATCCCACCATACTAGATCTACAAGGCAAGATGTTTGCCAGCGATGAATCAATGCTAAAAAAAAAGTTGCCTCCCGTACGAAATATTCGCGTAGACATCTCGGCTGCATTTTACCTGTGAAATAGTACTCTGGTGCCTACTTTGTTTCCGCCAAAAGATTTTCGAGTCCGTGATCCTCTTTCAAATGATGCATCGGATCATTCCCTCGTACTTGAAGACTCAGTATAATATCAGGTCTTCTCCTGCCTTGCTATCTGCCTAAGCCCATAGCGGCGCGGTGATCTCGACGGCACGGTCGACCACACTACGCACGCGATCCGCAAACGCCTTGTGACCGCACTCCACCTCCAGATCCTCCAGCCAGACCTTTGCTGCCATTTTGTCGACCTTGATCGCTACACCGGGGACGGGGATGCCGAGTCGGTGCAGCCGCTCCAGCTCCGCCTTCTTGCGCGCCTCAAGCTCCCTCTCCTCCTCCTCTTCCTCCTTCCCCTCGCCATCCGGTGCGTCCTCCATGGAGGCGTCCCCGCCGTTGCCGTCCGTGAGCTCCTTCTTCTTCGTGTCCTTGGGCGCCGGAGGGAGCTTTGGCTCCTCGATTGGCGACACGTTGTCCGCGCCAAACTGGGCCTCGAGGAACATGAACAGCCGCTCGAGGCGCTCCTCGGGTGTTAGGTTGGCATGTGGATTGCGCGATGGGAGCTCGGTGTGGCTGTGGTCATGCGAGTGAGAGTGCTTCTGTGCGGACCTCTTGACCGCTGCCGGACTACTCTCGACTGACAGCAGGACGCTGAGCACGGAGTCCGCAATGCCATCGTTCAGCAGGTTGCCTTCCCACTCAAGCTCAACCTCGCCGTTGTTGCGGTAGCGGACTGCCACACAGCCCATGATACGGTAGGCTGCAACAACCTGATTGATTTCTTCGTCGGCAGGCTCAACGTTGCCATTGGAAGAAGCGCCGTTGCTCTTCTCAGAATCGTGCTTCATCTCTGGCAGCTCCTCGATCTTGCCAAACGTGCCCTCGAGACCCCACTTGATTAAATCGATGCCGGCGGCGCTGAGACGGATTCGCTCCTTGCAAGTCATGGTTGTAGTGGTGAGACCAGCGTACTCTCGCAGATCCTCTGGGGCCATCAACGATAGCTTAAAATCGTTCTGTACCAGGACACCCGTGACAAGCTTGGTATCGTCCTCAGGAGTTGGGAGTTGAGTGGGTGGGGGAATCGATGCGAGTTTTCCGACAACCTTGGCGATCTTGTCCTGCTTGAATGGGATGCGGAGTTCGTCCATATTCTTTGGGCTGTAGACCTTAACCTTGACAGCCTTATTGCTGTTGAGAGAAAGGAGTTTGGATTTCAAGCGCATCATGTTGTGCTGTTCTCCGTGCACGAGAATCTAATGAATGTTAGTGCGGTTCAGACGAAGACAACAGATTGAATTGACTTACAACCACTGGTGCAGCAACCTCCTCGATGAACTCTCTGTTTTCGTTGCCGTCGACGTGAGCAGCGAAAGAGTACTCCTGGACACTGCATCTTCGCGGAATCATCACCTTCTCTGCGTCACCGCCAGGAGCCCTGCGAGCGGCGGCAGCGTTCCTGGTGGCGACGGCCTGAATCTGCTCGGGCTCTTGCATGATTTGTCTAGCCATGGTGCCCTCGACGCTGTAACCGGTGATAATGACACCATTTTTATCGCTCGGGGCCCACCTCTCGAGGAGTTCTCTGCTCACGCCACTTTGGAGCATACCAGGACTGGCAAGCATGACACAGCTGCCAACATCCTCGAACCGGTCAAGACTCTTCAGTGACCGGATGTACTTGAAGTCCCATGGGCCCCCCTTACCCGCTCCATCCCCAGTCACCTCAGCCTCGGCCATGCGTTCTCTGAAAAGGCGCTTGATGTTGTCATTCATGGCTCCAATGTATGTCTGATATATCACCATGCACTTCCGTGCCAGGTTACTGGCATAGTAGATGGGGATCTTCTGGAACTCGGGATGCTTGGCCCAGTACTCGTCAAGAATCAAAAGCAGTTCTTGGGCCCGACCGAGCGCGAAGACCGGCAGCAAGGCGCGCCCACCGCGATTCAGAATGCCCGTGATAGACTTCATCAGGGCCTGTTCCCTCTCGAGACGCGGCACATGTGAGGCTACACCGTACGTGGACTCGGTAATCAGTACGTCAATCTTGACGCCCCGTGGGACTTCGGCCGAGACAAGATGCCGGTCGTGCTCTCTTGAGTAGTCGCCAGTGAAAAAGATGTTGAGCCCTGCAATTTCGATGAGGAACATGGCGGCGCCCAGGACGTGACCTGCTGGGTAGGGTGTGATTCGGATAGAGGATATGGTGTGAGTAGTATAATAATCGATAGCCTCGATCATGGGGAAAGTATTTGCGTGGTCTTGCTCCGTGTACACGGGCTGCGAGGACTCATTGGACGAGGTGTTGCCGACTCGCACGCTATCTTGGATGAGCCATCTGTAAATTGCCTTTGTAGGGTGTGTCATGAAGACCCGCCCCTTGAAGTTGGTCTTGGCGAGGACATATGGCAATGAGGCGGCATGGTCTATGTGGAAACTGGTTCGTGGTCAGTACTCTGTTTGACCGATCAGGCCAGGTGGCGCGGTGGCACGCTGAGCTGTCTATCTACCGCCAGGGGAAGGGATGGGCGTGGGATCACGACGCTGAGGGCTCAATACAGATGTGGCAAGGGTTGGCAAATTGTTGTAGATTGTATTGATCTCTGGATACACTGATAGACGTGGACGAAGAAGCGGCGGTACCATGATAGCCACGGCGCCGACGGAGACGAAGTAGCGCACGATAATCCCGGCCCATGCCCAAGGGAATCCACCCAAACGTGAGCCCACCCGCTTTCATAAGGATTCAAGAAACTTACTGGCTGATGAGGAGTACGTCGACAGTGCTGAGGTCGAAGATATCGAAGAACGGTAGCGCAGAAAGCCCATCGTACGCTGGGTGCTGGCCGGCGTCAAGCTGCAGCGCAGTTCAGCGTCACCGGGCAGTTTAAGAAGCAACAAGATGTGGATACTCACCATGACAGTTTTGCCCTTGTATTGGATGATGTGGCAGGACCGACCGACTTCATTTCCTCCGCCCAGGCAGAGAAACTTGAGCTCATCGGCCGGGTCAGCGGGCTCCTCAGTGGCTGCATTGGCCATTGCCGAGGCTTTCCGTTTGGACGCCATGACGATGAGTCTTGCCTAACAAGAATCTGCTCCGAGTGAGGTGGGCAGAGGGCCAGCAGCAGTCCCCCCTTTGACTAGCATCGATTTGGGTCGACTCAAGACGTATCGCCAATGGAATCTGGGATCATGTCTTTCTTTGTGTGATCGTCTCTGACAATTTGTTAATTTGTTGCTTTAACCCTGTCCAAAAGGACCTGGCAGGCTCTACAACTGTTACTGGAATGGGATAGAAAGGGAGAGTCGGTAGGTGGAGAGGTCAATAGTCCGTGTATTCTTGTGACATGAATGAAGGTGTCGGGAGACTGCCTGGTCAGCAGCGGGAGCAGCAATGCAGTGAAGTGCACGGACCAAGACACGCCTGGGTTTCCCTGCGGAGTAGCAACATTTCGTGTACGAGTGCTGGAGGAATCTACTCCCAGTCGTCCACCCCCAAGAGGCACGGGCCACATAGCACACCCGAAGTTTCGAGCGAGGTGCTAATTCGATCCGTGAAGCGCTGAGGAATTCTCAGGCACGTTAAGCTTGAAGATGTTGGGCAGGAACGCTACTTCTTTCAGATTTTAAGGAACACAAACAGAATAGTTTGGTCCTCTGGGAGCTCGGGTCCTGCCCACTGGCTCTACTCGAGGCAATTTCAAAAAGAGAAGCTTTTAAGGTTCTAAGAAGACTAAAAGAAGGTACTTCTGCAAGTGTTGGGGGTGGATGACTGGGGGTAGATTCTTCTGTTCTCGGTACGTACCGTCATGCTCCCCACGTGATCAAATCTGCCGAAGTCGAGGAGCTATCCAGAGCGGAGGCGCGCAACTTCGACCCATCACCAACCCGATGGAGTGACCCAACTCATCGACTTACCACAGCCTTGCAGTCCATCGCGTCCATCGCGCACACCGTCGATCCATCCAAGAACCCGGAAATCGTCGTATAGATCAATTCCAGGGATCCAGACTCCTCGGATGGGCGGTGGTGACGGGAGTTCCACGGGCTAGGCAGGCTATTGCCTCAGTCTGCAGCATCGCGAAAACACCACAAGGCCGGGCCACCACTCCGCCGTGACGCAGCCTCAGATTTCGCCAGTTCCCGGTCGACATACTCACAGACCCGTTTTCTTTCATTTTTATTTCAGACAACTGACAGCACGTCACGGTCTCCATGGCTCAGCCAACCCAGCAGATGCCTCAGCAGGTGTCTCAGCAGGTGCCCGGTAGGACTTACTCTCCGGCACAGTCTGCACAAACCCAGCCTCCCTTCGCGCTCCCACAGAACAACCAGAATGTGGCGAACAAGAGACCATCATACATACCGCCATCACCAGTGGGGTATTCACCAGGCCCGCAATCCGGTCCATCGTCGCCATATGCCCAGTCGCCATCGTTTGCCCACAGTCCAAACGTCAGCACGCCTACTACAGCAACATCGCCTTCCTATGCCGCCATACAGCCCGCTCCTTCTGCGCCGCCGGCTCCGGTCCACTCTCCTGCACCCGCTCCCATGCCCGCGTCGCCCGCGCCGGCGCAGTCCCAACAACCACAGCAGCAATATAGTCGACAAGCTTACGCGAATGGGAACACGCAGTACGCCCATCCAAATCAACCGCCTACACCAACCATGAGTGGTCCGTCAACGCCGGTCCCGGGCACACCAGGAACTCCTGGCGCCACGCAGTATGTCAATGCAGGCTTCGCACCGACTGGAGCCCAGCAGAATGCCACCGGCGCAATGGGTCCGCCCCCGGCGAAAGACCGACCGCAACGAACATACGAATACGAAGTGACAGACAGTCTCTTGGGCACGGGAGTCGATATTCGTGAAGAGGAGAACGCGCTTGCTGAGTACTATGCGGGGTCATTCGGCCAGGACTCCAGAACAGGCTTCCCGGCCAATGCGCCTGGTACTCGAGGATCGTTTTATGGCGCAGGCTCGGCCAACCAACCCGGCGCGCCAGCATCGACTGGTCAGAAGGAATACGAGGCAGCACTAGCAGAGCAGAGGTGGAACGAATCGGCAGCTCGTCTGTCGGCAACGCGAGCTGCAGAGCACAACAGCCCTTTCTTGCAACTCGCAAATCTGCACGCCCGAGCAGAAAAGTTTGCTCGGCAACACAATTTGGACTTGAACCTCGACACCAAGACGCAGCCCGTTCAGAAATCCAGAAACCCAGCCGATTATCCTGTTACACCCAAGGTCACTGTGACAACTAAAGAAGGTCCCGATGGTGCTATGGTATCAGTCTACGGCTCAGTGTTGCCTCCAGACAGCTTTTTAATCGACCAGCTTGCTCTTCTGTCCATCGCCACCAAGCATCGGGTTCGAGAGCTTCTGGAAGACGCGGACCAGATCGCAACCACACGACAACAGACTTCTCATGGTGCAATACCCTCGGACTGGGCTGATTCCGCCGCCCCGTTGGATAGCGCTGGTCTCCCTGTCAAAGACTGTGACGGGAAGGCTGTCGGGAATGGTGCCAACGGCAGCACCAATCCACGCAAGCGTGAGTCCACAGTCATCTTTACCCCACCATTCTGGCCCTATATTGACGCGTGGACAGGCTCCTTTGATGCAAGTAATGTGTCAGGCGCGAGCGGAAGGCCGAACGTGCCGGCGACCAACCATCTGGCCCAGGTTTTAAGAGAGATGGGCAGGGCTGAGCGAGAGGCAGAGGAGTTGCGTCTCAAGAAACGTCAGAAGCGGCTGCTCGGAGATAATGCAGCGAATGGATCCCGGGCAGGATCAGTGGCGCCCGGGACCCCAGGTTCTACGGTTCCGGAGCCCGAGAAAGCACCAACAAAGAAGGAGCAGAAGAAGATTGCTGCTCAGAAGCATGATGCCTCGGCTGATAATGTCAACAAGACGACGATGAAATTTCTTGGCGGTGGCAAGAAAAAGTACTCGTGGATGTCGATGGGAGCAAATACTCCAAGCACGCCCAACAAGCAGGCGGCCAGCGCTGCGGGGACGCCTGCGTCTGCGGTTGCTTCTGCTTCGGCATCAAAGGCACCAGAGAGCAAATCTCTGACCTCTGAGGGCCGTTACAAGCTCGGAAGTTGGCGAGAGTACAGTGAGAAGGGCAAGGATATCCAGCTGAGAGACTGGATCACTGTCCTGGAACGTGACGGTCGGGAAAAGCTCGCCTTGCAGCATGCTTACATGAAGCTTGATCTGTCTGACCCACGGTAGAGGAATCAGAAGGATCTCGCTTCGACGGGATTAATACCTCGCATTGTGTTGATTTATGACTTCAGCCTGGCGTTCTATGAGAGGGCATCGGTATGGAAGGGAAGGCACGCATTGATCCGCTTGGAGATTACACAAAAAAGGATGATCTTTTACGTTCTGCGCCCCTGGTCTCGGCGACAACGAGCAAATACTGCTTGGGGCTCATCCTTTTGTCGGGCACATTGGACTGCGCCGAGATAGGGCAGACCAAAGAATAGTTCGATACGACAGGGTGGAATTCAGTGGATCGGTAGAAAAGTTCAGTGCGGCAGCTGCACTAGGACAGTCAGAATACCCAATCAATATCGTTATGAAAGCATGACGAGTGCGCCCAGGCGGCGATGGTGACTTGCAGCGATCCAGGAATGCAGAGTGCTTCGGAGATAAGAGTCGAGATTGCCGTGTTGACAAATGACGGCATTGCTCTTGATCCACGCACGTATATGCCGCCCCGGCACTTCTGCTTGACTCTCAGCCTTGACTTGCGTAAATAGGCTCGATGAGGAGGTTGCAAGCCATTCTCATGGACTGATGTTCCCGCCACGGAGACTGGTGACCCAACACCTTTTCAGGTCCACTCGCCCTACTCGTCCCACAGCATATCGGCACCTTGCCGCCGTCGCCTCTCCGCGCCCCTGCCTTGAGGCACGGTACTTTTCCGCCGGCTCTGCGAAAATGGCGATAGCTGTGAGACATTCATAACATTTCCCATCTTGAGAATGAACTTTGATTCTGACGATGTAAACAGGCAATCGGACAGATCTGTTCCACGCCGGACATATCACACAACCTCGAACAGTGCCTCAAACTGATCAGGGAGGCTGCCCAAGCTGGAGCAAAGGTTCGCTAAGGCATCCCATGTCAATATATGGCCATTCTCATGGAGTCTTTCCTCTCAAGTGAGAATTGACACGATGGTCTGCCTGGAGCTTCCCACGTGGTTAAAATATTGAGATGTGCTTTAACATCGAGGGAAATGAGACCTTCAGACATCACGTCCGGAGAGATATCGCAGTAGTTCGTTATCAGCCAGAGGCTTACAGACTCCCAATTGTCCAGGCGATCTTCTTCCCCGAGGCATCAGACTACATAGCCTCGTCCCCGCAGGAGTCCCTCTCGCTAGCCAGGTCAGAGTCAGAGTCCCCCTTCGTGTTAGGACTGCAAGCCGCAGCAAAGGAGCACAACATCCACATCAGCGCAGGAGTCCACGTCCCTACCACCGAGCCGACCCCAGCGCCGCCGGAATCATCGTCGTCATCCGCCGCGGCCACCACCACCACCAAGCTCCTAAACCGCACCATCTGGATCCTCCCCACGGGCGAGGTCGACGCCTCCCGGGGCTACGACAAGCTGCACCTCTTCGACTATGGGAACCTGCGCGAGTCGGCGCACACGCGGGCTGGGACCCGGCTCGTGCCGCCCTTCGACACCCCCGTGGGCCGCGTGGGCAGCCTGATCTGCTTCGACCTGCGGTTCCCGGAGGCGGCGACGGCGCTCGCGCAGCCGCAGCCGCAGCAACAGGCCTGGCTGCCCGCGCAGGTCCTCACGTACCCGTCGGCGTTCACGGTCCCGACGGGGGCGGCGCACTGGGAGATGCTGCTGAGGGCGAGGGCTATCGAGGTAGGGCTGGCTGTTTATGGAGTCCTGTCTATGTATGTACACGAGGGTCGTGCTACGCTGACATTATCACTTATTGTGTGCAACAGGCGCAGTGCTGGGTCATCGCGGCCGCGCAGGTCGGGTGGCACTCGGGCACGCCCGGGACGGGGAGGATAAGCTACGGCGGGAGCATGGCCGTGGACCCGTGGGGCAAGGTCCGGTGCGCCCTGCCGGCGGTGGAGGAGACGGGCGAGGGGCACTCGGTGCCGGACGGCGCGGCGGGCGCCCTCGGCCTAGTTGATATTGACCTGGGGCTGTGGGAGAGCGTCAGGGAGAGGATGCCGCTGGTTAGGAGAAGGTGAGTCTGGCGGTCATTGCTCCTCCTTGCTTGTTTTCCTTGGTACCTTGGCCGTTGAGAGATGGCCTTCACATCTCGACATATGGCACCGGAGGGGGCTTGCCTCGACCGTTGCGCCGAGCCCGTTGGCGTTCCCACGTTGTTCCTGCCCGTTGGGACCACTGCAGCTGACCCGTTCCAGGGATGTTGTTTTCTGAGATGTGACGAGATGCATCCAGCCATCCTGAGTCGGTTGGCCTTGCCACCAACGCACACACTTCCGCACTCAGACACACTTTTGTAGGATCTTATTGTGATGAGCGCCTGTGAGGTGACGTAATTTGGCAAAGAGAGTTTCCAGCCGCCTGTTGGACATGATCTTGAAACATGCTCCTCTGTCCTATAAAAGGGGCTTGTTCCTTTTGTCTGTCCACAGTGGTTGTAGGATTGGGAAGGGGGACTGAGGCGCAGACATAGACCGCAAGGTATAATTGTCTGGTAGATTGGACATGCCTTGTACGCCGCATGCCTGTCAGATGCTTCCCACGTTGCGTATGCACGATTTGGGGGTGATTGGCACAGACCCTCCTGCTTGCCTCGTGCTTGCCCCCTGCACGGTACCTTTTCACAGCAAGACCAGAGATCCCAATAGAATAGACACGATTGCTGTCTAGTCGTGTGTGAAGTAGAATCAGCTTTTAATTTCTGCCCAGGCACTCACTCGCCGACAAACATGTCCCGGTGAACATTGTCCAGGGGCCTTCCCTTGTGCCCGGGCGGGCCACCGCCCGGTAATATGGGGAGCAAGTGCAGACACTAATAATCAAGACGCCCGCCGGGGAAGAGCCTTGGGCGGAGGCCCGGGTTGTGCGGGAGCATCGAAGTAAGTAGTACGGAGCAGGCAATGCGTCGTCACATTTCGTCAGGCTCGTCGGATTCTTCTATTTTGGTGCATAGGGCCGAAGTACCGCACGTCTCAGGAAGATGACCAGAGATAAGGGCCGGGGCTGCTGGGGATCCAGGTGGAGTAGCCCGACAGATCTTAAGGGGCCTGCGCTGCGTTG
Source organism: Diaporthe longicolla (assembly GCA_000800745.1). NCBI lineage: Eukaryota > Fungi > Ascomycota > Sordariomycetes > Diaporthales > Diaporthaceae > Diaporthe > Diaporthe longicolla. The sequence continues at coordinate 494,376 of JUJX01000004.1, forward strand.
GTGAGTTTCGGTGAACGGGTCAGGGAAGCTGGGAAGGAGAAGGCCATTGAAGGATTGGCATAGGTGGTCGGTCTTCTTGGTTGTGTGTGCGGTGGTGGCCAAACACTCGGTCCAAAGGCGGAAATGTTCTGGACGAATGTGGCTCCGATGTCTCGTTGGTCACCATGCCGCTTCTGGAAGGCGGCAGAAGGATTGACAGGGCCAATCCCCAAGTAAGGGTACCCCCACGGAGATTGGGGACGAGGTACTTCCGTACCGGTCTGGAGAAGGAAGGGAAGGACCTCGAGAAGGGCCGACGAGGGGGGGGTTCAGGTCAGGTCAGGTCAGGTCAGGTCAGGGCCCGGGGGGTTGGTGCTGATCAGCTACACTCGTCCAACTGTTAACAGTGCCCGGTGAGAGAATGTGAACAGGCTGAACCGTCACCGTTCCCAGGGGATCCTGTGCTTCCACTTCCTGCCCAACAGGGCCAGCAGACAGACATGATGGGGCGCCACTGCGAAGCGAGAAACAAAACAGCTGGCGCCAGGGCTGACCGGCTGCTGCCCTGGCTGCCTGGCTGCCCGCATTAGAGGCCGGTCAGTGGCGCTCCCGTCCCAATTCAAAGGTCCCAACACATACATACGTGCCCAACTGTTTTGAAGCCATGAAACAGGGGAACTTCTGCCGGGTGTGCGGCATGTTGGCTGTTGTTCTGGGCACCGTCCAGCACCGTCAGACTATCTGTCCGTCTGCCCGCCTGCCCGCCTGCCCGTCTTTTTTCTTGTTCTTCCAGAAGCAGTGGAGCAGGTGGAGCCCCCCCCGGCCTGCATCGCTTTAGTGTGCTGCGGTACTGCACTGCATGTACGGGGGGATGCTTGGCTTCCAGCTAGCCGCTGGGGGGGGGGGAGATTGTGGGCACTGCGAACTTTTGACACATGTACCGTACCTTGCAGTGCAGTAGCCAAATATGCACCATGCGTCGTCCCGGAAATGGGGCCCTGACTAGGTAAGGTTGGCAGGGCCAGGTAATACCACAGCAAGGCACGGTGAGCGAGAGACGAAGGGCCGGTCAACGACCAGCCAGCCCAGGTCAAAGTGAGAGGTAAGAGAGAGCGAGCGCCCAGAGCCAGCCCACTTTCGTCGCGACGGCCCAGGCCGACGCTTTGCTGCAAGGCACGCCCAAGCACCTACCTCATCCTCTAATTCGTCGACCCAGCACGGCGGGTCCCTCCTCTCCGCTCGCATTAGCCCGACCATCCAGCCAGCCAGCCTCGGAAGAGCATACAGCATGTACCGTCACTTTTCTAGACTACTGACCCGGTCTAGTCAAACAGTAGTCAGTGGGTTGACAGGACCCTTACTGCAGGAACGGGAATGTGGGCCATACTTTTTTTTTTTCCTCTTCTCAACAGAAATGTCTCAGACCGGTGTTGCTGCGGTGTGTCGCCTGTGATGCCTCTGCTGCCTCTGCTGCGTGACCATGCATGTCTGTTCGCCTTGCATGCGAGGCTGACGGCTCGTCAGTGACGGAGGAGGGAGCGACCTGTGGGTTGCCCATCGCTGGGCTGGGGGCTCGTATCTCTGACAAATATGTCTCTACCGTGTGTTGCCCTATTCCAATAATTACATGTGACCTGGGGCCGAGCAGACGAGCAGAAGGAAGTTTGAACAGAGGAAAAGAATCCCCATGCCCAAGAGCGCCACCATCTCATTTGCCCAGCCACTTCGCTGCCCATCTTTTTCGTCTCTCAATCCTCTCGTTCATCTCTTTTCACGCTCATCGTCGACGTGACATGTCGGTGAGGAGCATGTGATGCATCATTCCCCTCCGGGCCGCACAGTTATGATTCACCTTGCATGTCCAGAGACATACATATGATGCGATGCGCCTCTGCTTTTTTGATGATTGCCCTTACATGCGGCGCCATCCGCCATCCGCCATCCGCCATCCGCCATCCGCCCCCGCCGCCTCGCCTATCTCTCCTGCTGAGACCTGCATATGACTGCCTCCTGATTGGTCTTGTGCTTTCTTTTGGCCCCATTTTCACACATCTCGCAATCGTCATGTCACTTTGCGATGGACAACGTCAATCTTGTTGCGGTGGGCCAGGTGTTTGAGAAACAATTGTTGTTAAAAGCAAAAAACGCTGTGTAGCTAGCTGGTGCTGATTACTATTCTGTACAGGCAACCTCTAAATCCGGGGTATCTTTCTTCTCCTCCTGGTGCCAGCCCGGGGGGTGCCCAGCTGGCCACACACACAATCTCGCTCGCTCCTTCCATTATCGAAGTTCGTCCAGATCCTTCGACAGTATGTGTACATATGTAAGACGCAACAAAGATGTTTTGGTGAGGTAGAAAAAACATGGCTCTGAAGCGAAGCGAAGTGAAGAAGGCGAAAAAAACAAACGAAGGTGGAAAAGGGAGGAGGATGGTGGTGGAAGCGGCAGTGAAGCCAAAAAAAAAACAGGTCTATATGCATCCCGGCCAGTTTTCTTTTTTCCCAATCCTCTCAACCCTTTTTTTGTGTCCCGTTCCCTCTCTTTCCATAGCACCTGCAAATCAAAAAAAAATTTAAAAAAAGCAGACGAAAATTGCAGCCCACTAGTCGTATCCAATTTTCTGTAACCCAGCCCTGATCATGCCCAAAACTCAAGACAGATAAGAAAATGTCAAGCAATGAGGTCGAGATGAAGCGGCTTGCTCGTCCACGCATGAATGCCAATGCCGTATGGTCGAGAGGCGCAGGAATCGCTAGACATATCTTCCCGCACCAACTTTCACCTCAAGGCTTGCGCGCTCGCCATGTGTGGTGCGGGAAAAAGGAAAGGAAAAAAGTGGAAAATGTTGACGTCTGACAGACAGAAGCAAGCTGACTTGCCCCAAGTCTAAAACCCGATCCGATCTAGTTGAACGCCGTGTGCAGCCCCGGGGCGAGAACCTCGCCGTGTGAAACCCTCTTCCTTTTGTGTGAAAAACAAAACATTTCACGCCTCTCCCTTTTCGTGCTGGGAAAATCCAAGTGGCAGCGAGCCAGGCAAACGTTGTCGTCTCTTTCGGAGGAATGCGTATTAAATGAAGTACTGTGTCGGAATGCAGTCGATCGATCCCAAGACACTTGGAGGGATGGTGTACCCGTCCGGTCGCTGTCGTCGAAAATAAGATAAAAATGAAGACTGTTGTTACACGATGCGCGGCGGCGGCGCGGTGATTAAATTCGTCGTATTGGCAAAAGCGTGCAGGGGGCCCGAGAAGCAGATCTGTCCGTGCTCATTGTGACAAGAGGAGGGCTTGTGCTCCTGGGCTTTGGCGTCGCGACCAGGAACCCGACCGAGCGAATAGTCCGGCGCCACGATTTTGGTCTGCCGTGGTTTCCTCTTGTCGCGGGACGGAGGCTAGCGTGTGATGGCGGCCACTGTTTCGAGAGTTGGCGCCGAACCAAGGGATGGGGTGGCATAGCGACGGCCAACTTATCGAGGCTTGGGCTGCGGTGGGGGCTTTGGGACACCAGTTGTGTCGTAGGCTCCGCGGCCTTGGTTGGCGAAGATTGGAGTCTCCCTGCTAACCATTTTGACGGTTGGAAAACGTGTGACACGAGATGTTGAAAGTGCTGTGTGCAGAGACCAATATTAGCCATAGTTCGCGAAAGGAATGTCGCATTGCATTGTGCTGATGCATGGTGTAATGAGATTATTGCAGGGGTGCAAAGTGAAGTCAGGGGCAAGACGGCCAAAAAAGTTTGGGTCGCATGCAAGGCAGCAACTCCAAGACGAAGCGCGGAAAGGACTGAGACGAGGTCCAGTAAGAACAGGAAAGAAGGTGACTCACATCAGGTGGCTAGTGGTATTCCAAAGCTTCGGAGCTGTCGCAGAAGGGTGCGGCGCGGCGAGGGATTGGTGAAGGGTGACGAGGCGAGGTCGAGGTTGCAGGGGCGCCGGGAGATTCTACCGAATCGTAGAGGAGCTCAGCAGAGGGTGTCGCCAGGTGGTCAAGTCTCGTTAAATGCTGGTGCAAAATCGTGGGACCTGAGAGGGCTGGAGACGGCACCGAAAGCGTGGTGATGACGCTTGGTTATTTATGGGCCAGACTTATGCAGGCTGATCTTGGTGGTGGTGGTGGTGGTGGTAGTAGTAGTGGTAGTGGTAGTGGTCGTGGTCGTGGTGTGTGGGTGAGTGTGAGTGAGAACAGGCAGAGAATCGAACTCCTGTGTGATGGAGTCTGTCGTCGGTTATGTTGACGGACGGTTCAAAGAGTCTCTGGATCTGTTGGCGACCGAGATAAAATGTCTTTGAAATGTCTTTGAGGGCCTTCTGTCGTGAATGAGCACCTCAATGTCAGGGACGCTGATCTTTCGGCGGGTTCTACTATCCCAAGGTGGATCGCTGGAGAGCAGTGCAAGCAGCGGTAGTGGCGCTCACTGTTTCGGGAACGTGTGGGCTTTGGAGAAGCGAGTTGGAGCAAGGTGTGCAGCGCAGGTGGTGCGGGTAAGGTGCAGGTGGTTGCAGGCACAGGTTGCAGCAAGTCTGGGTTCGACAGAGGCAGGTGGTATGTGTTTCAAGATGGGAACGCTTGCAGCTTTAAGAAATAGGAAATGGACAAGAGGGAAGAAGCGCTCTGTTATTGTACAGGACAAGAGAGAGGATTAATAACTTGGGTCGGGGGGAAGTTAAGAAGGGAGGGCGTTTCGAGTGCGGGAAGGGGGCCGTCCGCGTCTTATAATAGACTTTCAAAGCTGAGCGTGCTGTGCCAAAGCAAAGCGCAGAGTGCAAGCCCTGTGCGAAGGTGAGAGTGACTGATACTCCGGCCAGGTCATTAAGGTACATCACTTTTTTTTTTTTTTTTCCTTCCTTTCCTTTCCTTTCCTTTCCTTCCTTCCCCTTGCCCCTCATCCTTGTCTTATTTCAGCCCTTGCCTCTCTGGCCCCTGTCCTTCCCCTTCCTTTTCTGCTCTGCTGTGCTGTGCTGGGTGCGTGCTGTGCATGCGCAGCACAGCGCTGCTGCACTTGGTACCGTACCGTACCGAATGTACCGTGTGGCCGTCAGTGCTGGGAACACAGGCGAGGGGGCAAGGCCAGAGGCAGGGCACGACAGGGCAGCAGGGTAAGGCAAGGCGACGCCAGGGGCCCAGCCCGAGAAAGGGCAGGGGAGCGACGGACGGGGAAGCCAGGGGAAGGGATGGATGGATGGATGGATGGGATGGGATGGAATGGATGCGATTGACATGGAAAAGAGTGGGCTTCAATTAAGGTGTGTAGGAACTCTACTACGCGTGTCTCTTACCTCACGCTACCTCACACCTGCACACCCGCCCGCCCGTCCACAGGTCAATCACTGCTCGCTCTCAGCAAGAGCATGGCATGCATGCATTGTACACAGGGCCCAGCAGCGGGCCACCCAGGAGGGGACAAGGGCCCCAATCGGGCTAGCAAGGGAGGGCGCAACGGGGAGTTCTGGCAAGTATTGGGTTGGGCTGGGTTGGCGTCGAGAGATAATTTCGGAGCCATGTTCCAGGTACCCGAAGACAAAGCACACCTTAGGCGAGAAAGCAACAGTCGTCATGTATCAGAGTCAGGTCCCCATGCGCCAGGCCCCATGTACCTGCAGGGGTCCCTCAACGTCAGCCAGCGAGGTACCCCGTGGGCCCATCTGCTGTACATGCTGCCGTACCGCCTACTTTGCGGTACCACGCGCCCAGTACCGCACCACTCCTGCCCTGGGGCCCTCTGGCCTCGCTCTCTGGCTCTGAACACGGTGGGGATCCGCTCAGTCCGGGCGCCGTTTTGCGTTGTAGGCAATGCACATCGCTCGCAACTCGGTACCTCCCCTCCGTGGAACGTCAGGCTGGTCGAGCTGCTGCCACGGTATTGCAGTCGTGCACACGCACACGCACTCACACACACCGGAGGAACGGTACACACCGGGATAATCACTACCACGTACCGTGACCATCTGCCTGTCTGAGTGTTAAATGTGTCTGTGTACAAGAATGCATCATCACTGATGGCAACTTCACATTTCCCCGGTCCCGTTTCCCAGCTTGTGGAACCTCTCTTTTTTTTTTTGTCCCTCCCTTCTTCTTCTCTTCTCAGCCAGACACAGGCCACACCCGGGGGAGGGCGGCTTCATTGTCTGGCCTGTCCTGTCCTGGCGCCGGGAATTATGAGGATGATTCTGTTGTTCATTTCGTAATGCTCTCGCTTACATACGAGCTTTGGGCAATCTTCCAGAATTTTTCCCGGGGTGGACACTCGCACTTGCAGGGGTTGGGGGGCTGCAGCCGGGCGCCAGGGGGGTGGGGGGGGGACCGCCTTTCTGCTTCAAACGAACCACACGCCAACACCCAAGAAGCACGTCGAGTTGCACGCGACTTTCATTGCCGTTTTGGGTGCGTCGGTCTTGCAAGGCCTATCGGTAGTGCTTCTCGTCAGGTGCTTCTGGCTGGGCGCGATGTATTGTCAATTTGTTCTGGTCTTGACCCATTCTTGTGCTCAAATAAAGAGACCTGCTCAAATAAAGAGACCACTTTGTCGGTTTGGGCGGTCCCGTGGCCCATCGCCCATCGCCCACGTCACTCAAGAGTCGTAAATGAATGATATATGCCTGCCATGGAGGTTCCTGATTGATTGGGGTCTTGTTATCGTCGGGCCTGGCCCTGTCAGGTGGATCTCGCCGACGGCTTGGGGTCCCAACATGAGCTCAAATCAAACACGACGCATTTGCGTGCATCTCTCAACTCATGCTTCATTTCAACGCCTCCCTACACGGTAGTGTCCATGTCCAGCGGGGGCCCGGGGTGACCCGCCCGTCCGGGTAAGCTATTCCGCATCGTCTCTCAAACATGTCTAGCCGGGCTGCCTGCCTACCATGTACCAGAGTACCGAGTACAACAGTTCCTCTTGTGCTTCTTTCACCGGCTTGTTTGATGATTTTCACCTCTTTTTTTGTATATTATTTCATTTTATCCCCTTTGGTTTTTCTGTAAAAGTAAGCCTCCTGTCCCAGCCGGCCCCACCCCGGTGTCAATCGTCCTGGGCCGTTATCCCCGTGGAAGAAGCAACGACGTCAAAGCGATGCTTGTTGCGGAGCCCACGGGATCTCGACGTGCTTCCTCCCAGTCGGTCGATCTGCTCAGCTCAGCAACATGTAGTACAGTTGCCGTGCAGCCTGTCCAGGGCGGTGTTTCTACTTGGCGCCGGACCGCAAAAGATCCATGTCTCTGTGCGAGGCCAGTCAGATTGGGGGTGTTGCACAACAAGGGCATGGCCACGTTCAAAACACCGCAAGCCCGCCCGCGCGCTCACAAAGGGACCCGAGAGGGTGGTTGAGTGGGCAAACTTGCGAGCCCATGGGGTTCGTCCGCCACGCACATGCGACCTCTCCTGGTGACCCGAGTGTGCCACGATAAAGGGGGCCCGATCTCAGGTCAGCAAAGCTACGAGGCGTGGGGGGAAAACGTGGGCAGCATGGGTGCGAGCAAAGGGATGGATGGGATGGATGGGATGTGTGGGATGTACGATTGGGGGCCTGTGTGAGACGGGTCGAGTGGCTTTGCCCTTTGCCTAATACCGACGCCGGTAATCTGGGATATTGCTGGCTATTACGCTGGCCCGTAGTCCTGAAGGTCATGTATCTGCTGTCGTGTTGTCTTGGAAGAGTAAGCAATGTGACAAAGAGCCTTTCCTTTTTCCTCGTCTCAGATCGTCGACCGAGAAGATGCGGAGGCCATGGCAGAATTCCGTATGTCGCATGACGGAATGAGTTGCAACCTCTCTCTCTCTCTCTCTACGTGGCCGGCCCTTTTCCCAGGCGCCCCGTATTGTGATACGTCGCTCGCAGCCACAAATGACATCAAAAGAAAGAAAAAAAAAAGAAAGAAAAAAAAAAGGACGTGTCAAATGAGAACTCGGGGTGTCTTGGTACGGAGGCACGACATCTCGGAGCTCTCAAAGCCGTGTTCAGGCCAGCTCTGTTTAGCTACCGCAGCGTAGGACGGCGCCAGTGCGGAACAGGTGGGTGGGTGTAGGGCACAGGTGGGCCACAGCAGGCCGGACCGACATCTATTCTTGGTTGCAGATACTGAGGAGGAGCTGTAATTCGTCCAAAAATCCGCGAATGGTCTGTCGCTGATGAGCATGTCACCCAGGCCCTCGGGTTGGATGTTCCAGATCGGGTGCTGCGGGAATCCGCCGTCTGCATCCGGGTTTGCAGTTCCTCCAGTGTGGCTGCATCTCTCCTGAGCTGACAAACGGGCACAGCCTCCCTTGTCTCTCCCTGGTGTTCGATGATGAGTGTGTCTCGCGGGGTGAGAAACTAGGCGGGTCAGAGATCACGACCTGTCCGGACAGCTAATATCCCGCCAGAAAAGTCAGCCCTACAGCTAGTTCGTTGGCTGTGCCCGTCAGGGTCTTGGTGTGTAATCTTTCTCGTCAATCTGGCAGCCTAGAGCCGTGTAACAGGCGACATGCACTCGCAACCACACAATCACAACCATAATTCTGATGAGTCACCACGAGTCACTGCCGAAGCATGGTGGTGGTGGTGGTGGTGGTGATGGTGGTCATCATCACAATCATCGCAATCACAATTGCTGGCCAGTTGTGCTCCACCGCCAGTAATCCTGTCACTGAGGTCGCACGGCATCGCCGGGGCTTTCAGGAGGAAGCACAAGCCCATGCCGACAGTGATGTGAGGACCAATTTGATGCATACCAAACTATTTTGGTGGACACGTCCCACGTACGAGAAGGATATGCACCTTGGCTATGTCAGCACATCTTACTTATTAAGCACTGACCGGTCAAATGCTATGTAAGTTTCTTGGGACATTCCCCCTCAGCATTCAGCCCTTTGTGGCCTTGGCATCACCCGAGAAGAACGGATGGGGGGAATGAGAGGTTCCAAGGTTACCATGACCCGTCTGCTACGTGCTGTCAGATCTACATCTACCGCCCTGGGTGACTGATGCGGCGGATATGATCATCGCCATAAGACTGTTTCAGGCCGAAGCGAGCACAGGCTGTGAGCTGTGATTTGTGGGACGGTGGCGTCGGGAAGCTTGAGAGGGAAACGAGCAGCAAGCATCAATTTGACCTCTCGCCCTCTCTGCCCCTCGCCGGAGCCCACCACCACCATGCTGATGCGGCCCTGGGCAAGCTCAAGGATGGCTTGGGCGAAAAAGGAAGCCACAGCCACGAGTCAATTGTGACAGGATTGCTGGGGCCTCACATGTAAAGGGAGGAAACCCAGATACGAGTCGCCGTCGAACGGTGGGATAGCCGGCAGTCCAAGGGGCTTCCTTGACGGCCTCCCGAGGCTCCACTGCCCGTCCTGCCGCTGCCGCATGAGAGAATCTCGATATGCACGATCACAGATTCCGAGTTCAGCTGGGCGAAACACAGATAATTCGGGATGCAAGCGTTCGTCTCCGCTACGAACGAGTTCGCCTTGGCCTGCATTGACAGGTTGATTGGCCCGGCCACTGAGAGACAGATCGTCCCGCCCACAGTCCTGCATGCGCGCTACGGGCAGTCCCACGTAGACGATGCACTTAGACTGTCTGCATCGCAGATATGATAGGACCCCTATTGCCCCCCTTTTTTGATGGCCCTCCCACTACCAAGGCCCCGGGAGCGACGTGTTCGGTCCGCTGCCGCGGTGTAACAACGGAGGGGCACGGCTGGGCCACGACTCGACGTGACTTTCCGAGACCATGGCTAGTTGGACAAAGAAGTCCAACTTGCCTCCCGAGTCGGCGAGGATAAACAGGTGGGGAGACCGTCACCTTGCACGACACTGCGCACTTCAACACTAGTTGTGCAGTTACGAGCACGCAGTCGGCCTTGGGGCGACCGGTTCGCTGCAGCCGAATGACCTCCCGAGAAAGCCTCCACACGCCGGCCGGGAGGGTGGCAGTGAAGGCTGACAGGCCAACCGAGTATCACATCGCCCGCGAGATCGCTCTGGAGACTATGCCTGGCGATTCGCAGCAAACACGAATTGACATGTCTCAAGCCTTTCTGCATATGGTGGCGGTGCCTCAGTCGAGATTGCAGGGCCAAGTCTCGTGAATCCGATGAGTCTGAAGGTGTTGTCTACTTTCCCATGTTTTCCTTTTCCGACAACCAGGGCCTTCACATCGGAAGCCCCCACAGTCGTCAGAGCGAACTTCACGATTCGTCACTCCTGGACCCTGACGATTCTGAAAGGCCTGCACAGGCCCGCGCATCGATCACTTCTCATTGTTGGTACCCTGGGTTTTGATACACCATAGAAGGCCGCCACAGTGCACATGGAGGACAGATTAGCCGGCGAGGATGCCCTTGCAAGCAGTTGTGGAAAATTGAAATGACAATTTTAAAAAGGTGAAAAAATTCCATCCCGTCTCCGATCTACCTGATTGAGAACCCCTGGCGGGCCGTAGAAGCCATCCACACCTTCTAGAACGATTCTCCTCGCTGACAGGTCGGATTCGGCGCTGGGGTGGGTCGCTAGGCAAAATTGTGTGGCACGACCCACGACAAGGTCCTCGTTTCATCTCCCCAGAGGCAAGGTGTCATGATCAATGCCAGGGCCTGCAGGGCGCCTCAGAGGATCCCGTCTATCTCGTACCCGGTGGGCTGGAGTGGGTTGTTGGTGGCAGTCAATGACGGCAACGAAGGATGGGATGCACATGTCTTGTTCCGAGACCGTAATCATCCCGCGACAGGAACAAAAGCAGTGTTCTCAGAATAGATAATGTTGTGTAGCAGGGCCTGCAGTGGTAGTTCAGGGACCGTGGGCTGGCAGGCTGGCTGACATTACCGCGATCCTGCACGGTACGATTGTCCAACCAGCAGGGCTGACATCATCCGCGCGGCACTGGCTGTGTGCCTGGTGAGGCAGGCCTCTGCCACGATGATGAGCAAATCAGCACGGCAGCAGCTGCCGGGAGTGGTGTTTTGGGAGCAGAATAGGGCCGAAGAACCATGATGCTGCTGGTCACAGCCGAGGTTCTCAATCCGTCGGCTTGGACCGATGTGGCCATCCAAGCTGTCAGCTAAACCGCACCCAGTCCCTAGGCTGATCTGTCTCACCTGCGTGCTGTGAATCATCAAGCCACCGAACCAAGCCTCGAGAGGATAGACAGCCGAGCTCTACCGGTCCTTGGCCCCGCGGTGCCTGCATCCACAAGCACACAACCTCCTGGCACCAACCGCGCGACGGATGCCACGTCGCTGCAACTGCAGATGCAGACGAGATTCCCACCAGCCAGCACGAGCTGACGCAGGCGTCCTGCCCGAGCTCACCTGAGAGTCCCGCATGCCCAAGCCGCCTCACGGTCACGGGCCCTCCCAAGAAAGAGCTGGGGAGCGAGATGCACACCTAAACGAGAAAAGGGACGGCTCGGCGATACCAAGGACGTCAGGACGACTTTGGGCGTGCCGCAAGTATTCCCGGCCACTCGAGCTGTACCAGGTACTTCAGCTTCGGGCCCACAGGTACTTACTCGCAAGCTCCAGGTACCTGCCACCGAGGCGGATGGGGCCCGTTCGGTTGCATTATGCGGTTTCCCGGCCACATGGAGAAGAACCTGGAGTGCAGGCTAAAACGCGCGCTATTCCCAAAAGGAGAGCGTTCCTGCATTAGCAATTTTGGCTCCTGCCTTCCAAGGTTCCGGGCCGGGACTGCGTAGCCAGAAATGCCTGCTCTGCTCTGGCCGACTTGCTTGTGCAAGATGGCAGGCCTCACATTCCCCCCCCCTCTCCGTGCGTGTTCGTGTTGTTGTCGCCTTGAGTACACGCTTGCACCAATGTCACCATGGCGTCAACTGGTCCCATTCAGGTTTTTTTCTTCTTTCCACAGAGGAAGGTCTGTGGAAGCGCCCTGTTTATATCCAATCCAACTAAGCAACTGCCTGCTAGTTGGTGGTTTCGTGTCAGGGGGCCTGCACCCTTTCGCAGCCTCGCAAATCAAGTTATTGTGCCGCTAGGCATTCGTTCTATGGAGGCTGCGGAATAACACCCGTGAAACAGGAGGGCTCAACAAGTCGCCGCAGGCTCGTCGTCGTCGTCCCATCCTCATGCTCAACTCAGATGCAAAATGAAGCAGCTAATGAAAATAAGTCGTCTGGAATTTGTGCGTCTGCCGATTGTGACAGCTACCCGGAATGCTTCCAATTCGCCAATGCCAAAAAGCATGCGCCGTCGTATCATCGAGCTGCCGACCGGAACAGATATCCACACTGGCCGGTCTAGGCCGTAAATGTTCTTGGGAGGTGGCACTCTCTCGGATTGAGGGTCGCCTGCGCGCTGGAAAAGCAAGATCGTCGTATGCTTGTGACCTCATCGGGCAAATTCCCCTCAGGACCAGCCTGTGACCTCACATCAACATCCCCATGAGTTCACAGCCGTGGAGAAGACTGCTGCTTGAATGAGCCATAGCATCGGGATGGACTTACTTGCTCACCGTGCTCCCAACACACGCACCTCGTGGGACGGCAGCTCCGCGGTCCCCGGTCCACCACCACTGGCAGGGTGGGCCGCCGTGGGTAAGACGCCTGGTCTTCGGTGTGCAGTTGCGCACATTCACAGATCATCAAGAGATCCTGCCAGGGATGAACGACGCTATCAGACTTTTCAGCGGTGCGCAAAGGCGGGCGCGCCACCACAAGGACGAGCACAGTGCAGCACGTTCTAGCCAGGGGCCTTGGGTCTTGCTATGATGTCTTCACGGATTTTCCTTGTTGGCCGCACGTGGCACGAAAGGCTCGGAGCACCTTGGGTCATGGCACGATTCCACGATGGAATTGCCGAGAAGCCATGTGTGGAAGCAGCGCCACGGGGGCGACGATCTGGGGAGATAAGATATTACCTTAACCGGCAAACCCTCCAAGCTACCACCAAAGGGGACTCAAACTTCAGCCTTGACAGCCTTGCCGACGGGGCAACACGGATCCATGCCGTGCTGTCACCAAGCGACCGTGAATTCCTAGTGGGCTGGCACCCCGTTGACAGTTGGACCAAGTGGGCATCTTCGGCGAGGACGAGCAGGATGTGGAGCGCTCAGAGACCGTGAGCGACTCCAGCCCGCCGCTTCGAGCTTCTGCCCCTGCCGCTCAGTGGGCCGCCGCGAAACCTTCTGGAAGACAGTTTATTATCCCCCGACCATTAGCCCTGTGAGGCAATCGCGATTGACCGTGTTGAGGATTTACAGTTGGAGACAATTTCACTGCCCGTCACGAGTCCATTCACACGAAGTTACATGCGGACCCACCAGCCACGCGACTACAATGCATGGCGGTGGATCGCACCCAGCATCCGGCTCGCTGCAAACTGGGCCCTGCGGCACTGCCGAGAGAGCGGTTAGGATAGCAGGCTGTGGGCCTCTACTGTGTAAACCAGTAGCAAATCTCACCGAGTCTTCTCGGTGTGCAAGGATCAGGCACTGGCCCAATCCCTCGTCAGTTGTCCAGACCGAAACGCTGGGCGGTCGAGGACCCTCGCTTGGTCCCGCAAACGGCAAATGTGGGTATCCTAGAGGGAATGCCGTGTCAATACCATCCCCCAGCCAGAGCCGACGGCAGTGGGCTTAGCTGGATGCGACGTGAGAGCTGCCTTTATGGAGCTGGGGCGCAACCACACCAAGCCTTGCGCAGATTTATTTGGCTTCAGCTGGGACAAGGATCTTCAGGCCCTCTCGCGGGGCTTCTAAAAGCAGCTGCTTGCCAAGGCAAGATTCCCAAGTAGATGACACTTTCTCTGGCACAAAAACAACGGGACATCGGTCATCTAGCGAGCACTAGGGAAACAAATGTGCCGGGCGCCTCTGGGCCGGAAGGCCAGCCGCGCTGTCAGAGGTGCATGAGGAATCCCTGTTGGCTGGCGACCTCGTGGGTTCCGGGGAACCATCCGGCCTCGCATACCGCTCCACTTGCCGCCATGCGGTTCATCTTTTCTCGAAGGTTGCTAATTTGGAAGGAAATACGGAGCGCCACCGTTTATGTGGGCATAGGGCAGGCGTCTGCCCTGAACGGAAGATGGGTATCCCAACACTGCATGAGCATGATGCTGGGATAAGGCTGGCTTTCGGTCGAACCTGTCACGGCCAACGTGCTGTCGAGGGCCCCCTTACACAATGAGAAACATGCACGATAGCTGACGTATAGCAACAGAGCGATGCCCACCGGGTTCCGCGGTGCGACGTAAATACCTGTTAGGCCTCTATAGTACTCGCATTATGCACATCACACGTGGTTTGGGGCTCGGCTCCGAACGGTTGCATTGCAGCGGCCCTTGGAAACGGTGCTGCTGGCTGCCGCAGGGCGAGGGCGATCAAAATGACAGGCGGTTCGCCAGCTCTTGGGGCCACCACCAGGAAGCTAGGGTCGTATTAGAAGCCTGGGTTAGGTGTCCGGCTTGTCTCCCCCGGTGTTTGCAACCCTGTTTCGCAGACTCCTGCAACGAGACACGAGGTAGACGGGGGGCCTAGGAGAGTATGTCACAACCATCATTGCCATGCAGTCACCATCCGGCCTCGTTGGCAATGGAAGTCCGGAAGCATATGGGTTGCCGATTGCCATATTCAAGCAGCTTTCCCGTCTTCTCCATGACATTCGACTGATCTTGACGCAGAGCTTATCTGAAAGTCCGGGACTTCCTTGTGCAATGCCATTCTGCCTTTTACCAGTGATCCTATGCAAGCACGCCTCGCACTGCATTATTCAGAGAATATGAGTTTGGTTTCAGAGTCAGCTATTAGAAACCTCTATCACCCCGATTCAACGACACTCACAGACACCGAAAGCCTCTCACCCTACATGGTTCACAGCAGGAGAGCCGACAACCCTTTGCCTGGTGCTGGCGACTGCGCCGCGATCAGGTCCCCACGGGCATTGAAGTCTAGACCGCGATGCTCCTGCGGCGAGCTTTCCGCATGCGGTGGGATAAGCCGGCCGCTCGGGAATGCCTCACCTTGCTGCAGTGTCTGGCTTTCAGGGTCAAGTTGAGCGGGCTCGGCCTGCGCACCGCACGAGCGACGCGAGTCAAGTCGAGGGAGAAAGCTCAACCTTCATCAGAGGTCAAGCAAGAAGGGCAGGATCTGTCATCAATGGGATCGTCTGCCTCTGATTCGAGAGTGCCAGGCGAGTCAAGATTGGCCGCCCGGTATGGCGGCTTTTGAAACGATGCCACAGGAAAACCTTAAGCACTTCAGCCCGGCGCGCACAGAGCCTGGGCCGTTGAATACGGGGATTTTCACAGATTCTGGGTTTGGGAGGGAGCTCCCCAGCTGCCCCTTGGGCTGCAGCATGTTCCAAGGTTCTAGCACAAGCTATCTGGGGTGTAGAACTGCGAAAGCTTCAGGTTCCCCGGTGGTGGCATGACAACTAGGTCCGGGGGAACAGACCCACGAGTACCACCAAGCTCGAGCTCACCGAGCGGCCAGAAGCCGCTCGGGCCGGGGCGACCTCAATATATGCCAGACGCCAGAGTCGAAAGAGAGTTCTGGGCAATCGAGATCTACCAGGTGTTGTTACGGTCGGCTTACGTAGCGGGACGTACGCGTATTGAAATGGCGATGCAATGTAGAAGCTATTCGTGGGCTACAGGCGGCTTGTTGGTGAGTTCGGCTTAGAGACCGAGGTGGATGAGCTGCGACCATGCACACACACCTAGGTAGGGGCTTGAGTTGACAAGGGTTGGTAAAAGGGGAGGGGTGGGTTGGCTGCCCCACATTGGCCGAGCTGGTTGGTGACGCCTTCCTCCACATGACACCTACTGTACGGAGTAGTTCAGCGTACATACGTACAACAACCAAGCCCACATCGAGAATCCATCCAACGACAGCGCGACAGCAACAGTCTCACCAAACTCGAGCAGATTGAAAACAATTGACCATAGCATACGAGGCTGCAGATCCCTCAGCGTAACAAATAGCGGCCGCAGCCAGCCCCCTCTCGACGTCCGGCTCCTCGCCCAGCCCAGCCTGCCTCACCACCATGTCCATCATCCAGCAACACACGTCGGCGTCACTCAGCGATGCCTGGCGCACCATCAACATCGACGCGCTACAGGAGGACTCGTCCGTAAACTTCGATACCTCGACCTTGCACCCACCCCTGCCCGAAATCGGCGAGGCCGAGGTGCGCTCGCTCGCGGGGCAGGTTAGACAGCTGCTACGCGGCGGGGACGCGGAGGGCGCGCTGAGGGGCTGCCTGGAGATGCCCGTCTACAACGGCAACGACCTGGCAAAGGTATGAATCCAAGCAAGGAAGAATGTTGCCCTGGAAATCCCACCCGGTCCCCCTTCAACCACTGGTTCGGTGTGGGCTCTGTGAGGGGTGGAGGGCAGGGAAGCCCGAAGGCACGCCCCTGTGGAGACACGGCCGGCGCCGGGAATGGGATGAGAGCTTCTTTATGTTGACACGTGGGACTCAATAGGAAGCGCACCTGCAGACCGTCGTCGAGGTCCTGCAGTCGATCAAGGCGAGCGAGATGACGCCCATGCTCCAACGCATATACCAGGGCGACGGCGGTAGCGAGTTGTTGGATGTGCTCATGAAGTATCTGTACGTTGTGGCTCCCCTATCGGAAGTGCCGACTTCTCCCATACATCCCCTTCAACACACAAGTCCACGTGGGGCGGTGAGCTGACCGTGGCGTCTTGTTCTTCGAATCAGGTACAAGGGCATGGCATCGACGACGTCTGGAGGCAGCGCCCCCCGGACCCCCACCAAAGTGACTCCCCAGCCTACCGGGTTCAGCCAGGTCGGTGGCCGCCCGGGTGCGGCAAACGAGTCCGCCGGCGCGGCTATGAGTGTCCTGTTGAGCTGGCACGAGAAGGTGGTAGACGTTGCTGGGCTTGGTTGCATAGGACGGACGATGACAGACTGGAGGAGGGTGTAGAGATGCCTACACAGGCGCTTGGTTAGAGAAGGAAGAAGCCTCGAAGCTGTCGGCCTCGCCCAGATCGGTTGAAGGATCCCCGTGGTCACGGGGAGGAATATACATTCTAGAAACACACGCCGGCGTTGTCCTGGTAGACCATATCGTCGTTCGATGCAAGTCCAAGGGCATATGGACATTCGAAGTTCACTCTCAAAAGCCTACACAGAAGGAAACATTTCGCTTTTCAAATGAGAACAACGCAGCTCTGAAGAACCGGCCGAATGCTTTGTTGGGATTGGTCGCCAGCTTCAGGAGACTCGGTAGGTTGCTCGCAATCGTGAACACTTAGCCCATAATGCCCACGGCGGAAAGCCTCCTAGCATGATCTCCAGCGGCAGTAGGAGAAGCCTCGCTTCGTTCATACTAGGAGCTCCGCATCACGTAATGCCGGTTCAACTGCTGCCTCTTTACAGCACGCTTTGGTTTGCCGTGAATACCTGGCTGATCAGCCTTACTATCAGTGATGTATATTATACATGAAAGCGGCCAGGCATTCAAAATGATCCGGGCAAGCTTCGTCTATAGAACGTCCACTGAAACCCCAATGTAGTATGCCTCGATATGTGGCCTTTTTTTCTGGCCACCGCAATCGATGAAGTCTATGGGTAACCATTTGCCTACGTGGACCACATCCTCCCTTCGTCTGGCCGCCCAACGTAAGCTATGTGCTCAAGCAGGTAAACTCCTGCGCGGCATCTCACAACGGTGTCGAGTACGCCATCCCATCAGCCCCCTTATTTGCTCTCAAGTATGTCCTTGAGGTTGATGTCTGCACTGCCTCGAGGGAGGGGTTTGGCCTGGTCCGGAGAGTCATGCCAGCCAATCATGTAGATGATCCTGAAAGTCGCTGGTATCGAGCCGTCCTCGTTTCCGTGGAGCTCACGGTAGATGGCCTCGTTCGCAAGGAGGACGTCCCTGCCGATGGCACCGGGCTCCCGGCCCAGGACGGCGTTACCCTCGCCCATGAGCTGCAGGTCCCGCATCAGCTCGAACGTGTTGGGGTAGTCCACGATAATGTCGTCCACGTCGACCGTCAGCATCTTGAAGCCGGCCTTCTGCAGCAGGCCGCCGACGTCGCGCACGTCAGCGAGCGGCGATACGCGCGGGGACATGCCACCCCTTCGGTCCTGCTCAGCGAGCTGCAGCGACGTCCGCAGCTCGAAGAGCGTGTCGCCGCCCAGCATGGCGCCGATGAAGGGGCAGTCCGGCTTGAGGATGTTGTTGATCTGCGACAGCACGCCCGGCAGGTCGTTGATCCAGTGCAGGCTCAGGTTGCTCAGCACTAGGTCAAAGGACCCGGCCTCGAAAGGGAGGCTCTCCTCGTCATCCAGGACCTTTCGCGTAATGGCTAGCCCGTCGTTGAAGGGCAGGTCTGCGTCGCGGTACAGCTGCCCCTGCGACGAGTCGGCGGCGATCAGCTCGGTGATGCGGCCGGCGAGCGGCGGGGAGGTGGGCGTCGCCGGGTCCGGGTTCTCGCGGGTCAGGGCACGCGCGACGTTGCAGGTGTTTGCGCCCAGGTCGAGGGCGCGCGGGAAGTGTCGCTTGATGTCCTGCAGTACGAGAAGATAGCAGTCAGTCAGCGCGCTGTGGCGTCGCAGCTTCAGGTGATGGGATGTCTGGTGGAACCTACCAGGAGTCGCTCACAGAGCCTGACGGCCACCTCGTCCTTGAGGTAGTCGGCCTGCCGGCTCCCCTCGACATCAGCTGCAGCCCTCTCCTTCTGCAGCCATTTCGATCGGCGGTTGAAGACCTCGAAGACGGGAGACCCGGGAGCCTGAGATGCAAAGCTTCGACGTGTCCAAGCGACCACTCGGGGTTGTTGGCGTGGGCGGACTCTTGAAAGGGCCGGATTCATCTTTGGACATTCACATTGTTGTTGTTGCGGGAAGATTTTGGACAAGGCTGCTGCTTGGGGCGGCGGCGTAGTGGGGTTTGTGAGGGCAGACGCCAGAAGCTCAAGACGTCATGCACTCTATATCTAAGCACTATGACCTCTTGACACTTTGTCAACCGCAGGGATCACCGTCATAGCATGCTGCATATCCAATTGAGTTGTTGTAAAGACAATAAATAGACTGGTGTCTATGCACCGTCAGGCGCCTCAAGTTTCCGTAGGATAATCGAGTGCGCCCAGCAGCTTGGTCTAGCAGGCGATAGCTCACATAAAATCACCACATTCAAGCCAATGAATGACCAAGTCAGGCAGGCAGTGAGACGCATACCGGGTCTCCGTCCGAGTTCGAGCCTGCGTAAACAAAATTGACTTTTGGCTGAAGGATTGTCTTGCACAACGTTGATCGACCCCATTCGGTGCTGCTTGTACTCAAGGCGGGCAATTCAGCTGGGAGACGTCTCGTCCAGAGCATGGGAGTCCCCAGCAGCGTTCCCCAAGACAGCAAGCTGCAGGTCGCTAAGCGTCCAAGGGTCCGTGCTTGGCTTAGCAAGCCCGGCAAGCAGTTGCGCGGTGCAGGTGGTGCACGCACTGGAGTGAGGATCCAAAGCCGAGCCAGCCTCGAGACGGCCCGCATAACTAACTCCACGTTGAGCCCGACCATCGATCCCATCCCCTTTTGACATTGAGGACATCGCATCAAGCCTCTCCCGTCTCGTTCAACCACCCCGATCACACTGCGACATATCTCCATTCGAACGACCGCACGGACAAATTTGCCAACCCTTCCCACCATGCCGGCCGTCTGCTGAGTCCACGAAACCACCTGAGCATCGAACCCCTTCCCTCGTGTGTTCCCGCCGCGGACCCTCATGGGTAATTCGGCTCTCGCGTCCAACACGACGGCCTGACTGTCTAATTTCGCAACCCGCTGACAGACCGCCGGTTTGTTTCGACAACTGAATCGGCCTCTCACTCTGCCCATCACGACGAAACGATACCGAAGATTCACGAGCCTCAACCTCCAAAATGTCCTCCTCCACAGCCGCCGGCTTCCTGGGCCGGTCGAGTAGCAACAACTCGAACATGCGCGGACTGGTACAATTCATCGCAGATTTGAGAAATGCCAGAGCCCGTGAGCTGGAAGAGAAGCGCATCAACAAGGAGCTGGCCAATATCCGGTGAGCACTTACGTGGCTCAGCGCGACTCTGGTCGCGAGACCACCCCTATCCATGTCCCACTGTATTGCTGACCACGAATGGCGTTCACAGGCAAAAGTTCAAAGGTCCGCGATACCGGTCCACAGCAACAGATTTCACGCGATCAATCGGCTAACTTGGAGTAGATGGGAACCTGAGCGGATATCATAAGAAGAAATATGTCTGCAAGGTGCGCATCGGGAAAGAGCATGTCCTCACTGTGCCAGACAGATCGCTGACGGACTGACCCAGCTCTTATATATTTACATTCTTGGTTGGAATGTGGATTTCGGCCACCTCGAGGCAGTAAACCTCATCTCAGCGAACAAGTACTCTGAGAAGCAGATCGGGTACCTCGCCATGACCCTATTCCTACACGAGAAGCATGAGCTGCTCCATTTGGTCGTCAACAGCATCAGGAAGGACCTACTCGACCACAACGAGCTTTTCAACTGCCTAGCCCTGCATGCGATCGCAAATGTTGGTGGGAGGGAAATGGGAGAGGCTCTCAGCGGGGAGGTACACCGGCTGTTGATATCACCGTACGAGTCACCACTACCGCAAATATAACCAGGACTGACAACAGGCGCAGGACTTCGAAAGCATTCGTCAAGAAAAAGGCCGCACTCACTCTTCTCAGGCTGTACAGAAAGTTCCCAGACATTATTCAACCGCAGTGGGCTGAGCGGATCATTTCTCTCATGGATGACTTGGATCTGGGAGTTGCGCTGTCCGTCACGTCTCTCGTTATGGCATTGGCGCAAGATAATCTCGACCAATACAGAGGAGCCTACGCCAAGGCCGCTGCCCGGCTAAAGAGAATACTGATCGACGGAGATTATGCTGCCGACTACCTTTACTACAAGGTGCCCTGCCCTTGGATCCAAGTGAAGCTTCTGAGGCTGCTCCAGTACTTCCCGCCTTCAGGTTCGCAATCCAGTCTTGTTAGGCCCATCGGGAATATAGACTGACAGCCAGCACAGATGACAGCCATGTGCGAGAGATGATCAGGATGTCCTTGCAAAAGATCTTGGATCTGGCTTTGGAAACCAACAAAAATGTCCAGCAGAACAATGCGCAGAATGCGGTTCTGTTTGAAGCCATCGACCTGATCATCCACTTGGAAACTGAACAAGCCCTGATGCGACAAATATCCCAAAGGCTTGGAAAATTCATTCAGTCGAGGGAGACTAACGTTCGGTACCTCGGTCTGGAGGCAATGACGCATCTTGCGGCACGAGCAGACACGTTAGACCCTATCAAGCAGCACCAGGACATCATCATCGGCTCGCTCAAGGACCGAGACATTAGTGTCCGACGGAAAGGTCTTGACCTGCTTTACAGCATGTGCGACTCTTCCAACGCACAACCGATTGTCGCAGAACTGCTACACTACCTTCAGAACGCCGACTTTGCCATTCGGGAAGAAATGGTGCTGAAAATCGCCATTCTAACAGAAAAGTACGCAACAGATGTGCAGTGGTACGTTGATATCTCCCTGAGACTGATCGCCATGGCCGGTGATCATGTCAGCGACGAGGTATGGCAGCGTGTCATCCAGATTGTGACAAACAATGAGGAGTTGCAAGTATATGCGGCCAAGAATGCATTGCAATACATCAAGCAAGATCATTGCCACGAGACACTCGTCAAGATTGGGGCATATATCCTCGGAGAATTCGGTCATCTTATTGCCGAGGACAAAGGCTGCAGCCCTATCGAGCAGTTCCTGGGGCTGCATGGCAAGCTTCCAGCCTGCTCCTCTAGCACACGCGCCATGATCTTGTCCTGTTTCGTCAAATTCGTCAACCTTTTCCCGGAGATCAAACCCCAGCTTCTGCACGTCTTCGATATCTACAGCCACACGCTTGACTCGGAATTACAACAGCGAGCATGCGAGTATCTCACTCTAGCCACTCTTCCGACGGACGACCTGCTCCGAACAGTCTGCGACGAGATGCCTCCGTTCCCAGAGAGACAATCAGCTCTGCTGTCCCGCCTGCACCAGAAACATGCGAATACTAGTGATAAACGCACCTGGGTTGTCGGTGGCAAGAGCGCGAATTCCGACGCTCAGGAGCTCAACATGGCCAAGAACCCGGGCCTCAAGCGGACTTTCAGCACGCAGTCACAAGCTAACGGTAACGGACATGCCAACGGGACAAATGGTACCACTGGTCAGAAGGCTGCCAGTGACCTTGCTGGTCTCGACATGGCGAATTTGGGATCCGCGGAACCCAAGACGAAGCCACCAAACCTGGCTAGCGCGGCTCACTTGTCGCCGGGCTGGGAGAAGGGCTTCAACCGCTTGCTGCTCAAAGCCGACGGCATTCTGTTTGAGGACGGCCAGATCCAGATCGGTGTTCGATCCGAGTACCGAGGCCAGATGGCTTGCCTCATAATGTACTTCATGAACAAGACTCCTACCATCATGAGCTCGTTTACCACGACTTTGGACCTGGACGATAGCGACAAAGGTAATTTGACGTGGGACATCAAGGGCCTTCCCGATACCACGGTGACCCAAGGCAACCAATGCCAGCAGGTCATCATGTTTGAGGCGAAGAGGATGTTTACGAACAGCCCCACGATGCGCATCAGTTATCTCGCCGGAGCGCTACAAGCGCTTACCTTGAAGCTTCCTGTCACTCCTCACAAGTTCATGGACCCAGCAGAGCTTACAGGAGAGGACTTCTTCAAGAGGTGGAAGCAGATTGGCGGCGCTCCCAGGGAAGCGCAGAAGATCATCGGTTTGGCCCCTGGCAGCCGTGATAGAGAAATGACAGAGAGCTCTGTGCGCTCGGTCGTATCTGGTTTCAGGTGGGGCATACTCGACGGGGTCGACCCTAACAGGAAGAATTTCGTCGGCGCAAGTGTGCTGCATACGTCGGAAAGTGGCAAATTTGGGTGTCTGATGAGGTTGGAGCCCAATTATAGCACACAGGTAAGGCTGCCCCGGAGTCTATACGCGCACCACTTCCACCAGCAAAGCTGACTTGTGCAACAGATGGTCCGTCTTACGATCCGGGCCACCGATGATAGCGTGCCCCAGGTAATACTGAAGATGATGGAGGAGAGAATCGCAGCTGGAGTCTCTACTCTACCAGAGACACATTTCGGACCAACGCCCAGAGAAATATCTGATACTTTCTCCAATATCATGGTGAGGGAATGATAGTCAAAGGGGCCGGTAAGCAGTATATAGTAGCACTTTGCAGCGGGACAACATGATGAATTCCGTCGAATACACCACGATCGAGCGAGCATGGGGGCGTTTTCGGACAGCATTGGAAAGGACTATACATTCCGTTTCTTGACTGGTAAGGTGGCGTCGAGAGGAGTGGTGTTCTGGCTCTGGCCGTGAAGCGCTACGCCGCGACGACTGGACCAGTGGTATCCTCCACACGGGCGAAGACAATTTTTGGACATATGGAGAATTTAATAGCAAATTGCCCGTCGCTTGCGGCGATCGTCTAACCTGGGAAACGTCGTGAACAATTTTGTGCTCTGAGCTTGACTTCCGTGACTGGAGCCCATTCTTAGTGTACAATACCGTTTGGTATAGCTCCCAGCCGCACGAGTCCCTCCTCACTTGAACTCACCCATTTGCCAACCTCTCTCTCCCTCTCTCTCTCCCTCTCTCTCTCCCTCTCTATCCCCCTCTCTATCCCCCCCTCTCTCCATCCACCTGGATACACCTCACACGACAATCTTGGCCTCGGACTTGGGACCCCTCGTCCCGAAGATGGTACTGCCAACTCTGACCTCGCTGCTGCCCAAGGCAATGGCGCCCTCGAAATCCTCGCTCATGCCCATGCTCAGCTCCAGCGGGGGTGCGTCGTCCCCCCTGGCGGCCAGCAGGTCCGCAAGCTCCGTGGAAACGAGGTCGCGCTGCTCCTTGAGGCGCACAAAGTCCTCGTTCTCGTTCTCGGGCGTGGTGGCGACGCTGCGGGCGATGGCGCCGATGGTCATGAAGCCCAGCAGGTTCAGGTGGGGGCACTCGGTCAGGACGAGGCGCGCCAGCGCCACGACGTCGGCGCCCGGTGGAACGCCCGACTTGCTCTCCTCGCCCGAGGTGTTGACCTGCACGTGGACGTTGAGCTTGTGGACGTCCTGGTCCTGAGCCTGAGCCTGAGAGGAGGCGGCGATCAGGTCGCCACGGGCCTTGTTGAGCAGCTGGGCCTTCTTTGCGCTGTCGACACTGGACACGGCGAACAGGTTGGGGATCTTGGCCAGGGTCTTGCAGTGCGTCGACTGCAGGCCGCCGATGAAGTGCCACCGGATGGAGCGCGGCAGCAGCTCGGCCTTTTGGCCCAGCTCCTGCGCGTAGTTCTCGCCAAAGTGCACGTGGTTGGCTGGCGCGCCGTGCAGCGCGAGGATGTCATTGGCGGGCTTCAACTTCGACACCGCCACCAGCCTGACCTGTGAAGGCGTCAGTCTTTCGGTGCTCGTCTGCCAACACCGCTCGTGATAGAACAATTCGCATTGTTCTTTCCTGCCTTGTTGGGGACCGCCACCCTCGGGTCGCCCTCGGCCGGGCCTGCATGCATATCAGGACCTCAGGCACTCAGGCGGCGGCGACGGCGTGACGCCCAAGGTGAGACGAGGCTGGATGGCTCGGAGGTTGCAGTGGGGCGACGTGTGCTGCACCTGCACACCCTCACAAAAAACTTACATTCCGGCCCTTGGCCACCGCGGCAATCCTGTGCTGCACATCTTGCAGCTGTGAGACGAGAGCCTTGGCTCTGACGGCATCTACCTTCATCTCTGTCTCGGTCATGCTTGTGCCGATCGACACCCCTGGCACGGTGGAGGGCTGCAAAGTTTAAGAGTCCGGGGTAATCTGCAGTCTTGGCTGAGTGGTAGTAGATAAAAATCGGGGTTGGGCTGGGAGTGCTACAGCGTACACACTGCCTCGAAAGCATAAATAAATGTCTTGTGTACAGTGAGTGGTAGTGCTTCTCATATCCCCGTCGCCGAATTCGCGGGAGTGGGGCAGGGGCTAAGGACACACCCCTTTGGAGTGGGCATGTCATGGACTTCAATCCCCTGTTTGGAGGTAGTATTTGAGAGTTCTATATTCGTCGCCTTTTGGCTCGAAATCTTGCATGTCTCAAAGGTGGAGGAAGTTGACCTTGAACATTTTACACACTTATTTATTAATCACCCATTCTTCCCCTGGCTTTGCCAGCGTGCTCCTCCTCCTTCTCGTGACCGCTTTCTTCAAACCCTTTTCCGCACCAATACTATTTCCATCTCCTTGGCTGAACAAACCGCAGGAGTCTCGGGTCCTCCTACCTACAGGTCCAAAACAGCCTTTCTAATGTTCAAATTGCACTCCCCAAAATTCACGCCAGAGTCTGCCCGAATAATTGCTAGTGTTTTGTCGTCGAATTTTGCACCGTAGCAGAGCCCGTGAGCAGAAGTCTCCTCGAATATGAAGCCATCCGTAGCTGGGCTCAAATCGATGCCGATGGTCTCCTTGTGTTGCTGGAGGGAATGGCCACGCTTGAGATATACAATGTAATCCCCCCGTATCGCATCTGGAGAATCACATAACCGTAGTGGCGCTTCGTAGGGGCCGCGTCTGGCTTGGATCATTTGCTTAGCCTGCGATATGACGATGAGCATGAATGAGACGCCAAGTGCGACGAGAACATTTTTACAGAACATCGTGCTACGGACACCGGCGGCTGAGTGGTAGATGAGTTGTTGTACGTGACGTTGAGGGGAACGATGGAGCTGGTGACGTTGGGAACAGGACGGTAGTACTAGTGAATGGACGCTCAAAACTAGGGGGCGTTGTAGTCCACCACCAACAACCAACGGCCGAGTCACTCACACCAAGTTCCAACCTCGTAAGGCTTTTGCTTTAGCGGAGGATGCATATGCTTGAATGCACGACATCATTGGCCACCGGCACCAACACAAGAAGTGAGCGTTCAATGTAATCCTTTTGTGTCCTACGGGCACTGTATCATGAGGGTCTGACCCAGGTATTTACGCCAACTTAAACTCATTCTGCCATGCTAATGGTCGGACGGGACGTCTATGCTTCTGCTTCCTCTTCCTCTGTCCGCGCCTCGCGATTCAACATTGTACACTTGCACTTTGAATTTAAGCGCTTGGCCACGGGGTCCCCAAAGGCTTGCTTTTCGGCTTGACATTCCCGCTGCTTGTAAGAAATTCAAATGGAATGTCAAATTTCCGAATAGTTGTCCGCCAGGAAACGCATCGACAGAAATGTGACATGTTGCCTGTCCGTTTTGCTCTGAGAGACCAGCTTGCCATCAGAGACGCTTTAGGGATTGAGTCTCAGAGTCAAGTCTGATACCTTATCGCTGATGCCACTTTGAGTTTGTATGAGCACTATAAAATATCAATACCCGGGCACCGATATGGCAAACTTGGGAAGGGTAGTTCTGCCAAAAAAAAAAAATTTTTAACTTGAGCGATTCAGTCTCTACCTGTCCACAAGTGGTGTTTGTGAAGAGTTTTCGAGAGGCATCAACCATACCATCGGGAGTATGAATCAACATGTCGCCCACCTTCCACGCTCACACTATCCAAATAGAAAGTTGAATCATCTCGGCAGGTAGAGATTACACAAGTGAGTCAACTCTCCGGAGGGTGAGTCATCCCTATGTCTTGGTCAGTGAGGGCCACAACTTTGAAGCACCCGAGTAGATTGCTCATGCCATCTGATAAGTACCTAACTACCTAGGTAGATACTGGGAAATACTAGGTGCTTTTTAGGCTGCTGTACAAGGGAAAAGCTTGTCCGGACTTCTTGCAAACAATTTCCATCACAACCCTTCTCGTTGTTGATCGCCTGATGGCAGTTCCCACTGTTTCGACTTTCCACACAACAATTTGGCCATCTGCTCACCTCGTCATTCACTCAAGCCATCTCAAAATATCTCTGATTATCGCCTGAAATCCTCAGTTTCTCTTCTTTACCTTCCTTGCACACCCCAGCGGCCACATGTCAACTGTCCCTACAGAGTACATGTAACAGTGCCATCCACTTTGATACAGACTTACCAAGCTCAGCAGCAAATTTGGACACGTCTCCAGACTCCCTGACCGCAAACAACATGCCACCAGATGGTGAGACCGAGGACAAAGGCCTCAAGCAGGCTACTAGTGAGAGCGCAAAGCCACCCACCACACCAGCCAGTAGCGTATTACATGCTCAATCGAAACCTTATGCGTCGTCAATGCCGACTTCCAACATGGCCCAATCAACAGCTCAATCGAGAAGCACTCCAGATCCATCTCCACACGCATCTCGGAAGACCGTGTTGTCCCCAGGCAGTGAAGCAAGCTCGTCAGATTCCCAACTTGGATGTCTCTCATCAGCAGACCATAGAAACAGCCAACATGCCCCAGATAGACACTCGCTGCTCAGGAGTCCCTCGCCAGCTGCCATTGAGCCCACCGAATCGCCGAATCCACCATCAATCAATCAAGCGAGACGACCCCCAACTCCTGCTAGCTCACCGTTACGGGACACTGCCACGCAATCAACTGAGCCCACCAGCGCCAGCAAACCGTCTCTGGACGCCTATGACAGAAGCATCATAGCAGCAACCGCGACACTGGCCTACTTTCAAAGCATGTGTGGAGAGGGAAAGTCGCCAAGTGACTACAAAGACAACAGCTGCGCCACCAAGGTCAAGACGTTGACCAAGATTGCCAAAGGCCTACTACGATTCCCTGGAGAGACGATTGCAGTTTCCGCAGACGTTTTCAAAGACAGCATTCGCCTAACAGTCGCGCGTGACAATGGCAATTCCCTACAGTCTTACTCGAAAGAGCAAGAAATGGAGGGGCCCGAAGAGTAAGTGATAATTCATGCTATGGCACTTGCAAGGATTTTAACAGATTGGTACAGGGCAGTATATAAGTGTCCCGAGATCTTCAGCGCGATTTTCCTCGAAGGATTTTTGGGCATGTGTAGTGACCAACATGGCATCAGAGGGACCAATCGTGCTCGCGAACACCTGATCAGGTTAAGAAACATCATTACCGGCAATTGGAAAACGGAAACAGGCGAAAGCCCTCAGATGTTGCGCTCCATGATAGAAGTTATCAGGGTGATCAGACATTATCTCACCGTTTCCAGATTTCCCCGTTTTTGGCACGATGCGAAGATCGCGTTGAACACCGATCGCGGCATTTAGGCGATGCCGAGAAGGACCGGACGTTCGAGAAAAGAGCTCAAGTCTGCCATCGACTTCTATCGCAAACACTCGGGAAAGATTCAACAGGAACACTCCCATATTGTCTTTGCACTTCGTTCTATTGAATCTCCAAAGTACACTGTGCACCCTTTGCGGCTTCATCTCTGGGGCCAACCCGCAAGTCCTTGCGCATCAGCACTGGGCAAACTGGAAGATCTGCATAAGAACTGTCACCCCGATTGTAAATTGGATACGGCTCCTGCAAACGAGTGTCTCAAAGACCTCAAGCAGATCCAAGACCGCATCTCTGATTTCTGGCTGAGAACAGGCGCCACTACGTCCACTCCTGATTCAGATCCATATGTCGCACTGGAAAAAGCACAGAGTGATCTCAAGCAGAGGCCGATCAGAAAGAACATCACCTCATACCTGAACACAATGGCGTTGCTGATCTACTCATCGCGGAAAGCTTTGGAGTACAGCGCACACATGTTGTCGCTTTGGGTACATGTCGGCGAAACCCATCGTGGTGATATTCTTAGAGAATCTGACACGGTGGCCCAGGCCTTGTCGTGTGCTTTTGCACTTTCCTTCGAGCAACAGACATGGAAAATATTGATGGGTGGCCCTTGGACAGTCGCATGCGCCCTTCACCTGCTCGCAGACGACGCCCTAGAGCCACGCACGAATCGCCGCTCGGACAGTGAGCCGACAATTCCACAGGCTATGGAATGTACAGAGGGCGATGGCGAGGAATGCAGCGTTCGGGTTTTGAGCGGCGACCCAGCCCGGCCGCCAAAATCCGATGCAGTCTTCGCCGCTGTCGGCAACGCACCGGTGGAACGTATGTTGGAGGGGTGCTTCAGACTTGACGCTGACGGGAGTGAGATCAAGAAGCTGGTTGAGGCTATATGGCCTTTCATAACCGCTGAAGGCCAGAAACACAAGAGATCCCTACACATCAGCTTGGTGTCCGATATGAGCGGACACGGAATCGAAGAGTCGGACGTGACCCAGATGATCCGCGACTATTGGAAGGAGGAAGCCTTCTCCAACACTGATTGCTGGCTTCGAGAGGAGTTTGAGCTCCTTTCAAAGCTTGCAGACGCATCTACATTGTCAGATGATCATTTGCACATGAAATTGGGCCGCCCCAAAGCACATTGCGAATGCATACTTGCGCAACACTGGATGGCCAGACAACATCTTACCAACCAAGTGTTTCCACACATTGGAGTATCAGCCCATGCTTGCAAAACCTGCCACTATTTCTTGTGGGCAGTGTTGGATCACACCGACAAGCATCCGACAGCCTATGGGCCGGATTTCACGATGTGCGATGCTTCTCGGCGAATGATACCCGGGACAAGAGACGTAGATCTCATATGCATGGTGCCCGAACAGTCGCCCATACCGTTGAAGAGAATGGTTGCTGACCAGTTACTTCTCCGAATCAAGAGCAGATTGAAGAATGGTAGGATAATGACTCTCCTGAAGGAACAACTCAGGATAGCGCGCGGAGAAGACATTGGCAGCGACAAAGAATCCGACGAAGACAGTCTCGTGAATTTATCTCTTAACATACAAGATGGAGAGTTTGAGCCGATGTGAGGCATTTCAGAGGAGGTTTTAGCAGAGACGTCAAACGGGGAGCCAAGAGAGGGTCCAGGAAGGGATGCAGAAGAGGATGCAGACATAGACTCAGACGACAAGTCACGTCGAGGACACTGAGAGCCCTCCACGCTCGACGTATACGTTGCCAACACACTTGTACAGCATATGATTCAAAATATTGTAGTCTCATGTAGAGTTCGAAAGGAGTCCATAATGATCAGACCATCCTCCTTCTGGATAACGCAAGTGTATTGGTTGAAGCCGGGCTTACACAACATGTACAAGAAATAACATGGACGAATCTGCCACCAGCTATTCCTCTGTTCCTGTAACCTGATTCAGAACCGTCGCACACGCCACTAGGTGTGATGATATCTATGCCTGTACCGGGGAGGTCATGTAAGAGCTGCAGCTAAAAAGACCGGTGCATCTACACTACTTGAGATCTGGAACACACCTCACCTTCAGCCCTTCAGCCTCAACTTGATACCCCTGGAAAACGCACTAGCCCACAAAAACCTTAATCCTGCTGCGTCGACACCCCTTCTCCGCGGCATTGGTGCAGAAATAAGGGTTGCCATGGGGTCTTGATCTGATCGGTTATTGGCCGGGTGATCAGGTACAACAGGTTACAACCTATGCGTTGCGACCAAGTACCCCCTCAGTACTCCGCAGAGACGAATGGAGCCCCCAGACCAGAGGGCAGACAGAGTGACACTGAGCACCACCCACCCCCGCCAGTCTGGTGAGATACCGTAGTAGTACTACTGTCCACCCGACGACCGTCCTTGAGATTGAGTGCCATTGCTGGGGCAAGAAGACCATCCCGGCTTGCTACAATATGCGTTTTCCTGCGCGGTCGATCAGTGGCCGTGTGTGTGTGTATGGGTATGGATGTCGTCTCCAGCCCCCTGGATAAAACCAGGCCGCCGCATCCCCCACCGGGGAGGGCGGTGGCACAGGGGTCAGTCAAGCAACGCCGGAATACTACTGTATGGGGCTGAAGATTCAGCCGCCCATGTTATATGTGTGTTGTGTGTGTGTGTGTGCCCAAGAAGTTGCCGGGGCACACCCATGCTCGCTCCCCATGCCACGGGCCTTGACTAACTGACATACATGTTATAAACACGCTACAAAGCGTGCCGTAGCCCCCCTGGCACAGGCACTTTGTGAATCCGGCAGGTGTCGTCTCAGCCTAGAAACACATGAAAGATGAGCAGAGTTTTGCTGACTTGCTCCTCCGTCGGGCTGCCAGAGACCACACGATGAGGCTCTGGCACCCCCATCTGACCGCAGTCTCGACTCTGCCCAACAACTCACTTGCTTTCTTGAATGAGGGTCAGTGGGTGACGGTTTGGCGGGCGCCGGCCTCATATACAATTCATTCGCTTTACAGCCATTCGGCACGATGTTTGTGACATTATTTACTAGACAGCCGGGTGTTGAAACCCCATGCAGAAATATCTACACCAGACATCGGGCGACGAGCGTGAGACAACAAGGTTTTTTTCTCTCTAAAATAGTTTGATTCCCGTCTTCGTCTGTTCCGGGTCTGGTGATAGTTTCCCGTGTTATACTATCTGCCCTACACAGCTGTGAAGACGAAGGAGTTACCCAAACTGGACAGGCAGGCTGGGGGCCAGGCCAGGCAGTAGTAGTGCGAACATAGCCTTCTTCTAAGAAAACGTCGACAAAGCGCCCTTTTGTCCCCGCGATGCCACGCAACCAGGTAATACAGGCGAAGATTGATCGCGTGTGGAAATCCAAAACCAACAAAATCCAAGAAAACCCCGCGCGTGCTAGTACTCCCCGCAGAATTTGAAAAGCAAATAACCGCCATGTGACCCTGGAACGCCGTTTTCTCGACATCGCTGTTCCCGCTCCTTTCTACTGCCCGCCATGTGACAAGACTGCCAACTTGATATGCAAGCTGAAAAAATTCAAATATTACAATGCTGGGGTATTAGGAGTCGGAAAGGAAATTAGTAGTTGGTGACAATTGAAACGGAAACGATTCCCTCCTCCTCCTGAGTGGGCACGAGCGTGACTATAGTCGCCGCATGGTGCGGATCCACGGCGCTGTTTTCTTCGGACGGTGGCCCTCTTACTCGATGTCCATCTCGTCCGGGTCTTCTTCCAGATAGGCCAACTGAGCCCAAACCCTCCAATGCAGGATACCCAGGTGGGCCAAGCGCACGGCCATGTCCTCCACGAGCTCCTGCAGGGCTCCTTCTTCCCTCGACGCCTGTCCTGCCTCGGAAGACATTGAGTGATCACAACCGCCGTCATCCCCTCGTGCGGATCCCGAACTTCCCATCCGCCCACCAGTAGCAACGGAAAAGAGTGCGACACCACTCAGGCTCCTGAAGTCTTTGACTCGACCGCTGAGTGACCTCATGATTCTGCGCTGGAAGGCAGCCTCGACAGCCTGGTACAGATCGCTGTTCATCTCGCAAAGGTGCTGGGCGAGCTTGGCCTCGAATCTGGGCAAAAAGTCTTGCGGAGCGTTCGTGTAGCGGAGGATTTGGATTGCAATAGAGGGCACAAGGCCTTGCCACCGCTGCTGGGGTCTCTGATTCTGCGGGGCAGTGTTCAGCAGGGCAACTAGCGAGTCGTATACGGTATTGTCCTTGTCGGATTTCGACTCAGCAGTATCGGCTGAGGTGGGCGGCTGGAGGGTGATATAGCCGGAGCTCCGGGGTGAAGAAGTCGTGGAGCCGCAGGCGGAGAGTGTGAGACTTGAAGGACGAGATGGCGGCGTGTTGAAGAAGCTGAAGTCGCAAGAGTTCCTGTTGCTGTGTACGCTGGCTTCTTCGTCGGCCACGTACGATGGAACCGAAGTTGGCGGCTGGATGAAAGACGGCGTGACAGAAGTAATTCTGGACACACGGTCTAGGTCATCATACAGCCTCATGCATACCTCGAGGTTGATGGCGTCGAGCATGTCGGAGCGAAGCTTGATGATGCGCTCCTCGTCGAAAAGGAATGTGTTTGGAATGGTTTCCTTAGCTGTCGAGGGAAGGATCAGCTTGGCCAGGGCCGCAAAGAATGCAGCCGTTTCCCCAAAGCTCCGGGTGTCCTGGGGCGTCCCTGAGTGACACCGTAACGCCTCCGCGTACCACAGCCGCGCCCCACTGATGTCCAGCCTATTCGCCGCAATCTTTTTGTAGAAGAACCGCTGCTCAAAGTGCACAGTGTCCTCGATCAGCATCGGCCTGAGGCACCGGATCTGGTGGTTTGCGACGTCGAGCTTCATCGCCTCTAGGACGCTCAGCAGACTTCGCATACCCTTCACGAGCTCAGCCATGTCGTTGTTGCGGTTGCCGTTGGAAAGTTCGCTGTACATCTCATCCACCCACTCATCACGCATGGGAGCACAGTGAAGTTTGAGGACACCGGACAGCCACGAGGCAACCTTTTCCAGATCTGCCATACCTTGGTTGAATTGTTGCATCAGAAGCTCCACATTGAAACCCTCATGGAGGAATTCGCGGTCTCGTTGTGGCACCAACGTCTGTATGATCTCCTTGACAGACTTCAGCAGAATGGGCAAACACCAGTCGGCGCCGGAAGGGAACTCCCGTCTGAATGCCTCCCGATCTACCACAAAAGAAGTGAGCTGGTCACGAAGCGTCGTCCAGAATTGGTTGGCCTTCTCCTGCTTCCTCCGCCCCTTGTCTCCGTCCAGGTTCGGTCGGAAATGCAGTTCCGGATCGAAGTTGATGTCGTGACGGAGTTTGGGGTTGTGAATGATCTTGCTTACGTCCAACTCGCTCAGCGTCGCCTTGGTCACAGGTGGTTCGAGTGGTCGGGGTGGATGAGAAATGTGGCTCCTCGGTTCGGGCGTCCTCGCGGGGGCCAACTGACGAGCTTGCATGTTCTCGGGCTGTATTAACGATGGACACGACACCACTGATGGTGCCGAGGAGGCTGATGTATTTGAAGTTTGAGATGTTTCGGATTCTGATCGTGGGTGCTGTAGTACATGGTCCTCCGGGTCGGTCGATGTCGTACTTATCTGGTCCACTAATCTCTCTGCTGGCGCGGTCTCATTCTGAGATTCTGACCTCGAGTGTTGCGAGATGTGCCCGCCGGCGCCTTGGTCGGCCATTTTCCCTATTCACTTCCCCCAGCCCAGCTGGTCTCGTCACTGCGTTCAAGATGGTTACACCGGAAACCGCGAGGTGGGAGAACTGGTGTAAGTGACAATAAGCGATTCGCGATAGGGGCCTAATGTCCGCCTGGGGAGATCAACGGCGAGACAGAAGAATATCGAGGCCGAAAACTATAGTGCCGGCCTTTTTCAAGAAAATGTGGCTGTAGGAGCAGTGGCACACGGGTCAGCCCAAGGGTTTCTATTGCAACAGGTTTGCAGGCGGGCGAGCTCTGACTGCCAGACGAATGGGATCTCATGCAGCGGTTGGCCGCAGGAGTGCCCTCTCGTGCCCAGGAAACCTGCAGGCAGGTAATGAGCGCCGAGGAGTAGAATGGCGTTGTGTTCTCCGAGCAGAGGAGAGGTGAGAAGATAAGCGGGAGTCAATGTACTGACCTGCAGTGTCACAAGAGGAGTCGAGTATTCGGCGATCCCTACTCGCAGCTAAAGTTGGTCGCCGTCGTCCGTGATTACGACAATGCAAGAGGCGCAGTGTCCCGGATTTTTGGAAGCGTCGAGCTTGGCTCGTGTCGTCTGGGAAGCAACGTGATCCACGAGAAAGGTAGATTAACTGTTTGCAGAGAGAGGCGGATGTAATTATCGGAAGGGAGGAAGGGGCGATGAGCCGGGCGGGACTCGTCCGGCTTGTCACAGAAGCAGTGTTGGTTGTGGCTGCGGGAGGGTGCGGAACAAAGAGCAGGAAACCGGGCCCGGATGGAACGAAGCGCTGGTCCCGTTGCGATTCAAGCCAGCCGACTTTTTTTCAGGGCAGGAGGCTTTAAGTTTTTGGTGGTCGAGGCGACTGTCCGTGCAATGACGGTGACTGCCCCTGAGCGCTCCTAGGGGTCAAGGCAGGGCGGTTTGAGGCGAAGTTGACTATGCCCACGGGATGGAAGTAGCCACGGGAGTGCGGACGGGATTTGTTTTATCGGACCCTTGGTGGAAGGAGGCGGCTTGCAGAGTGAACGGAAGCGATGTTTAGAGTAACACAGGGTCGCTCATACACACAACTTCAGACCGAGAAGCGACGGGTTGGTCGAGCGTGAAGATGCCCGGATAAGGTAAGGCGACGACGGCGTAGGCGTGTCAAATATCTGAGGGTGCCCTCTTGGTAGACTAGGTGTACAGTCGATGCTGAAACCGCTCTAGGAAACAGGCAGCCGGAGTAAGGAGGAAAAAAGAGGAAATTCAGTCAAAGAGAGTGACACAGGGTGGGATGAGTGGATGAGGTATCCGAGGGTTATAAGATGTTCGGTAAGGCAAGCTAAGCGGATGGGGCCCAAGGTAAGGGCGGAAAGGGAAATGCAAGGAAAGGAGTCGAACAGGAGGAAAGGAAAAAAAAAAAGAGCCAGTCAGTCAAGCACGAAGGCGAAATGGAGAGTATCAGTCAGAATGGAGGAGGAGGAAAGGGAGTGCATGCATGGCATTGCATTGCATTGCGTAGCGACAGGAAAGGACAGGCTGATGGGCGAGCAAGGGAATGGCCTCGATCCAGTCAGTCAGTCTGGATTTCACCTGTACTGTACATGCCTCGTGCCGGGCGTACCACCGGGGTACCGTAGAGTACAGTCAGGGCGCCGTATGGCAGGATATGGCACTGTCTGGGCATATTATGGTACCTGGGCGTGTACGAGCCCACCCGCCCACCGCCGAGTGGTCCGAGCTAGGCGGTACATGCCTTGTTCGTCTGGTCCGGTTACAGGATGCGTGCCTGTGTTTGTGGATGCGGCGTGTATTGGACTCTAATTAGTAAATGACGACCCGGGCCCAAGCACCAGGGAAAACCACGGCGCCCAGGGAAGCCAGGGAAGCCAGCCAGCGCTGGGCAGGTAGGGTAGGGGGGCATTGGAAAATGAAAAGCTGCATCGTCAATGCGCGCACACCCCCCAGTACCCACCGACCTGAAGGGACCCCAGCCGAGATGTAACCCTCTTGGTCGCCTTGCCCGCGACGCACCCTGCGCGGGCTAACCACATTTCGAACCTCAGATCCAGGAACCTGGGGCTTGGGCGGGAGGAAGCAGAGGGATAGGATGGGGAAGCAGGGGGCGGGCCAGCACGGCCAGGCACAGGCACACAGACAGGCACAGGCACGAGCACGATATGGCTGGCTTCCTCCCCCTCCCCCCCCGAGCACAAACTCTCAACGTCGTTGTCGCTATTTTCCGACGGGATGAGGGATTGATCGCCGTGGCAGCTGTTTGGATGTGGAGCCGCAGGCGGTACATGGGACCCAGCCCACAGCACACGCTAGATGCTGTGGGCTGTGGGCTGCGTGCTGGCTCTGTGGCTTGCGAGCGGGCAGCCGACTGTGGACTGGGCTCGTGACGGGAGAACGGCGGTCCTGATGTCTGGTACTGATGCTGGCACGTGCTCGCAGGCGAGGCGAGGCAAGGGCCTAGTCTGGCAAATCTGGGTCACGGTGCCTGATGAATGGGGGTGGGATGGGGATTGGGATGGGGGTTGTGGATGTGGATGAGCATGGTAATTCCCACCGTCTGTCTGGTGGCCCAGGGTGCCAGGTTACCACCGGCCAGAAACCAGATAGCAGATTTGGCGATTTCCCAGCTGCGACCGGGCTGCCAGGGCTGCCAGGCCGGACCATGATCTTCACCGGGCTGGCGCTGGTCGACGACTGTCCCATGGGATGGAATGGATGCGCAGGATGCTTGGAACGCGCAACGCAATGGTGGCTTGCGGGCCAGCTCCAAACCGGTGCGTTTCCCTTCCCTTTGCACAGAGGGCCCACGTCAGAGAGCAGAGAGCTCTCGGTCGGCTCGAGCCACGGCGTTAGCCTCTAGGTAGGGACAGCTAGGCGCGGCCCAATCGAGTTGGTGCAGATGCGCAGGAGGGAGCAATGCAGGCTAGTAGTAATAATGTCGTGGAAAGGGGATGGGTGTCATATGCCTCATGCAGTAATGGTAATGTGATGTGCACCGAGGTGAGGCCCGAACGTCGGGAGGGCCTGTCTGGGGTGGTGGTGTGATGTGTGTAGTAAAGACATATGGTCGTGGTGGAGGTGGAGGATTGGTGTGTGTAGCGCTGGTGGTGGCATGAGAGTACCAACCACAGTTCCTCGGCCCCTTCCCAGTCTGGCAACTGGAGGCTGATGTCATTCAAAATGAGGCTGTCCAACAGCCACAGCTGCGTTGCTTTGACCCCCCACGGCTTGGGCGTGGGACTCAGCTGAGCAGCAAGCCATCATTTTCTCTCTCTCTCTCTCTCTCTGCCTGTCTCGCTGCACGGTAACAACGCTGGCGTGCATCAGGATCAAGCAGCTCGTAGGCAACCATTATGGTTCATCATCCGCCGTCCCTTTTTTTTTTATTAGTTCTTTTCTCACCCTCTTTCTCTCTATTTGGTCTTCGTCTTCCTAGTAACGAGGGAGGGACCCCCCTTGCAACATACATTGCTCAGCGCACGCCCTGAGTCGCAGTGCTCAACTTGCGGGTGGTACATGCACATGTACATCTATATATCAGGTACCTCGTACCACTTACCTCGTACCACTGCCTGCACGTCCCGTCTTCGCTGATTCTCAGAAAACAAACGTGACGAGAAAAAGGGAAGCAACATAAGACGAAAAACTCAAACAAGAAACGTTGCAGAGAAACGAACAACGGGCCTGGCCGATGCTGGTGCTGATGCTGATAATGCCAGTGCTGATGGCTGATGCTGATAACCGGCACACAGGGGCTGGGGTGAAAGATGAGTAGATACGATGGCGCGCCCGCACAAGCCAGCACAAGCCCAAGCCCGCGTCTCGTCTGCATTCCATCCTTTTTTTTTTGTCGCCCATTACGACAAGAGCACGACACGGCGCTGCATCATTCTGCGCCCGCACTCGATTCATGGCCCAGCTACCATGCGTCGATCTCTGATAGAAATGGCCCGCGCCTTGGCCTGCGCTGCCCAAGTCCCGGCTGCCAGGCTAGACAGAACCACCTGGGCAGGGGCCAAAATCTGACTCTCATCGCATTCCACCAGGGGCATGCCCTCAGACATTGCAGAGAACCACCACGGCGGCACGGGCTGAGGTCATCGCCGCATCTCAACCGCGCCTTCGTCGCAGTTATTGTCGCTGTGCTCCCACAACTGCATGTAGCGTGTTTGATGCCGGTGACTGTCACTATGACTCGATTGGACCCTGGGGGCCACAGACGGTGAGCGGCTTGCCCTGGACAAGGACTCGGTGGCCACCGCATCCACTGCCTTCGCTGGCCCCGAAGCCGGCAGCTCTGGGCTCGACACCATGCAGAAATCCGCAGAAGTACGGTGAGCCTGCAGCACGCAACCACTCAGCAGCACGCAGCCGAGATGTGCTGTACACGCTCCCAATCTGGTATTGCACGCCACAGAGGCCTCGTGACCTGACCCTCACCGTCGCCGCCAATGCCACCGAGCTGCGCTGGACAGGTTGCATTCATTAGTCGCCATTTCCGTCGAGGTCCGACCGGACGGGACACCGCATCTGCCCCTGCGACCAGAGCTTGGAGGGCAAGAGGGCAGGAGGGTCGCCAAACACTAATGGGGTGTGGGCGGCGACTGTCACATCGGTGCAGCGTCGTGTCCACGATGCAAGCTATTGCCTTCCGCTCTTGTCCCCCGGCTGTGAGTCGTACTAGTGGCGCCCTCATCCTCGGCTGGAGCCCAAGTTGAAGATCCAAATCGAACGTAGACCAGTCCACCTGTGTTTTCTCGCCTGCCTGGGAACTCATGGATCGGCTCTAATGATGAGATGCAACACGCGTGCTGCTGGAATGGCCAATGCCACCTACCAACACCGTCTCCATCCATCGCCGCACTGTCACGAGAACTACACCATCGCCTTGAGAGCGTGGGCGCCTGGGCGGCTGGACAGACTCGTTCAGAGGACCTTTTTGGGCCACGTTCGCCGGGACCCGAAACCAACAGGATCAGAGAGCCATGGGACCGCGCAGATTGCGACCTCGGACGGCTGGCGGGAGTTGAGCCAGGACACGTCCCTGTGTAGTATGATCCGGCTGGCTTAGCCTCGCTGGTCTCCAGACGCAACAGTCCCAAGCAGCCCACTCTCAGATGAGGTCTCAGCATAGGCTCCCCGGGGACAAAAGCAAGCTGCAGACGACGGCCGCTCGTGTAATCCACGGCTCAACTGTACTAATGGGATAGGGATCAAGGGTTTTAGCCAGCACCCATCACGGACAAGCCCCGTAAGCTGAATAAATCCTCGGATCCAGTTGCTCGGTACTGGAACGCGAAGGCGAATGGGCAAAGGCAACGAGGCTGGCCTCCAGGGGTGGTCTTTCGGATTCGGCCCAACCCAGAACGGTAGGACGAGGGCCGATCTGAGGACCGCTCGCACCGTTTGTTTCAATTTCCAGAATCCGCCCTGGACCTTGCTAACCGTTGCAGTGTGTGATCTATTTTTTGTTTTGCATTTCGCAGCTTTCGGCCCTGGCCATCCCAGCTTCTTGGTATGCATTCCTACGGTAGATACTGTACTGCAGCAACGCAAGGTTCGGCACGTACGGCTTCTTATTACCCACCATCCAGTCAGGCCACTGTCCGAGACAGATACTATGGATGCAGATTAATTGGGTCTCAGGAGTCTGTTGTCCGGTTCCTCATCCGGCCCATTGCCCGCCGCCGTCAAACATCTATGCTATGCAGTACGAGCCGGGCATGAACAACAAAGCATTTCGTCTCTGCGGACCTCAGGTGCCACAGTGTGACGCCTCGACACTGTGGCGTGTGTGATCGGTGGCTGTGATGGCTTCAGGAGTGCAGCTAGCCGCATCAATGACTGCATCTGCGCCCACAACTGCACCCTCATCTGCACAAGGCGACACACTATGCACCGCAGGACATGGCCATCTACTCCTTCCTCTTCCGCTGGCTTGCCACTGCTCAGAGCCGTGAGAATAGCCTCCCCAGGCACCCGCTTGCGTGGCACCAACGCCTCCACCGCGCATACAGTACAGTGGACTTCGCGTCATCTACTGCAAGTCTCAGAAGAAGGTCGATCGACGTTGTTGGCCACGACGTCCTTTCCAACCAGCCTCAACACCATGGCTCAGATCGCCACCGCCTCTTCCAGTTGGTGGGTGGGGCCAAGAGGAACCCGGCCCTGGACGTGGCCGGCTCACTATGACTGATCCCAGTAGCGGCCATGTGGCCATTGCAAGGTCGGCGTCGGTATTACCGTGTCGGCCACCCTGCCCTTTCTAATGTAAGTCCGACGCCAATGGCCCAGTGGGAAGTCTCAGAAAGATTATGGTGCAGCCGCAAATTGCAGTCACCTCAGGCACTGCATGGCATAAACGAAGCGACCAACAACAGCAGTAGAAGCATCATCACACATGACCTTGGTGCGGTGATGGTGGCTGCCTGCCAGCGAACTTTGCATTTCCGGCCCCGACAGTCAACACATGCAATGATCCACTGCCAGCCATACCTAGTTGTTGAGCGCCTCGAGTCTACAGGTGAATGTTACCCCGCGAAACCAAAAATTTCAACCAAGCGTCGTCAACCAATCTCTCCGTGACACCAGGGAACCAGTCGGTAAACGACGGTCGTCAACGTCGAATCCACACCCGCCCGCAGCGGCATCGGTCTAGCTGCGTGTTCGCGTCCGGCGCAAAGACCGCAAAATCGTGCATTCTTCCGCATCAGCCTGTGGCGGATTCCGGCATGACGCGGCGATGAACCAATCACCAGTAGTGGCGGAGAGCTCGAGCGCGATGGCAACCACGACAATACATTGGCAATGCTGGGAGCCGTTGACTATCACGCTGCTTGGCATGTGGTCGTCTTTTGGGACCCGAAATTCACTGTGGCCGAAACGCTCTACGTATAGCCCGCCGCGTACCCATCGCTCTGACCAGCGATAACACCGTCGCGCTGTTCTTCAGTATGAACCTTCCTCTGCGCGGGCACGTGGATATGCACAGACTAGGTTTGTCCGTGGTAGTATCCAGAGACGCCTCTTCTGTTTCAGAGGCTAGCCAACATGATTATGACGAGAGGGCAAAAAGGAATTGGGTTCTGTGTCTCAGGGTCGCAACTCATGATACAACTCCTCCGTGGCATTTCGGCGCACAGCCGGAGCCGCGTAGCCAGCGCAACATCTGGATCATTACTCCACCGGACCTTGGTCCAGCAGACTCTGTAAAAGTTGTCCCGCCCGCGTTTTGGCTTCTGCTTCAGATAGTCACCGATTCGGAACATGCCTAGCGAGTGCGGTCTTGATGATCAAGATGTCCTGACTCGTCCGTGCAGAATTTCTTGGTCCTGACGACGTTTCATCACCAGGACAATTCAGCCCAACCAGACGCCCAGTATCTGCATCGACCTCACCGACGATTGGAGGTCTCTCTCCACACGCCATCTGTCTGGGAGAAATACGTCACCCCCGGCAGTCCAGCCCCTTCAAGTGTGCACACCTTCGGCGCAATCGGGCAAGGTGCCTTACACCGGGAGGCCCTCGACGCCGTAGGCCTCGGAAGGCTTCCTGCTACAGAGGGTGACCGTCCCCGGAGGCCCGGATGATCCCAGGGTCAGGGGACCGAGGGGTTAAAATTAGCAATCAAAACAACAATGGGGGAGGGGTGGGCTACGCTGAGAGATGGCTGGCTGGGGACATTTACCAGCTGAGTAGATGCAGACCCCCTCGACCAGCTAATCCTGCGGGCCCGGGGCGTCCCACTTTGTGAACCCTTCGATTCGGCCTTCTGGAAGGCTTTGACGCATCCATTCCCGCCCCGCCGAGGCTTAATCCTGCGGACGCTTAGAATGATCCACACACTCCTGCGTCTTGCGTCTCGACCGCTACTATGAGCTGACCACGCTCTCGGAAGCATTGCACCATTCGAATGTCCGTGTGGCTTTCCCGTCGTTTGAGGCACCAAGGATCCCTCTGACCCCGGGGCATGGAGCTGGCAGAAGAGGAGGACTGGCGACGTGGTACTAGCGGTGACCACACGCACTCGGGCTCGCCTCATGTTGCAACTCCAGGCTGAGTTTTGCAGGGAGGATGCCAGTTGCCTGATTCCATTGGGTCAAATAGCGACGAACCATGTCAGGACAACCTATGCCTCTGTGACGAGGCCGGCAACTCCAGCATCGCGATTGGTTGGTTTGTAAACAGGTCCGCACGCCTGTGGCCGACGCAAAGTTTACGACGCCTCCTGCTTCCACAAAACTCCTGTACTGATTCTACGTTGAACCGACACCCAATGGACCTATTCCGAACTGGAAGGAGCTCCGACTGCTAGGCTGTGCTTTGCCACAGTATCTTTGTCCGTCTGAATGCAACATGAGAGATTGGAACGTCTGTACCAGAAAAGGGAACTCGACGTTGTGCGAGGGACGGACAGGCTTACCGAGCGCAGGTTTCCGCGCAGAAGCGATCCAGTGATACACGATCGTGCTTCCTGTCTGCCACATCTCGAGAAACAGAATTTCTACGGGTCGTGTACAGATACACAAGCCGGTCAGTTCTTGAGACCCCGATGCTTTCACTCGGCTGTATCTCCGCTGTTTGCTCAGCTCATAAGATCAAGTAAGCTCATGAGTTCTCCATCCGGGGCGGTAGGAAGTAGTGCATCAAGAGCTGTTACCCACCACGTAATGGCTGTCCCCAAGTGCGAGTACATCGAAGAGACTTCATAGGACAACAGAAGACAATTTGGGGATCCCACTACTCCACCGTTTCACAACATTACTCTGTCTCGTCATCAACACTCGATTAAGGCGACTGATACAACCCGTCGTTGCAGTGCTTCAAGAAGAGAAGCCTTGACGAGCATCTGCAGAGGCGTATCGATGGTCACTCATGACTGTATTGATTGTGGAAGCTCCTGGCCCTCCCGTTGGACAAGAGGCCATGGTGTCACTCGCACGAGCAACGGGCTGGGGGTTTATGCACATAATCACACGACAGGTGGGAGGACTTGAGACGAAGCCGTCCAAGGTGATACATGTCGTCTGAACGGTGAGAAAGTCGTAAAGACTTGGGGTAAAGCTGTCCCATCTCGAGCCCGTCACACCAACTTGGAGCGTATAGTACTGACAAGCCCATTGCGCATGCCTTCATGCCCAACCGCGTCTGTGAGCTCGTACTTGCTCCAACCGCCCACACCACCCATGACTAGACTTGAGCAGTGTGCGCGGTGGCAGTAGAAACGCCAACTGGCTCAGCCTTCTGGCACGCGGCAGGTGCATTGACGCAGGATCAAGTCAGGGTGAACTGGGAGGTATCTTTCAGGTACTATATACAGCTTTTCAAATCACACAAAGCTTCCGGCGCTCCCACTTCGCGAGAAAGGACGATGGCTGCTGAGAAACAGGAAGCCAAGGATTGACTGCTGCCCTCACGATCAACCATCCTGAGGGATAATCTTGTAGATGGCTTGGAAAAACAGACTGAAGGAAACAATCATCACTGAGGATGAACCTTTTGCTGCCACGTAGACATGAGAGGACACCACGGGATGAGTGGGAGAGTCGGTGAGGGACGGTGACGAGCTGAAGAAGATCAGATCTCTGGCCCAATGATGGATGAGGTTTCGGAAATGGTGTGCCGCAGGCAAGAGGCAAACTTTCTTCGCGCACGTCAAGACTCCAGGCCGCACACTCCGCCATGACACAGGTGTCAGGACCCCGAGCGACGCGCAACGCCCGCCTTGGCCCTGCCTTGGACGATATCCTTCGACCATGATACCCGGCCCCGTTGGTGTGCGTGATGCTCCCCTCCCATGTTCGCTCCACAAAGAAAGTCAAACACCCTCTCCTAGTAGCATCCGAAAAAGACTTGTTGCTTAGCCAGCGTCGAGCCATCATCAGACTGGTTGATCGCACAGGCCCCATTTGAGATCCCTACAAACGCCTTGGAGATCCATATCGGGTATGCCATTGAAAAAAATAAATTGATATCACATCGCCAATCGTTGGAACGTTTCGCATGGTCTCGTAGGCTTATATCATGAAAGACAGCTAGAGCAAGTCAGCAATGGTGCAAGGGCCGACTAGAAAGAGAAAAGGCATGGAAGTGATCTCTCCGCGCCCAACTTACAGCCATGCCGACGCAGCATATACTTATATAGGGGCTTAGGCGCTCCCCTACACGGGCGCATTTCCAGAAGACGCCGATGGGGCCGTCCTTTTTCCTGTCGAGGACGCTGGGGAACATGTCATGCACGTAGGCGCA
Source organism: Diaporthe longicolla (assembly GCA_000800745.1). Lineage (NCBI taxonomy): Eukaryota > Fungi > Ascomycota > Sordariomycetes > Diaporthales > Diaporthaceae > Diaporthe > Diaporthe longicolla. The sequence goes on from JUJX01000004.1 coordinate 538,505, forward strand.
TGTGCAGATCAGGAGGAGGATGACGAGGAGGAGGGACTGGAAGTTGAAGAGGGCGGACTGCAAAGCGACGCGGCTGCTGTCAGCTGGGTTTCTCTCTACTGGACGGGGCTGGGGAGTCCTGACATACCATGGTTGCTCACTTTCAGTGTCGGCTGGATTTCATAGGTGTTGGATGTTGTTCTTTGATCAACGACAGTCGTGGGAACGACGTGTGTTGGCGACGTATGGCGGAAGCGGCGAAGCTTGTTGTTCTGGACACAGTGTTGAATGCCGAACAGCTGGAAGGGCAGGCGTGTCGTAAGGCCTGGCCGGCCGCCCTTGATTGCATGTGGTTGCGGCTACCTCTATCCACTAGCATTACAATCCCTGCAAGCTCCTGCACGTGCGTGCGTGCCTGAATACCTAGTAGAAGCTTGGGTGCACGGCCCCACTTCCGACCCCGGCAACTCTTCCCTTCCTCAACCATCATCAATCCACTCTCCACCTTCACCACGCGCGAGCTTCACTTCTAGGCGCAAGTCTGACGTTGCACGAACATCAGCCTTGTCTCGAAGCTGACGGCTCAAAGTCTCACCTTTGGTCAACGGCGCAATATCCTCCCCAGCTCTGGGCAGGCCTTTCCTTAGCCTTAACTCCAAGCACCGATCCAAGACCGCACGCAGGTCGTTCGAGGTTCGCCCAAGACAGCTCGTTCGTCTCCCGTGCCTCGTCCCCCTTATGGGACTCACTCGCCGCACTTTTCTCTCAACTGCGACCGCAACTCTCAAGGAAACCCGCAAAGATGGAGCCTCGAGCGCGAGCCGGTAAAAACGTCGGGAAGGCCAACTTTAGCACCCCAGAGCGTAAGAGTTCTTCCGCAAGCCTCCCCACAACCTCTCTTACTTCTGCGCTTGTGTGCTAACTCAGATCCTTCCCACCACCACAGTGACCCAGTTTTTGATCGCGCACGGCGACTCGCGCCAGCCCCTGCCCGAGACGATCCGCATCCTCGACGAGATCCTGACCGAGTTCATCCAGGGTGTGTCCTTCGAGGCGACGCGAGTGGCGCAGCTCGCGGGCCGCCAGAAGGTGAAATACGAGGACTTCCAGTTCGCCATGCGCAGAAACCCGGTGTTCCTGGGGAAGGCAGCCGAGAACAAGGAGCTGCGCGAGATTATCGAAAAGCAGCGCAAGGTCTTCAACGAGGACGAGATGATTAAGGAGGACCTCGGCGACGGCGCGGCCGCGGGAGGCACCGCTGCCGGCACTGCGGGGAGCACCGGACCCGGTAGGGGGAAGAAGAGGGCTGCTCCTGGCGCTGCCGGGGAGGGCAGCCAGGCAACTGGCGCGGGGGAGTCTGCCGCCCGTGCGAATGGTGTTGACGACGAGGAGCTGGGTGAGATGGACGATGTCGACGACGCGGAGCTTGTCGGAGCCGGTAGCCGGAAGGCTTAGGAGGCATTTCCGCACGGCCGGTCGACTCAGCGGCGGAAGGTCTCCTTCTCGACCCATATCCCACCTTCATGACCAGGGGATTTCGTAATTGAGCATAGCGACGGCGTTTTTCTTTTTGGGGGGCATACATTGCGCAGGGACATACAGCATCAGGGCACTTGCGCAGGAATTAGTTTTACCACATGAGAGGAACCAAAATGAGAATGAGAGTATCTTCTAGTCTATCACTACCAAAATCTCGCCGATGACATTTGAGCCCAACGTGTAGAGCCTTAGTTACAAAATTGATTGCTCGGTGGCTTCCTCATAACGTTGTAGTCAAAACCTTAGGTCTACCTTATTTCGACCTATGCTCATGAGTGACGGTGTAATGCGCATGTAATATATATATTTTGGTTCTATGCCACGATTCTATCGCATGGGCTTGAGATCGTCAACATGTCTAGTACAATTGTGACCTATCTCCAAGACAGTATTGAACCGCAATTAGTACCTTTGCTTTCGAACCATGTTAATCTTGAGTCGTAGGACCAATCGCCATCTCGTATCCATGAACTCTTACAACCGCTTCTCTTTCCTGCTCTACGTTGTTTGCAGGCACAAGGCGAGTCTGAACCAGAGTCTCACGACTTGAGCTAGTTGGTGAGCATGACAGGGTTATTCGATAGCAAGTAAAGATTCAGTCTATCGCCCGCTCAAAACTCCATCATGCGATTTACCCTGACCCGCGATCACACGCCAATATTGAAACACATAAAATACAAATAATGATTCCCCAAGAGCCACGTCGTTCACGAGTGCCCCTTGTCAAGCCACCTGCCCCAGCCAGCACCGTCCCTAGCCTCCACCTCGGTGCCGATGCCGTGGGCGTACTTGCTCTCCTCTTCCGAAAACTTCTTCCGCTCCATTCCCTCCCTGGCAAGGAAAGCCCGCGCGAACTTCCAAGCCTCCGTGTCGGCTAGATTCCACGCCTCGATCGCAGTCTTCTGCGCGAGCTGCTTCTTGTCCTTGCTCGTACTGATCACGTCCTTGGCCCGCTTAAGCAGTTTCGGCTCCTTCAGCAGCTCGTCCGGCTTGGCGACGGGCCCGTCCTTGGGATCATGTTCCGGCTGCGGCCTCCGCTCCGGCCCGGGCACGGGGGTCTCCGACTTTCCTTGATCGAGACCCTCCATCGGAATGTCAAAACCAAAGTGCCAATCGAGGTCGTCAGGCAGCTCCTGTTCAGCGGTGAGCCAGATGGACTTTGATGCTGTGAATTCCGCCGCGACGGCCTCCTTGAAGCGAAGAACGCGAGGAGCACCACCAACGCCGGAGCCGAGGTATTCCTTGGTTACCTCGGCCAGCCAGATGTCACGCGGGCAGTCACGTCGGATCCATGGAATATCGAGGTTGTCCTTGAGCTCATTCAAGGTGTGCAGGGTGTACGGGTGGGGCACTGTGCCGATCGTGTATATGCCGGTTGTGTTGCGGTACCTGCTCGGACTTGAGATCTTGAGGGGTGTGGATGAGACGCAAGGAGCACACTTGGGATTGTTGGGTGGGCAGGAGGTCTGCAGGGGCGACTCTGTACATTTCTGTAGCCGGTTGGCCAGCTCGACCGCCGGCTGCACCATCGTGGTAGTGCGATGTGGAAGTGGCTTTAGTACGGCGATGCCCTTCTTGAAGTTGTTCTGCCAGGTGAGATGCAGGTGGGAGGTGATGAGCTGGTTCAGGCTGTCCAGGCCCTTTGCACCGTTATTAGAAATGGCCTTGGCAACCTTGTCGTACTTCTCAGATAGAGTGACGTCGTTGTAATAGGCCAACGACTTTGGAGGCTCGTCCACCCAGAACAGCTTCTTCTCGTCATCCTCCTCGGCCGGCAGAGCAGACAGGAAGTCCTTGGCAGTCTTCGCCTTGGAGCTGCTAAAGACGGCTTTAATAGCGGCCGTGATTTCCTGCTTGGATCCTGCAAACAAGCCGTCTCCGATATCCTGCCACCGCGTCAAGCCCTGGTACTCCCCACGGCGTAGATAAGTCAACAATGGGTCGTCATGGGCTGCCATGGGGAATAGCAGATGGTGTGTCAAGAGGCCGCCCCCCATGTTCTCCCATGCCAACCACCTCATCAAGTCGGCGTGTAAGGTCGGCTCGACCTTCATACGCATCAGCTCCTCGTACAAGGGGTTGCTTGTAGCTTCTGCATCGCTCAGAATAATGGGCTTGAATCCCTGGGCCCACCATGCCCGCCTCCACGACAGCAGAATCTCATTCTGGGCCTGCTTCATTGTGGGGTCCCTTTGGACTGTGGTATCGTAGTAACAGTAAACCTCGGGCCTCGCCGGCATGTAGGGTAGCAACGCCCTCGTCTCGTCCAAGGTGTAACTGGAGCTAAAGGGGATCGCGAGCCACCTCCAGTCGGAGAACCACGAGGACTGGCCGTCGGTGTCGTTGGCCTGCCGCTGCGGTGGGTGGGATGGCGACCTGAAAGGGTTCCATGACGACGGCGACTTCCACTTGGGTATCGACATGGAGAACTTGTGGTCCGATATGGAGAGGGTGGGCCCTGGGATGGACGATGGCGCGGTAAACAGCAGGCTGAAGACGGCGAAGATGGAGAGACTGGCGAGGAGGACGGATATGCGACGGGACGAGAGCCGCGGCAAGGGCCGGCCGAAAATGACGTGTTGCTTGGGCATCGTGGAAGGTTGCAGGTTCGAATTGGAACGGCGTGTTCGAGAGTGCGGCGAACAGGGCCAAGGTGAAGGTTGAGAGTGGCAGTCTTTTGATGGGGGGCCGCGCACTCAGTCGCACGCGGTCACACGGGACAATCGACGGGTGGTTCTCGAAGGAGCGGCTTTGCCCGACCGGAGGATATCAGCGATGGCTAGGCCATAGGCATTGGAAGCAACTTGCAGAGTTGCGAATGCCTGCTGTTGGCCCAGATGTCGAAGAGAGTGTTGTGGTTTGGAGTTGGAAAGGAAGGATCGAGGCGATAGCCCAGATTGGGGACTGGGCCAACTGGAAAGCTACTCCCGCATCCCGCCAGGTACTTCATGCGGGTGGACACTGCAGGCAGATCAAATTAATTGGGAACAGCGCTTGGCAGGGACCAAGCCTGTCAGAAGCAGGGACTCGTCCAGTACGAACCGCTTACAGGAACCAACCAGCGCACCTATGGGCAAAGGTTGCAACCGACTGGACAGACATACCGATATGGGCCATCCTCTCCCTCCGCTGATTCTAGGCGATGGTCTACCATGCAGTCCTGGCTGCCTGGGTTGCCAACCAGGTGTAATCGCATATATTGAAGTTCTAATGACTCACAGTCGTTTTTTGTCTCACAGCCGTGACAACAGCTTATCGTTTCCTCCTGGACTGCCCTCATCCAGTGCGGGCATGGGCATTCATAGCACTGATCCATCCTCCACCTTTATCCATTTACGGAAAAGCGTCCAACTGCAACTTGGGAGTTGGCTTGCCGCTATATATGCCGTCTTGAGGACCCAGATACCCCGACAGCTGCGGGATGGAGTCGAGCAAGTCTTCGGGCTCTGCCCCATCGAGACTCCAAATCCGATAATGATGGGCACCTGGACGTAACGTGATATCCTGAAGTGCCCAGGCAAAAGATTGCGAACATGGAAGGTAGTAGCAGGGCCATGACAACCCCGCTCAACCATCGAATTGGCTCAGTATATAAGATGTATCGTGCAAGGTGATGAGAGAGACGAACTCGGGCTCGCCCTCTCAAGCCTGCTGGAAGTGTCCGACAAAAGGTGTAAACCGGCCTACTAGAAGGCAAACCGGACAAAGTCATTTACACGTATATATCCTAGTCACAATGTTGTGGCGCGACTTTGCACGCACTCTGCTCTCCGCTCTGCTCTCCGCGGCCTTCAGCCCCGTGAGCGCCTCAACAACGGTAATCTTTCTTTTTAAAGACGTGTTGCAGTCCAACACGACAGCACTGAAGACGTCTGGCTTCGACACACTGGTCATCTTCCGTATCGGCGTGCTTGAGAACGGCGACCTGGTCTACTACTCCACCGGCGATGCAGCCGAGGCCGTCGACGCCCCCGTCGTCACAGCGGGCGAATATGTCGGTGGATCAGCACTGGCTGAGAAGGTGAAGTCTTTCAAGACAGGCGAAACTCTTGTCACCCGCGTCGAGGTCTCCCTGGTCTCGGCCGACGCCACCTTCGTCAACGTCCGGAATCTGATCAACGCCAACGGCACCGGCCCCGACACGCCGCTCTACCAAAACTTCGAGGCCCTGAGGACGGCCTGGGACCTCGACGCCTTCAACAACGACGACGAGTCCGTCTACGACGTCGCGACCACCGTGGCCCTCGGCAAGCTGCTCGGGGAAATCGGATACCAGTACTCCATAGCCCCCTACACCAACACGGGCTTCTGGACGAACATCACAGAGCAGCTGCCCGGCCTGTTCGACCGCGTCTACCTGCAGGTGTACGACGGCGGGGCCGGCAACGACCCGGGCGCCTGGCAGGACGCTCTCGGCGTCAGGGTGACCCCTCTAGTCTGGGTTACCAACGACGCGAAGCCCAGCCAGGGCAACACGCCTGAGCAGGCGCAGGCAAAATTCGCCAACTGGAACACCCAGTACTCCGTAGATGGAGGTACGTTGACCAGTACTACTATAAAAATGCCGAAATACTAACAATGGACCAAAGGAGGATACTGGAACGATTATGATATAGAAAGGATGAACTCTTCTTATACCGCGTATGCCCAGGCCTTGACGAATGTCTTTCCGGCATAGATGCTCTCTGTGAAATGAGAGGCTGTTTCGAGCGGGTTGGCCGGTCCCTCTGAAAAGGGATGCCCTGACTGCGTATGCTCGCAATGCGTATAAGCTCCCTTTTTGTGCAATGGCCACCTTCTGGAACTTGCCGCGTACCAGCAAGCTCTCAGAACCAGTGGGACGTTTCATGGACGGAGGCCTGTTCAGGGACCAGAATCATGTCAACACGGATCGCTATCCATAAAGGTCCTGTATATACTAAATTTTATTGCCATTAAGGCGCCTTCCCAATCTACAAGATAAACAACCCTTGCTATGAATGTGAAAGCTCCGTCGGTGCGTGTAATGATATCCAAGAAGAAAGAGCCGGAAGGGCGATTAAACATAATACATGCCGCACTGGTGTCGGAAGGCTTGTAGATATTATGCACTCGACCCGGAGTAATGGTTCCTGGGCCGGTTTCAGTGTCGTTACCGCGGTGTGATCGGGTTCGAGCCCCGCCCGGCCGACTTCTTGAGCGCCCGGAGTTCCTCCTCCAGTTTTCTGCGCTTACTTTGTTCTTCCTGCAAAGATCATTAGCTTCCGCAATCTCAAGTCGACAGTCGTGAACACCACGGTCAAGCCTTACCCTGATTTCTTCCTGGAACTTCCGCCTCTCCTCCTTCATCGTCGCCCTGAACTGCTCGCTGAGCATAGAAGCTCCAGCTCTGGGTCCCGTGCCCGAGGCATTCGGCCCGGCCTTGAACTTCTCGGCGTCCAGCTGCTCCTTAAGCTTCGTGACTTCTGAGTTGTACTTGGTCCTCAGCGTGGCAATGTCGCCCTCCAGTGTCGCCCGAGTCGATTCCGCCTCGTCCAGGCGGCCCTCCAATTCGACCTTTTCCTTCTCAGCCGCGAGTGTCTCCTTGGTCAGCTCTTCCAGGTCCTTCAACGTGGCGGCCAGCTCGGCCTTGAGCTTCTCTGACTGCTCGACCATTTGCTGCATCTGCGAGCTCTTTGTCAGCGCGGCCGCCTCGGCCGCCCTCTCTGAGCGAGACCCGTAGGCTCCCTCAAGCTCGGCCTTCGCAATGGTCAGCTCCGTCTTGATCTCGATCATCGTCACGTTGAGCTGCTCCATCTCCTCGTCCTTGACCCGGATCTGCTCCTCAAGCTTCCATTTCTCCTCCTGTGCGGCCTTCTTCGACTCATCCGCCTCTTTCAACTGCTCACTCATACCGCCCAGCTGCGCCTCGATAATCTCCAGTTTGTCCTGCGTAGCTTTGGCATCTGACTCCAGAGACGCAATCTTGGCATTCCGCTCCCGCAGTTGATCCTGTACGGCTGAGGTGGCAGCAGTCTCGTTAGCCGCTTGCGTAACCTGCAAAGAATCCAGATCCGCGAGGGCCCGAGCCAGCTTCTCTTGAGCTTCCGCGGCCTCTGTCTTGGACTGCTGGGCATTCTCCTCGCAGAACGCCAGGAGGTTCTTGGTCCGGTTCAGCTCCTCCACCTTGGCTCGTAGCTCTACGTCCTTCTCGGAATCACCCTTGCTGTTGAGATCGCGCTGCTGTCTGATTTGTCTCTTGAGCACCGACTTTTGCTCCTTCAGACTCGTTGCCTGTCTGAATAGCCATTGCACCTTTTCAGAGAAAGCGTCCAATGAATAGGGTTCATCGTAGTCAAACGCTTCGTCTGCGGATACGTCATCCTCGTCGTCAGGCATTCCCTTCCCAAGGCGCACTTCCCTTCGAGCAATTCGTTGTCGGTTAATTTCTGCGTAGCCTGATTGAATAATATTCCACAATCCAGAGAGAACCGTCTCGATCTGCTCAGCACTCTGTGCTCCAGTATCGTTACTGGTTGATGATTGCAGGACCGGCACCGCGGACTCGATCCAGTCAAAACGTTCCTGGATTCCGGCATCCTTAGCCAGTGGCGGAGCTGGCTGGCTCTCGTCGACAGCCCGAACGGCTTGATATACCTGGCGGCTTAGTGCGTCCAATCTGTCCTCAACCTGAAGCATAATGCTTGCTGAAATGCCAGTATCTCCGGACTGCCCTCCCTGGTCTCGCTGAATAGTTGACAGAGCCTCAGCGAGATAAGCAAGCTGACTGTTGACCATTTCGCCCGGTTCAAAGTTCCCGGAAGGGGCTGGTCTGTAGTCTCCATTCTTTGCAGGATTCGTTTGAACCACCAATTCTCGCAGACGGTTGTTGAGATCTTCGAGGCTCCGCTCTGTATTAGCGATAACATCCAAATGCCCAGAATTCTGCTTTTTCAACGTTTCGACCTCGTCACGCAACTGATTCGACCGCTCCCGCACCGGCGACCGCGGTGGTATTGGTATGTCGTTCTTCAAGGCGCGGCCAAAGGGCTCGGGCTCGTCCAGTGGGAAGTAAAGGTCCCGGTCCAGATCGTCACTCGGGAATTGCATACTGTTTCGCCCATTCGTGTAGGTGTAGAGACTCTCCGGGCTGCCAGGCATGCCGTTCAGCATGGCTGGAGGTGGCTTCCTTTTCGAGGAGGCTTTGTGGGTGAGTTGCAAGATTGCAGCCGTGTGTTGGAGCAGACGGCGCTGCGGCGCCAGTATCTCCTTTTCCAGGTTGAAAAGCTCCGTCGCCAACTCCTCACATCTCTGTTCGCTTTCCTGTCTTTCCACGGCTGTCTCCTGGGCGGTTGGGTCGGCAGTGGCTCGGTTGCCTCTTTTCCCGGCCGTGTACAACTTGGACATTGATATCGCGGCATCTCGATATTTCGTCTGTATGGCCAGGTTTGCCCGTGCCTGCTCGATGCGCACCGTCAAGGACTGGATCTGCTTCTTGAGGTCGTCCACCTCTTCTTGCGCCAAGATCTCCCATTCTTTGCTATCGGTCAGGGCAGTCTCGGTGAGTAAGTGGACTTGGATGGGATCCTTGAGGTCGACGTGGGGCGAACTCTGTGTCCTCTCTGTATTCAACTACGGTCCCGATTAGCCTGCGACGGGGTGACGCGCTGATGGAGTCACGAACGGGATTGTAGCGCGGCTGTTCCTGCGCGAAGCCGTTCATTATGTCTTTCCTGTAGCCCTCCATGATCTGTCTCCCTCCCGGACCCACACCCTGGGTAGGGGATAGGAGGCCGGCGTTGTTGCCATAGTTCCCATTCATTCTGGCCTGGCAGCGTTGTTACAGTAGGTGGCTCGCCGTCAATGCATGATACAGTGTTCAAGGGACAGGTTGTAACGGTGACGGGCGAGGATGCACAAAGGTTGACTTGTTCGAGCTCAGGAATATGTTGGTCACAAGGTCGCTGAACAAGGGGCGGAAGACGTGACGAGGAAGAGGACAGACGAGCGGGACGTGGGCAGGCGAGCTGAGGGTATCATGGGATGATGCAAAAGAGTGACAAGTGACAAGTGGGACAGGGCAAATGAATTAAACTTCGAGCACGCGTCTCACACGCCTCTCATTGTCGCAGGGGCTTTTCCCGAGCGTTCTGGGAGGAGAGTTGCGACTGTAAAATGGTTAAAAGAAGCCGACTACCAACGGGAGGAGCCTGTCGTAACAAAGGCAGATCTCAATTCGACCATGTTCTCAAAAGGGGCGGACACTTGGGTTACACCCCTGAGGCCCTCACCGGCCGCTAACCCCAATACATTGGGTGCCTATTTCCTGGCACAGCCAGCGACAGCCTGCCAAGACATGTCTGTGCATGGGCATATGAAATATCACGGCGGGCGCTAAAAGTTGCAATAATCAAGCAGAGGGCACATGGGTCCAATGCTGTACCTACTTGAGTAGGTAGTTCGACTGGTTGTTATCTTTTTTTCAAAATCCCGATGCAAATGTTGTGAAATGGCCAGGATATTTATGAAGACGCGTCCCGAAAACATGGTACCCACTGAGGCATCCATAACTACACGCCTGAGGGGCAGCGACCTCGGGTACATGGGTACCTCGGGTGCCATCTACTATTAGTAACCCCAATACCGCCGAATCAAGAAAGACCCCTAGAGTCTAGGTGGGAGTGGGCCGAACGTTGGGGTCGGAGCCGCATGCAATTGCAATTCGCAACAACCAGGCGGGAATCGCATTCTGCAAAAGTTCCCGGCGCATCCTCCCGCCTCCAACTCCCGACTCTCGCCATCGTCTGTTGAGTCCTTTTGAGCCACCTCAATCAACACCAGGATCACTTCCCCATCTGGTTCTGGTCGAAAGGCTCTACGTAGGTTCCTGCTTGCGCACTGCTGTGACCTGTGCGTATCGAGGCTCCGTCACAGACTGACCCGCGTAAATTGCAGGCAGTAAACTGAACACCCTTCAAACCCGAGCAGCTCATTCTGCGCAACAACCCGGGCGACCGCGACCGCGACAGCGACAGCAGCGGGAGAAGAACATCGCACCCCATCGCGACATTTCTCTTGTCCGCACAAAAGTCATCGCCCCTGAAGAAGCGCATCTCCGTCCTTGTTCGATTAGACAAACGCGCTTCGAATTGCGGTGCTGTAACCCGCCACTCCCCACAATCCTGATCTTGTCTTGGAGTCCATAGCCATTCACACACGTCAAGATGGGTATTCCCGCGGCCTTTCGGTGGCTTTCCACCAAATACCCCAAGATCATATCCCCCGTCATCGAGGACCAGCCTGTGACCATGGATGATGGCACCGTCATCCCAGTCGATCACACCCAACCAAATCCAAACGGTGAAGAGTTCGACAATCTTTACTTGGATATGAATGGTATCGTCCATCCCTGCTCACACCCAGAGGATAGGCCTCCTCCAAAGGATGAGGAGGAAATGATGGTCGAGGTCTTCAAGTACACCGACCGAGTGGTCAACATGGTAAGGCCGCGCAAGCTGCTCATGATTGCTGTCGGTAAGTCAAGTCTGCCCCAACCTATCATCCACGACCTTGCTAACCTCTCCGCCTCAGATGGTGTTGCCCCTCGTGCCAAAATGAACCAGCAGCGCTCCCGTCGTTTCCGTGCCGCCCAGGATGCCAAGGAAAAGGCAGAAGAAAAGGAGCAACTGCTCACCCTGCTGAAGCGACAGAACGGTGGCACCCACCCTGTTGAGTCCACCGAGGAAGTTGTCAAGAAAGCTTTTGACTCAAATTCCATCACACCCGGAACACCCTTCATGAAGATTCTGGCAGCCAGTCTGAGGTACTGGTGTAGTTACAAATTGAATACCGATCCAGCATGGGCGAATATCAAAGTCATCATCTCAGACGCGACTGTCCCTGGAGAAGGTGAACACAAGATCATGAACTTTGTTCGCTCCCAGCGGGCTTCGCCCGAACATGACCCCAACACCCGCCATGTCATCTATGGCCTAGATGCCGATCTTATCATGCTTGGTCTTGCCACCCATGAGCCTCATTTCCGAGTGCTACGTGAGGACGTCTTCGCCCAAGACAGCAGGACCAGAATGTGTAAGTTGTGTGGGCAGAAGGGTCATGATGCCCAGAACTGCAGAGGAGAGCAGAAGGATAAAGATACCGATTTTGACGGCAAGGATAACGCTCATCCGTTGAAGCCTTTCATCTGGCTCCACGTCTCTATTCTGCGCGAGTATCTCGCTGTCGAACTTGATGTGCCCAACCTTCCCTTCCGCTGGGATATCGAGCGCTGTATCGATGACTGGGTGTTCATGTGCTTCTTTGTTGGAAACGATTTCCTGCCCCATCTCCCTGCCCTTGAGATCCGGGAGAACGGAATCGATACACTCACTGCCATATGGAAAGACAACTTGCCCCACATGGGAGGTTACCTAACCAAAGATGGACATTGCGATTTGGAGAGGGCCCAACTCATCCTGGCTGGACTTGCCAAACAAGAGGATGCTATCTTCCGCCGCAGAAAGGAGACAGAAGACCGACGCGAGGCCGGCTTCAAAAGGCGCAAGGCAGCCGAGCAAGCTCGAGAAGCCCGTGCGAATGGGCGCAACAATTCGGGGCCTCAGGGAAGGAACAAGCATCAGAAGCTTGATAACATGGTGCCCGGGATTGCCCCCGATGCGGCTTTCGTCCCAATCTCAAGCTTGCCTGGCCCCTTGTCCAAAGCAAACAGTGCAATCACACACGACATGATTGTTAACAAGAGCTCTTTGCAGAATGCAAATACTGCCAACAAGAGCGCTGCCAGCGTTCTAAAGAGTCAGATCCAGGGTCTCATGAACAAGTCGAACGATTCCAAGGAAGAGGCAAAGGAAGAGACGATGAAGGGTGACGAGACTTCTCAAGCCCAGGAAACACCGCCTTCGGCTGCACGCAAGCGCAAAGCAGAGCTTATTGAGCAGGAGGAGCCCGGTACCCCGAGCACTGACAGTCCTGACGCTGTTACTCCGTCCGCCACAACGGATGACGACGGACCTGTCGACACAGTGAGACTCTGGGAGGACGGATACGCCGACAGGTACTACGAACAGAAATTTCACGTGGATCGTAACGACATCGACTTCCGTCACGAGGTCGGGCGAGCATATGTGGAAGGCCTCGCATGGGTGCTGATGTACTACTTCCAAGGCTGTCCGTCTTGGGACTGGTACTATCCTTACCATTATGCGCCGTTCGCTCAGGACTTTGTGGATTTACACAAGGTTGAGATCAAGTTCGAGAAAGGAAGGATTTCCAAGCCGTACGAACAGCTTATGAGCGTTCTCCCCGCGGCGTCCCGACACGCCATCCCCGAAGTTTTCCATGACCTTATGACAGAAGCGGACAGCGAAATCATTGATTTCTATCCCGAAGATTTCGAAGTCGACCTGAACGGGAAGAAGATGGCGTGGCAAGGTGTTGCGCTTTTGCCGTTCATTGATATGCCACGGCTCCTTGAGGCCATGGCAAAGAAATACCCGCTGTTGAGTGAAGATGCTTTGGCACGGAATGAGCCTGGGCAAGACGTTCTTATCATATCAGATGCGCACGCAGGCTTGTACGACGATATCATCACTCATTTCTACTCAAAGAAACAAGGCGCGCCGAAATACCAGCTCGACCCGAGGATAAGTGATGGTCTGGCTGGTGAGGTCACAAAGATCGAGGATTACCTCCCTCACGGTGCTCTGACGTATCCACTTGAGAGAAAGTCGATGCCTGATCTTGACTACGACCGTTCTTTGAGGTATGCCAGCACACCATTCCCAGTTGAAGCTACTCATACTAACAGTGTCTAGCGTCCAATATGAAATGCCAAGCAGCTCGCACACTCACAAGTCCATGCTGCTTCGTGGCGTCAAGCTACCGACACCGGCCCTCGACCGGAATGACATGGACGAGATTCGGTCGAAGGGACGCCGGTCAGGCAGAAGCTATGGCGGCGCGCCTCTTGGGCGTCAGAACTATCAGAATGGTCGTACTGAGCCGATAAACTACGGTCCTGGACGCGGTGGTTACCAAGGCGGTCGTGGTCGTGGTGGCTCGGGAGGAGGCTATGGCGGACGAGACAGCTATCCCCCACCCAGAAACGGTGGTGGCTACCAAGCCCCGCCCGCAAACTGGGTGCCACCTCCCCCTGGAACAGCGGGCTTCGGTAGCGGTTTGCCGCCGCCACCACCACCCGCTCATTTCGGCAATGGCGGTGGATATGGTGGATACGGAGGCGGGTACAACCAGAGCTATGGCAATGGAGGCGGATATGGTGCGCCGCCAGGACAATACCACGGAGGCGCTGGTGGTGGAGTATACCAGGGCTATCAAGGCCAGGGATACCAACAAACACCTTATTCTGGTCGTGATGACCGCCGACAAGGAGGTTATGGAGGGGATCGAGGCTACGATCGTGGTTACGGTGGCAATGGTCGTGGCTATCGTCGTTAGGTCTGGGCTTATCTCACAGCTCCCATGCCTGCTTTGTGTAGATATGATCCCACAAAGGCGCCAAATGGAAATGCCCGTCAATTTCATGACGCTGTGTACCTCTCGGGAGAAAAGTTGTATTTCATGTACTTGAGGATTTTCGACCCGTGCCCTTGTGGTCTTTGCGCGAGGCTTGTCTTCTTCTGGTGTTCGGGTCAACGCGTCGGATCACCGCCGTTATCAGAAGCGCCAATTCAGGCTTCTTTGTCAGGTAGTGTGGCCTCGGCATCATCGTTGCTTGTTCTTATCAGGAGTGCGACCAGGCAATCCTCTCAGACCGTGTTTAAGAATGAGCAGTTACTTCTGTATATTTTCATTATTCTCACAACTTTGTTGACCTTTCGGGTCGTGCTCAACGCCGTGATATAAATTGACTGTCTGATCAAAATTATTCACGAAGAGTAAAGCATGTCTCATGTAACGCTCAGCCCATGTTTGTCACACGTAAATAGGCTCGCCTCGCGACTCTGGCTACCCAATGAATGTTCTCCTAGCCCTTGACAAGAGTAAGCGCTCCCGGGGCGACGCCCGTGTCCATGTCATGAAACCCGTACGGCGAATTCCCTTTTATGGGAGTGCTTCCTGGATAGTCTTGCAAGTGCATCTTTTCGCGGGCAAGTTGAGTATGTTCCGGGCGATTGCTGTGTTTGATCATGTCTGACTTCAGCCCTCACAATCTTCCTCTTCCACAATCCAACGAGTCACGAAGAGCCGCGTCAGCTGTGACGCTGTCTGATTTGAATTGAGACAGCGTGTATGTCGAGCATTTTCTCAATTTCTTCTGGTCCTGGATTCCCGTATGAGTAGCCTGTCAGCACATACGGCTGGGAATTCCGACCTGCGGGACCAAAGTTATACGGCGGACGCAGACATGCTCTCGTAGGTCGAGCCTCGGAGCCAGCCTTGTTGCGCCGGCTAAAGTGAGCCCGGTGGCCTGCGATATCAACCATCATATGTCACACAATTGATCAAGGCCCAAAACCCGGCTGTGTCCCTGCATAGTTAAATTGCAGCGATCCGCCATAGGTCAAGTTGTTGTATCCCATCTGCGAGTTGTTGTTGCTGAGGCCCGTGGCCAGATTCCCACTATGATCGCGTCCTGATGGATTTCCTGGTGCTGGCCTTGTCGGGTTGTTTGAAGTCCCGCCCTGCTGATTTGTGCTATTCACGGCGGTATTTCTGGAGTTGTATCTGTGGGACCCTTCTCCAAAGTAAATATAATCCGTTGGTTTGACCTCGTGCCTGTCCCTGCCACCCTGGGTCGTGACAGATCCCGTCGGTTGCCTCTGGGCTGCGTCGGAGGGTTTTCTGCGGCCGGTGACTGGCTTTGGTGCAAGAGACATTTCGTCGGAAGGAGGCCTGTATTTTTGGGGGTGATCGGCGCCATGTTGTGTGTCGTCCTCACAATCCCTTCCCGAGAAGCAGCACGAGAACATTGCGCGTGAGATTGGTTGTTTGGAATTTTGGGAAACACAAGCAGAGCCGAAAGGAAACTAGACAACGGCTCCTTTTTACGTACAGCAGGCCATGGATATGTAAAAAGAAAGGACGGACTGGAGGAACTGGGATTCGTCCATTAATAGAACGTAGCTTGTGAGTGAGCCATGGTGGCTGAGTCGGACATGACTGCTCCCAAGCAATCCGCCCCCCCCCCCAATGTGCTGCGGCGTTTCGCGCAGCAATTCGAGAGGATAGCTAGCGCCTGGAGGACATTTCTGATTCTGGACCTGGGCCAATGTAGAGTGAGTTATGGGCCGTTTGAATGCCGACGTTGCAGGACATTCTCCCGGCATGAGGTGTCGGTCATATGTTGGGACAGTCCCTAGCCCAAATGCAGCCTTGGGGGCCCTTTCTTGGTGACCGAGGGTTTCTTGGCTGCTTGGGCACGCACAGCCCTGCTCAGCTCTGGAGATTACCGGAGCTGCTTCAGGAGCTTTGAGCTTGAGCTCGCCCTCGGCCGAGACCAGTTCATCCCTCGCGGCACTTCCATTGTTCTCTCGGGAAGCAGGGAGTCGTCAGTACTAGGCGCTGGGCTCGAGCCTCGCGGGAGTGGACTTGGCCGGGATGGCCTCTTGTCGACTGGAACTGAATTGGTCTACGGATAGTACTTGGGAAGAAGATATAAGCATACACAGGCAGGTATGGTACGAGGCTGCAACGATAAGGCTGCGGTCCATCGCTGGGTACCGAAGGGTGGGTTTTGGGTTCCAAGATGGACTCCCACTTGCCTGTCTCTCCCCCTCTGTTTCTGGGGATGAGATGCAAGGGACCAGGGGTAAGCTGGCCCTGGCCTCCCACGCCGCCCGGTCGTGCTCCCCACCCTGCCACATTCCCACTACCGAGCTGGTGAACCATTGAAGCTTAGCGCATGCCGCGGTAAGCACGGTATGGGACCTACGCACACCGCAGTCTGCTGCTACCCTGCTGCCCTGGCGCCCGGGCCAGGCCTGGGTACATGGTGCTTGTACAGCTGCGAGGTCCAGTTCCAGCCTTGGGAGGTCGAGGACACATGCAAGACAGTTCCATTGGGCGAGTGGAGGGAGGCCAAGGGCGTGTTCATGCATCGTCGACCGTTGCAGTTGCAGTACATCCGGCCCCAGACAAGCCCCTTCGCAAATCCCCAGACCACCGGCTGCTCAATCGAGGGCGCCATCATCTGTTTCTTTGTGCCGATCCATTTCTGCTAGCACGCTTGTTGAGAGAGACCACGCCTACTCCACTCTCCAAACCCCATCGCGAGCTCCATCGAGTCAACCCTCGCACTCCCGGCTCCCACGCCTGACCCGTTCCCAAGCACCGACGCTGTCCCGACGCTCCCAACCGCCCAATTGTCCCAATCGCCCGATCCCGCGACCATCCTCGCCCCAGCGAACACGCACGCACGATCGCGCCCACCGCGATCCCCACGCCGCTCCCAGAAGTTACCAAGCTCCGCCTCGGCTGCCTGGCGCTGTAGTCGATCTCCCCCAAGACCGCGAGGGCTGCCCGATCTCAGTACTGCCCAGGAGAGGGCATGCTGTTTTAAACATGCGAAAGAGGGAGACACACCCCTATGTCTCTCAGCACAATGAACGGTGATGGCAGTCTGGTTCGGTGTCTTGTGGAGAGACTTACTACAAGGGTAAGGAGACGAATCGCAAGGGGGGGGGGCCACCCGAGGATGGCATCGGGTGCTGTCCCGACCTCACGCGAAGGAATGGAGGGGAAGAGAATACTCGTGCTGACTTCCTGCTCGCGTAGCTTCCGCACCGGACAGGCACCACCAGCCAAGACCTCGCTCAAGATGACATCGTTCTCATCACCCGTGCCACCCTGCTGAAAGTCAGCGCCGGATCCATCAATGTCGTCCTCGACGCCCTGATGGGCCTGATTGAGGACCTGGGACGACCTTACAAGGCCGGTGCCATATCAACCCACCCTCCTCACGTTCTTATTTCCGAGATCTATATATTTGGCCTGATTGCCGACTGCTGCACTAGCCATTGGAATGCATTGGGTGATATTCCTCCCCAGGCCGAGTCTTGGCGGATGAGGAGCGCCCAGAGGGCAAAGTTGCCCCCTCCGCAGATGCTCGACTCTGCCCTGGTGACGAGGATCCTGGACATCCTGAGGCTCTATGCCCGACCTCTCCCCGAAGGATACAGTCTGTCGACACAGACTCTGCTAGATGAGTTCAACACCGAGCGCACCGTGGTGGCCGACCACCCTGAGCCCGCCGCATCCCTGCCCCCTGCCGGCAGTGAGCAGCCCGTCGAGAGCCAGGCGCTATTTGACTCCAAAATCGAAGGCCTGGAGCGTCAGGGAAGGACCATTGCTGAGTTCGTCAGTGCCTCGAACTGGACGAGCTCGTTCGAGTACCTGAGGAAGCTTATTTACATGGTCCGGACTGCCACGTCCGCGCAGATTACAACAGTCCAAACACCATCGAGCGCGGACGATGAGTACACCGCACTGATAGTGTTACGGCTGATTGGGTGTTTCTGGGTAGACAGTCAGAAGCTCGGCCTGATCATCCAGGAGATCTGTTCCAGTTACCTCCACTTTCGGCGGCCCTTCCAACATACCATTGCCATCGTCACCCCGCTCCTGATCACACGGTGGCTGGATCGATATCCCGACGAGTTTGTTGAGCTGCACACGATACATAAGAGGTTAGATGGTGGCCCAGATACCCTCTTTGATATGACACAGACAGTCGTGCATGACAACGGGAGGGCAGACTCGGTTGCCGATGGGGTCAGGCGGAAGTTCTTACTCTACCCATTGCAAATTACCCTGCTTTTCCTCCTCCCTGATGTGTTCGAAGTTGCCAGCAACTTGCGCGAGGCCAAGAGTGGTAGCATGTCCAAGAAGGTTGCCTTTCTTGACGGTCTAAGGAAAACACTCAGGAACAAAAATGAACAGGCGGCGTACTGTCTCGTGCTACTTCTGCGTGCGGCCCGGCATTTCGACCTCGAGAGTGATTCGGCGTTTATGAGCTACGCCCTGGACGTGCAGGATGAGATCCGAGACGCTGTTTTCCGTCGCAACAACTCAGGCCCCGATAACGGGCTCTTTGACCAGGACATCATGACAGCTGCCTTTATGAGCCTAACTGATCTTAACTATGAAAGCTGTGTCGAGTCTCTAGCGCCATCCTGCCTTGCCCCGAACACTCCGCTTGGCTTCAAAATTGCTGTAATTCAGGCTTGCTCGCACTTTGCGGGACTGGAGGAGGCAGATCGTTACACGCAGCTCTACACTATTGGATTCGAGTTCACGCTGGCACAGCTCAAGGTATGTCATAAGAACGTTCGTGTACTTCGAATCTCAACTGACTTCAGCGGCAGACCATGTCCACGATATTTGTCGTTGGCGATCACGGATCTTCCCGCAAGGCGCTGGAGCTTGTTGACAACAACAGCATGCTACATCACATCATCTCATTCCTCTGCGTCTGTCCAGTTGGCGTCTTCGTGGCGATCCCAGAGCACAAGGAGAAGAATGAGTACTTTGAAGAGAGCTTCGAGTCCTTCCTGCCTTGCCTAGTCACCGCAAACGAAGAAGTGCGCCGATTAGCCGCGAAGGTAGTGGTGCGCGTGTTCAGTAATACATTTATCATGGAGTCTCTCCGTGCGTCGAAAAGAATACGCTCTCTTGCATTCAAGCAAAAGTTCTGGAAACTGACCTCGCTTGTCCTGAGCGACCTCTTCGACAAGGTCGATTCTCAAGACCTCGGCGCGGGTATCAATGCCATTCATGGGTATCTTGAGTCTAGACTTGTTTTGCTGCGGAAACTCACGGAACTGGCCAACCTGCCCGAAGAGGTGCCTGAGAGAGCGGCCATAAATACCAGGCTTGAGACATTATTGCTAGTCTCTCTCTGCTCGGCGAATATCGAGACATGTCAGCTCGTTATCAGCTGCTTCGGTCTGTTCTACGAAGAGAGCCACATTGTTGAGACCGCCTCCTCGAGTACCGCAAAGGCGGCATTGTCACTCCTTCGAAACGGTGACGTTTTCCGCGAAATTGGCTCTCGCGCGTTTCGCTTCACCGGACTAGTCGCCTTCCAGAAAAGAATTCGCGGCTTACTACGGCGAACGCAATATCCGAGCGCGGGTATCTTGGATGCGTGGGCCCTAGCATTTGATAGGTGGTTGCATCTATCAAGAGATGTGTCGACTGTTGCCCTTGAGACTACGTCCGAAATGGCTGTCGCCGAGTGGCGGAACTACTCTGGCTTCCTGGCCTCACTCGGTGGCGTCTGTGTGGCCGACCAGACTGCAATTATTGACGACCCATCTCTCGGCGGCCTGAAATGGATCGATCGGCTGTCTTCTGAAAACCAGGAGGAGCCGTTGCTTAATAGGTATCTCAGGCTTAGCATCCAGCTCCTGGCTTGCAGCAACGTACGCGTGAGAGAGACGACCCGGGAGGTTCTCTCCTCGGAAATATCACCAGCATTATACCAGCCTCTCTTCAAGGCCCTTGAGTCGGAGCTGGATATCCTGTTCACGGGTGCATTGGAATCAGCTGTCAAGGGCCTTGACAGTGAAATCATTTTCGCCGAGCAATCCATCTCCTTACTCCGTGCGCTGGTGGATAGACTGGACGGCCCATCCGATTTGGGAGCAGCGTCGTCTGTGCATCTGGGCGCACTCACGCTGAACTTTGCCAAATTTCTCGACGGCGTTCCAGACACCAAGAACAGTCTCATGGTGAAGATCAAAGTTTGCCAGCTTTGCGAGGCCGTTGTAAAGAAGAAGGAGCACCTAAATCTGAGGGATGATGTTCGCATCCGCAACCAACTCCTAGAGTACATATTCAGCTGGATCGCAAGGCCACGCTCCCCGCGGGCGGAGTCGGCGGCGGCCTTCGGGCCTGCGCGGCCTGACGATTCACTGAGAATCCAGAGAGACCTTGACAGGGCCTGCCTCAGGTCGCTGGCCGAGCTGACCTATCGTCTCCCCCTACAGCCAGGCGATGCGCAGTCAGATGTCGGAACAAGTGAACTCAAATCACAGATGTTCCACACTTACTTCAACCGGTTCCTGTCACTGCTGAACCTGGAGTCAGCCGAGGCGAGCAGGCACGACCACGGCACAATGGCCAGGGATGACAGCATCACGAGCTCTGAACTTGCGATCACCGTTCTTTCCAATCTTCTCAGTGCGAACATCGACGTCGGCCTGAAGCACTCTTTGAGTATAGGTTATCACGAGAACGTCGAGATAAGAACAGCTTTTGTGAAAGTTCTCTACAATATCCTGATGCAAGGCACCGAGTTCAATAACCTGTCCGACACTGCCGTCACGGAAAAATATGACGAATTGCTGGATCTCCTGACGAGTGATACGACTCTGGCAGCCGCTATCAGCGCAGTCTGCCCCAGCAGCGAGGTCGACGAGGTGACGATTTCACTCTTGAACATATTTGAGACACGGGGCATGAGCTTCGCCTTGCTAGAAGCTCTCGTCAAGCAAGAGATTGAGGATACAGAGAACGAATCCGAGCTGCTTCGGCGAACTTGCGTGGCCACAAAGATGCTCACCATCTACGCAAAGTGGAAGGGCACCGCCTACCTGAAAGCAACATTGCAAAAAGTCGTGGAGCGGCTTATGTTGACTTCCAAGGACCTAGACCTCGAGCTCGACCCAGCCCGTGTCGCGTCGCAGGAGGAGCTCCAGAAAAACGCATTACAGCTACGTATAGTCGCCAAGGTCTTTATTGACGATATCTGTGCTTCATCGGCAAACATACCGTCGCCATTCCGGAAGATCTGCAGCATCATATCAACGGCAGTCATGCCGAGATTCCCTGAGGCTAAATACACTGCCGTTGGCGCCTTTATCTTCCTCCGGTTCTTCTGTCCAGCTATCGTGGCACCTGAAGTCGAAGGCTTGGTTTCAACTGCTCCGTCCAAGGAAATGCGCCGAGGCCTTCTTCTCATTGCGAAAGTTGTCCAAAATTTGGCCAACAATGTGCTCTTTGGGGCCAAGGAACCATACATGTTCCCTCTGAATGACTTCCTCACGCAGAACATATACAGGGTGACGACTTTCCTACGGGAGATTTCTGTGTCGCCTGAGAAGACGGATCCCCCCAGCACGAATGAGTCCTTCGACTTTGGCTCCTGCGTTGCTCTACATCGCTTCCTCTACGACCACTGGGACCAAGTGCGGCAGCGCCTGGCCTCTCAGGAGAGGAGAGATTTTGTTCGAACTCCGGCTGAGATCTCCCGCATGCGCTCCCCTGTCCTTGAGCCCCTCAGAAATCTCATCTCGCACCTTGGCCCACCAGCCCTGGCCGTTACTTGGAACAGGCCCTTGATCTCAGCCAACAGCCCACCAGCTTACTCTCGGTTCCAAAACTTCATGCTTCGCAATGCATTCCGTAGCACCGAATCATTCGTCACGGCAAGGGCTGTGTATGATGGTGGAGAGAGCAAGGTAAGCCGGGAAGGAGGGTGAAAAAAACCTCTCGGAACCGTGACACTGCCCATAAGTCATGGCTGACAGCTGACAATCTGCATCTAGGATGGTCTGTCAATCATCTGCATTATCTTGAGAAACATCGACGACGAGAATATTGATTATGACACCCTGATATACTGCTACTTGAAGGTTAGTGTGTACAAGATCTCGCAGCTTCTTGCTGTTGCTCAGGGCGCTTCTATTCGCCTGGGACTTCTCGCCTACTGACACCTGATCAGATCGCCAGCCGCCTGTGGCATCGACCTTTCGGACTGCTCATCGACGCGACCTGCTATAATGGACAGAACGACGAGCCCCAGGATGAGCTCTTCCACAAGCTGGAACTTCTTACTCCAACGGAGCTGTCAAAGCAGCTTAGTCGTGTCTATATCTACAACATGAACAGTGCATTCCGGTAAGCTGAGTCTTGCTTACATCCGGTGTTCAGGACGCTGAAATGACTGACACTGTAAAGAAAATGTCTGCGTCGTGTTCTTCGCGTTTCAACTAGAAAAGATGCAAGCGTCTTCAACCCCAACAACATCGAGTACCACCTTGTCGGCAGCATCAAGGAGCTGCAAAATCATTTTCACTTCAACCAGCTACACCTACCGAAGGAAACTATCAGCGTCTTCGCAGACACGCGCTACGACTTTAAGCCAGTCGTACGGCTGTCCAAAACGAAAGGAAGGATCGCCTGCCGGGTCATGGTTGGCAGTCAATTCGTTCAGATAACTACAGCCGAGAAACAGGAGGTGCACCCTAATTTCCGCCTCAGCGCTACGATCAACGATATTTTCCGGCTCGGCGACGTCGACGAGGCGCCTACGAATGTGAAGCCCGACGATGAATCCGCGTTTGGTCTCCGAGCTGACAATGGCAAAATTATCATGTACTTCACCAGCCCTAAAAAGGCGGAGATTTTGCAGACAATTCGAGCTGCAAAAGCCAAGTACGGCAAAGACACGCGCTCGCTGAAGTCGTTTGAAAGACTCATCCGGCCACAAGATGTGCCGGGTACGCTCTTGAATCTTGCCCTGACAAATCTGGCCAGCCCGGATCATGTGTTGCGGCTCTCTTCATACAATCTGTTGGGCGCTCTGTGCAAAGCCTTCAACTTCACGGTCGCCTCAAAGGTGGTGTGCACACGAGGTAAGCCAAAATCGAGTCGGACGCTCTTGAAGCTCAAACTTGGACCGCCGGCGCTGACTAGTTCTAGATATCGCGGTGCCGCTCGATCCATCACGATTCATTGTGGAAATTAGCAAGACGCTCGCCCAAGCTGAGCCTCAACTCACATCCGATTTCCTCAATGAGTTTTTCGTCGGCTGGGATAGCTTCTCTGAGGAACAGAAGCCACTGAGTCTGGCGTACCTCGCGCCATGGCTGCCAGGCCTCCGCTCCTCGGTGCTGGCGGCCGAGTCCGACAGCGATAAAGGTCGCGACAAGATTGCGAGTCTATTCCGAAAGCTTATAGATGTGACGCTGTCCGACCCAACTTTGAGCTTCACGCTGGAGCAGACCATCTGGCCGGCCATTCAAGGAGACGAGGTTCTCCTCGACATCTTCCTTGAAGAAGTAATTAAGACGGCTTTGAGTATAGGTCTCCACGATGAACAGACCGAAACATTGACATCGATAGTTACGGCGATTGGCAGCATTACGCTTCGCGGCAAAATCATCACTCGTCTACGGAAAGCCATGAACCGATCTTCAATGCGGCAGAGCAAGTATCTGCCTGACAACGTGGTCTGGCCAGAGGTCTGCATTCTGCTGCAGTTCTGCGTATCGCTGTCGTTTGACAGTGGAATACAGGCGCAAATGTTCTTGCCCGAGATTTTCCATATCGTGACGATGCTTGCGAACACTGGATCGCCCGATATCCGGATACTGGTGCATAGACTACTGGTTAACTCCATCCACGCGGCCTGCACGTCGTTCCACCTGGACGAGACGCGCCAGGCCAAGCTTAAAAGCATCCTCGAGTCTTTGTCGGAGACCAGGACTGAGATCTGGAGCATCACGCCGGCATTCCCGGGACGCGATGGGGCATCAATGTCGACGACACAGGAATACGGCCCCAACCTGGCGGCGACGGAAATCTTGGCTGGTATCATGTTTGAGATATGCTCTGTCGCAGCCATTTCCACGGACATCGCTAATGCTTGGCGATCGCGCTGGATGAGCCTCGTGGCCAGTACTGCCTTCCAGAACAACCCAGCCATCCAGCCTCGCGCTTTCTCGGTAATGGGTTGCCTCGCAAGGGAAGAAGTGGATGACGATCTTCTGTACCAGGTTCTTGTCGCACTACGGATCAGCATCACCCGCTTTAGCGGCGAGGACAGCAGCAGCGAGATGCTGGTCGCGATTGTCACTGCACTGTCCCGGATGATGGCGAAACTTCCGTCGACGTCCCGTTACGGTGTGCAGTTGTTTTGGCTCGCTACATTCCTGCTGAGGCTTGTCCCAATCAATATGTTCAACTGTGCAGCGGTCTTTTTGGAGTCGGTGCTCACAAACATCAACACGTCCGGCGACACCCGCGGCCCCAAGCTCGTGGCACACCTATTGCAAGGCCGCGAGCAGCTCGAGGAGGTGGCACTCCCACTGGATGCGTTCTACGGCATCCACTTCACTGCCGAGAACTTCCACTTTGCAGTCTGCGCATGTCTGGTCCGGGGCTTGTCAGACACCATGACCAAAGCTACAGCCCTACATGTGCTCGCTACGTTCCTGGACATGACGGAGACTGCCCCAATTCCGATTGATGGTGCAGAAGCCTCTTCCAAGAAACTGAAGGACGTGCCTTATTCCCCATACCTGTCACTCATCCTGTCACGGGTGGTGACACCGGACGAGCTCAAAGACACTCTCTGGCTGGCAGGCATTAAGCCACCGTCAAGCATGGCAGGCGTCCAGAAGGGACGGACCCCTGAGAAACTCAGCACGGTCAAGGACAAGGACCTGCTGCTGAACTCGTCGATCGAGCTCATCGACTTCGGGTACCTCGAGGACGCGGTACAGAGTCGGACGCTACAGTGGATGAATGAACTGGCAAGTGGGCGCCCCAACGTTATCCTGCACCTGTGTGGACCGATACTAGCAATACTGGACGAGACGCTGCTGCACTGCCAGAACTCAGCGACGCTCGAGTCAGCCCACAGCCTCCTGCAGACGTTAACGTCGAACCCCAAGTTTGCCTCGGCGATGGAGTCTGGCGGAGCGTCGGGGCTCAACGAGATCCTGGACGACATCGGGTTCGGAGGCCTCTGGCGTTTCTGCTCCTTGAACCCGCAGCAGGAGCCAGACAAGGCGTGCTTCGCGCAGACAGAAAAGTTGATCGATGTGAGTGGTAACCAACCAACCCTTCGCGACACACAGCTTGCCACCTAGTAGTCGCACAAGTCATGCTAATATTACTGGCCAATAGTTGATAATTAATGCTGGAACATACTGAGGCAGCTTGAGGTTGCCCAAGCCCTTAGAGACATGGTCTAAACTCCACGACCGCAGCAGCAGACGCTTTGAGGCGTCGTGATGCCCTGGACCTGCCTGTGCGACCAATGTATTTTGGTATAAAAAAGCGCAGAGGGGGATGCATGGCAGGGACTGGGTTAGAATGGCGGCAGGAGATGTTTTGGATAGTCGTGAATCTGGGTGTTTGTACGCAGAGATATCCTGACGATAAAGTCGATGCTTGAATGGTTATTGGGCCGTCGAGTGCATGCGTGTTGTGCATGCGATGCATCGCGTTGCAAGACCATGAGGGCTGTGCACAACTCGCACCTGTTCTACCTTGAGCAGACGAGGCTGTTCTGTCTGCCACAGCACAGTACTACACATGCAGGCCATCCGTGAATGATGAAACTTTCCTACTTTGGCAGGTTGCCCCGAGGAGTTCCAGCTTGCAAACCCATGAAAGGTGTTGTTGCCACAGCCCTATATGCCAGGACTGCTGTCTGTCCCTCCCGAGGATTAGTTGCTTCTTGTTTGCTGTTGCACAGACGAGACTACACTGCCTTGCCTGTCCATTATAAATCTCTTCAACCCTGCGGCTAGTGGCCCTGCAGCCATACCCACACGCATTTTATCCTACAGTAGTACCAGGGCGTGCATGCGTGCATGCAGCGTTCTGCACATGCTTGGTGGTAACAAGGATTACTATTCTTAGGGATCTTGCTAGTGCTAGTTCCAGTTGCCACACGAGGGAGGGAAGGGAGGAGCGGATAGCAACCCCACCAGCCCACCCAAATCCAGTGTAACCTCTTGTCTCTTCCCGTAGGTCACCCCCGGAGGGCGGCTGAACTGCACACCCTGCAGCAGCAAGTAGGTGTGGTGGGTTTTCTAGAAACTTGCTGCTGACACCTTGGTACTACGCTAGATGGTATAGCAAAGACATTCTTCTGGTCCCGGGTACAGAAGGGATTTTCTTCGGAGGCTCGGCCGCGTCGCGATAGGGCGCCAGATGCGAGGTTTGTCCTGTATTTCTGCGGTAGCCGTGCTGGACATACGTACGAAGCCTAAAAGCCTTTGCACGACGTGGACGGGCGGGCGGGCGGGCGGCACCGCCATTACGCATGTGGGAGAGTTTACGCATGCCCCCCATGGATTTTCCGTTGATGTCTATGTAGATGTGTCCTGGCGGCTGAGGGATGTGGGGGTGATGCCCAGCCCGAGGGGGCCAGGAACAGGGCGGCGGCAAGCTTATGGAGACGATGGCCTCCCGAGGAGGATCGATTGATAGTCGTGCTCATTACTCGTATTTACTTCGTATCCCGAACATGTGTGTGTGTTTTGGTCTTGTACGCTTGGGCCCAGAAAAGGGCATCCACTTGCGGGCGTCAAGCGAACACTTGCCTTGAGAGGTACGTAGATCAAAGGTCTTGTTGCTGCTGCCGCTGTCGGGGGGGTAATAGGTGCAGCTGTAGTTGCGCCCGGCTCGCAGGGAGAGGGCATCGACGTTCGCAACACTGCAGAGTAAACACTACTCCGTCGCCACCTCGACGCCCCCCCCCCCAAAACCGCCCTATGCCACTCTGACGGGGTTTCAAGAAATCCGAAATCCCTGAGGTCATGTGCCACGAATGTGTAGTGAGTGGTGACTGGATTCAATGCATTGTGCAGAGACTATTGCGCGTCGCTCGGGGGATTTCGAGGCTTGGAGGAGAGGGCGGGTCATCAGGACATGTCTTCTTCCTTCTGCCTGAATATGGCCAAGCTTTTCTTTTTCCTTCTCGCACGTGCGCCATTGTCCACTTTACGTGTGATTGCTCATCATGAGTCTGCCTGCTCCGTGCAGGGTGCCCGTAGGAGAGTGACGAGAGCGAGGGACGCTATTATTGATGATGATGATGATGATGAGACGTTGTGCTCACACAAGCAAGAGGGTATACATGCAACAAAAGCACGCCGAAATGCACGAGCGCACGCGCGGTTCAGCAGCCATGGGTCGAGCTTGCAATATCTCCGGGGCGCCGGCCGCGGGAAAAATCCTTTGTGGTCACACCGGGGTGGCTTGCCTCGTTGTGAGGTGCTGTCAGAGAGCCGACACGTATGTCATCTTGAATTTATCGAATTTATCGTTCTATTTTATCACCCTGCATTTCTTTTCTCGATGCATTTGATTTTTTGAGCATGTGGTGGGCTTGTTCATTCCTGCTGCTGCACGTCGGTGTTCGCAAAGGTCGCTCTGGCCGGTCGGGAACGGGGTTCGTTGTTGTTCGGAAACGAGGCTTGTGGTGCGGTCTGGCCCAAGGTGAGCAGAAAATGCCTACCCGTAGACAAGACAAAGCCAATTCAGAGGGCGCGAGGGCCGAACGCCCTAACAGCTGTGCCTGCAGCTTCTAGTGTACACCTCCCGTCGAGGGTTGGCTTATGGATCGGTCCCTCGGGGCCGCCGAACACCACCCCCAACCCCCAACGCTGGGCTGCTGCGGCTGGCCCCGCTGATTGGTCAGGTCGTTGCTGCGGCCCTGCGGGAGAGGTTTTCCCCCTCCTGTTTCGTTCCTTCTCTTTTTCGCTGCCACGTCTTGGTCTCTCGTGCATTTCCGGACCGCGAACAGGCACAAACCGACCTATCGCCGATGGTGCACTTTCGTGTTTCACCTGCACGAGAGTATCCTCGACAGAAATAGGAAATAGAAGTGAGAGGAATCATCCGGAAGGGCCTGGAGCACCATGGAAGCCTGAGGAATGGATTAGCTGAGCTTAGCTGAACCATAACCTGCCCATTCCAGGCGTTGAGCACGAGGGCATCTTTACGGAGTACTGATGGGACTTTAGACCCCCCCCCCTAGCAGAGATCCTCAGATCTGGATCGTAGATGATGGGGCATATCTCTTGTTCCCCACAATTCTTTCTCGCTTACACGCCGCATGGCCGTATGGCCCTTTCTACTGGGCATTCAGTCAGTCACTTATCAATCAGCAGGTAATTCTATAGTGCTGACACATCCGGCCACGAGTGTGCCGAGGCTTCTTTTTCTTTTTTCTCCCCTTCTTCTTCATCATTTTTGTCTGTCTGCCAACAGAAGGGATTTGACCATTGTCGCTAGTGGTGGTGCAGCTGCAGCCTGGTAGACCCGACTGGGCCTAACCGCGCCCCGTAAGACGTCGTACCAGGGCGCGCGGCATCGGCCTAGCCCTTGCATGAGAGAGACAAGACCGACGGGCCCCAAGCGTGAACGTTGCATAATGGCCCTCGTGGTCTGACGGTCTAGGTCTGGTTCTCGGCCTGCGGCTTGGGTCTTGTCTGAGAGAGCAGAATTACTAAAAGAGAGAACAATTAAAAAGAACAATAAAAAAGAACAATAAAAAAGAACAATAAAAAATTCAATAGACAGACAGTCAGGCTGCCATCAGGTTACGAATTGAGGTATCCAACAAACACTCCGGCCCGAGCATTAGGCCGGGACAGTCAGTCGATGGGGCAGATGAGTCACCCGCTGTCGATGGCTTCGTATGCGTATTTGCAAAAGCGAGCGCGTGACCCGTGGCTTAGGCAGTGACGATAGATTGATCATGGTCTTGCATACGTGGAGTCTGACAAGCGCAAACGCTGTGCAATGCAATTGCAGTAGTGTGCACCAGTGTTACTATGGCTGCAAGTAGGGCTGAGTACAATTAGTCCAAGACTGGGATCACGGGGTGCGAAGGGAGGGGGAAAAGCGAGGCGCGAAAGCAATTAGACGAGACAGGAATAAAGATAGAGACGGGCCACTAGCCTGCCCGCCGTTCCGCGTCCTCGGGTCCGCACCGAGGTGCTGGCCTGATTAATCAGTTTACCTCTTCGTAGGGCAGCCAGGTGCCACAGTAATTGGGCGCCTGTGTGGGGAATCATGGGGAGGACGGCCCACAGAGAATGGGGGGGCCGCCCGCGAGCCGAAGATATGCCAGCAGCCTGATTGCCTAAACACCCGCACCCTAGCGAACCCAACGACTGAGCCACAAACCTCGGGCTGGCCCCGCTGCCAACGCACCTCTGGCAGCTGCTAGCTATTCATCGCAACTAACCAGGTGCCGGAGAGTCAAGCACAGCATGGACAGCTATATCGACCACCCATCTTGGTCACCCAACATGCTTTGTGCGAACCTATCATGCCCCCCCCCCCAACTCGTGCACAGCCACGAGCCGGGTGCATATACACGCACTCGGTTGACCATGGTGTAGATCTATGCCGAGGGGGGAAGGGCATTGGGAGGAAACCCAGCTGGGCGAGGATGTCGACACTGATCGGCCTACGTGGCACCCAATGCACAGGAATACCAGCATCAGGGTGGGATGGCATTGTTGGAAAACCCCATGTGTGCTGGATGGGGATAAGATGGGACAGGACCCGACAGGATGGACGTTGTGGTTGGTGCATCACATGCGAGTTCGGATCTCTGGGCCACAGCCGGCCTGACAAGGAAAAGAATTGCGAGTGAGAGGCCTTGGGTGTGGCGAATATCTAGGACACAAGCCACATCCTCGCGTGCCTTGCATGCACCGCGACGATTGTTCCTGAGAAGGGTAATCACTAGCAGTAGCCTAATACTCTAAATCTGGGGACATGGTTTCTGTCAGATCAAGTGCCAGGGCGGCTGGGCGGCTGGGCGGCTGGGCGGCTGGGGTGGTGTCGTTGTTGTATAATGCAGTGCGTGTCAGGCGTGTCCAACCGGAGACGGGTACGGGTACGACTATGGGGTCACGAGGGGCGACCCTCGTGTGTGTGGCTCGGCCAAAGTCCAAGTCGCTGCAACAACTGGGAAGCACCGCAGCACGGTTAATCGTCGGCCGGTGCCTTACAAAGCATCAAAACCTGCCAGCTTGCAGATGGCGGATGCAGCAGGGGTTGGCATTTGCACATCTCAGCCTTGTTTTGTGGTTTTTGACCATGTTTTCTGTGCTGGGGGGCCAGGGAACCACGTGGAGGTTGCATCGGCCCATCGCACGCCCTCCAGGCCCGTGGGCCCGTTGTCGAATACCATGGCAGAAGACGGAAGAGCGAGCGAGCTGTGGCTGTGGCGGAGCAGACGCCTCTTACCAGGCCGGAGGGAACTGAACTGACAGGCGGGCAGCCTCGGTAAATCAAGGGTCCACACGGCAGCTGCAAAGGACCCTGAATCTTCTGGCAACCCTGAATCTTCTGGCAAGGTACACTACAGTAAGTACCCCAGGCGGCCATGCCCAAAGCGGAAAGTACAGCAGAAGAAACCTGTCTTTGGACCCTGGGTGGCCTCGCCTGGTTTGATGCACCCATCGGCTTGACCAGCAGCAGCAAAGGAAAAAAAAAAAAAAAGAAGGTGTACATCGATTAGCAAAGCATGCAGAGATTTTTCTGGTCTGTTGAGAGGCAGCCGGTCAACCAGTCGACCAGCCCGGCCAGCATGCTTTTTGGTGGGGGATTTTGTAATCAGGGCCGTAGCGTCTGCTCCGGCCAGAGCGGAACCTTGGGGGAGGCTCGGATCCTCGGAGTTGGCGTGTGCGATGATTGTGCGCACACTTTCCAACATGACTGCGCAATCAATGTGTAAGCGGGAGGTTGCATGGTAACCCCCCCCCCCCNCCCAAAAAAAAAATTCCTTTTCATACCCAACCCAAACCACCGCGAACCTGACGCCAAATTAACCCCCCCTCGTGTGTCTACCAGCACACCTGCCACACAACGAGCCGCGACTCTAACCTGTCAAACGGTCCCCGGCTCCGCGGCGATCAACCCGAGGGGCAGACGAGCTACCCTGTCACCCTGTGAAGTAAAAAAAAAAAAAATTGGTCTTGTCCCTTCCCCCCCATTTGGGGTATTGGGGCAGCACAATCGACCACTGGCGACGTCACCACTGCATGATGGGCACGCAGAGGGGGTCGGATTGACGAATCAGACCCCTATCGTTCGCGGAGCAGAGCAAATCATGACGATCTTTGTTCATTTGGAAACTGTTCCCCAAGGCTTTGTCCCGACAGCCGCTGCGGCACCCAAATTATGTGCAATCCAGGGACCCTGATCGCCGTGGATTTAGGTTGTGTATGACATCGCTTCCGCAATGGGCTGCCGCTCTGCCCTCGACAAATCCTCGACAATCCACAATCCAGGGTGCAGGACAGGAAATTACGGTTCACCTGGCTTGTTTTGCATCGCCCTCATCGCCATTTATGATTCCCCATTCTTCTTCATCGGCATCATCGCATCATAGGCCTGACAAGGCCAGGGGGATACAGGAACCCCCAAAAGGCATAAGCCACTTCTCGTGGGTGCTGTGCATGACCACGCTCACAAAGGAACTGCCCAGTCATGCGCAGCATAATTTCGACACCCACGGTATACCGGTACACACACTCGAACTAGGTAACGTAGTACGTGCAAAGAAATAGAGTAGTCGAGGGAAGCCCGCTTGCTTAGAGTGACTAAATGATCGCCCAATTCATTTCCTGGTATGGCTGGCCCGCCTACCCGCCCGCCCGACAACCTGCTTTCCTGGGGGAAAAGATCCCCGGGGGAGGATAAACTGGTTTCCCCAGGCGAGGTCATCACATTATCTGTATCTCACCAAGCTTGATACCTAGCACGCGAGACTGGTCCACTCTTGAGATGTGCCCGGCTCCGTACATCAGGTTGAGGTCAGCCTCGAGGATAAACTTGGTTGTACTACACTACTGTGATATTCAGTTGTGTCCGTCAGCCCGGCCTCGCCTTGGTGTGCCAACGCCCAAGTCCGCGTCTCCACGGATCGACAGGAAGTTGTCAGCAAGCTCTCGTCGTTCACTGCTGAGGGCTGCCCAGGAAAGATCCGATCCTGTGTGTGCCTGGCAGTCTGACGCACCACTAGGTTCCATCGCTGTCGTGCATGTTCTGGTCTCTGAGGACGTGCAGGGAAGCCCGTGGACAAGCACCGCGAACACAACAGCGAAACATGCCCATTTAGCCGCCTCTGTGCTGACCTCTGTATCTGTCACCCGATCTTGTACGTGTTGGTCTGATCGTATGTCCATGCCTCGCTTCACTGTCAATAAGCCATCGCAGGTGGCCGGTCCCAAGAATGACTCTCCTGACCTGACGGCTGACGGAGCCGTGGGCAAGACGGCAATGACTGACAGATGACCATTTCCGCTGTCGCCAGCCTGCGTGGCTGACTCAAAGTCTGATCTGGTTAGCGCTCGCGCTAGGCCCGTCAAGAAGATACCCATTTTGGCTTAGCCCGTCTTCGCCCTCCGACGGTCCATTTTGTCATTCGGTTCCTACAGCAGTAAATCCGGTCCTTTTACAGGGGGTGGGGTTGGGAAAGAGGTAAGTGCGTGCTGCAGTGCAGAGCACCCATGCACACCCGCAGAGTACCCCGGTACCCTCGATAGGCACTGCACAACCCCGGCCCACTGCTACAGGGGTGCCCTCGTTCCCGTTCTTTTGGACTTACGACATACCACATCTTACAAACTCGGCCCACGCCCTTATCCCATTCCCTCTCTATATATACAACTCCCCGTCACCACAATGGCACTGGCCAACTTTAAATTCGCCACTCCCCCCTCGAACTCGTTATTTCGACAAACCCTCAGCACAACCTACACAAATAACCCGCCGTGATGATGTGGTTAGCCCCAAACAGTTCAACAACATATAACAATCACTCCTCGCAGCAGCAGCGACAGCAGTTCTACCCACAGCAAAACACGCGGCTGTCCGCCCTTCTTCCCAACACCAACGCCACCTCCACAGACCCCGCTCTCGATACCGACTCCGAGATCCAGTCGCAAAGCGCCTCTTCCTCGCCACAGTCGCTTGCTCAGTTCCCGTTGTCGACCTTCGACAGTCTTCCCGCAGCAAGCATCCCTCGGACACCTCAAGGCGACCTGTTCAGGTTCTCGGCGCCAACTACCCAGCCAAAGGCCCAGGCCGAGGCTTTGCCTTCAGTCAACATGATGTACGCAGATTCATGGCTGGGCGAGAGCAACCAGTTCCCAGCAAGGAATAGCCATAGGAACATGCACCAGCGCGAGTCCTCGCTTTCATCGCTGGGGTCACTGGGACCGGCCTCACCCTTCTCATTCAGCTCGGCGAACCCGCATATCGCCATCAACGAGTCTGGCGAGACATATCACGGCCTCCCCATGGCCGACGACCAGACCTACCAGCTCGCCACAAAGGCCCCAAATCCAGCCACCCACGACAACTTCTACACCAACATGCCTTACTCCTCCGATTCGACATCGGTTCACAACTACGCAAATATGCTCGCTCCGCAAAGGCAGCGAACTGATCGTAGTGGATTGCTGCCTCCCCCAGATTTCCCTAGTGGCGGCTCCACCACCTCCCGTCCCGTGTCAGTGGCGAGCTCTGTCGCGAGTGACTCACCAGTCACGCCGGCCGCTCCGGAACCAGAGGAAGACAGGAGGCGAAAAGCTGGTGAGGACTATATCCTGGCCGATTTCCTGAATGTTGCCGACGCGGACACAGGCTTACCCCTTCTTAACCAAGCAGCTCTACACACCACTGTCCCCAAGCTGGACCGCACCATGACCGACATCTACAGCGACGAGTTGTACAATCCCAACTTCTCCATCACATCTATGTCGCCATCACAGCCGAGCCAGACCACAGTGTCGCCAAATCATGAGGTCTTCGCGCAAAGGTTACAGGCCGCCAACAGTCAACATCTGAGCGCCACGCAGTCGCCAGTTTCGACATCAAGAGGCCGCTCGCCTTTCAGGCAAGGTTCGCCGCTCGCACCTCAACCCGCCCACGACTTCCCTCAGCAAGCAACAAATAACATGCGCTTCAACACCGCTCAGCACTTGAGGGAGAAGAGGAAGGCAGAGCAGGATGCGGCTCAGGCCTTGCGCCAGGCCATGGCCCAACCTAGCACGAGCACAGGCACTCCACAGACCATCTCACCCAAGGATGCAATCCTGGAGTTCAACGATGGAGACAACAACAATAACTTCCCATTGTTCTCGTCTCAAGACTCGACTGGATTCGATGCAAGCCAGATGCCCAAGGCCGCACCCCAGACCCACAACTTTGGCGCTCTGTCGCTCGACACTTCGTTCGACAACTACCTCGCTTCTCAGATGTCATCAGGAATGCAGCTTCCTCAACAATATCCATTTGTTGCCAAGCACAGGCAGCAGAGCAGCCTTCCATCCGTCAGCAACGGCTCCTACTCCGTGTCCTCTCGCCTCAACTCGAGCACGTCTGCGTCACCTGTGTCTACGGCACTGGGCAGCCCCCAGAGGCCAGACGCCGTTGGCGCGGATGGCGGCACGTATACATGCACCTACCATGGCTGCACGATGAGATTCGAGTCGCCTACCCTACTTCAAAAGCACAAGCGTGAGGGTCATCGCCAGGCCCATGGTCTCAACGGTCTGCGCAGGCCGGAGGCGGTACCAGCGTCTTTCCTGAACACGCAGGCGGGACCCCACAAGTGCGAGCGTATCAACCCGAGCACTGGCAAGCCGTGCAACACGGTGTTCTCACGACCCTACGATCTTACACGGCACGAGGATACCATTCACAATGCACGGAAGCAAAAGGTCCGATGCGATGTGTGCACCGAGGAGAAGACGTTCAGCCGCGCGGACGCGCTTACCAGGCACTACCGCGTCTGCCACCCAGATCTGGAATTCCCTGGAAAGCACCGCAAGAGGGGTGGGGCTACCAGCTGAATTGCTGCGGACCGTGTTGCCTGCTCTGCGCTCTAGTGCGAACAGGCGCGTTTAACGACTCACACAACAAGAGGAACGGGCACCATGATAACGACACCCCCACCAGACACGGAGGGTGGGCTGGGCGTGGGCACGCATTGGACGGGCTCTGAGTCGATGACCGCAGCGTCGAAGGTTCTTTGACGACATTGGCGTCATGTGGTTGGAAGATGGAGGGTGGGGGGAGGCTCTTCCGCAATGCATGCTGCAGACGCCATGCCAGGCTGGGCGGCGGGGGTGCGGCCCCATCCCTGTCGCGAGGGTGCCGGGGCTCATCATCCTACGTCATCCTCTCTGCACGCGAAAGCCTTAAGGGTCCTGCGCAGGGACCAAGTGCGACTGCGCCATGACGTCACCCGAGCGCCGATCAGGGTCCTCGCTGATTTCATCCTGACCCAGCCCGCCAGACCCGACATCCGAATCCAAATTTGGGCAACCTGGCGCACCTGGGCACGACAGTCTGAAGTCATCTGCAACCCCACCGACACCATTCCACAATACCGGCATGATGTTTATGTGCCTTTTTGCACCCGCCCTGGGAATGGTGATCTGGGAATGGGACACGGGACCGGAAACCGAATCCGGCGCTGGGGCTTGAACAGGGCATCATTACCGCATGGTGCTTCTCACCCTGTCCGTTCTGCTTCCCCGTCGCGGTCTCGGCCACCGCTCCGACATACTCTGTGCCCTAACATCATCGTCGTCATAACCATCGCTACCGGCCCCAGTTTGCATAGCTTTCCGGGTGGAGTGGAACGGCATGTGCCGTACGTTTTATGCCCATCCAAAAAGAGGTCATATCACACCACCAAACAAAACCACTCTACACACACCACCGAGGCCGGTCAATTTGGCACCAGC
Source organism: Diaporthe longicolla (assembly GCA_000800745.1). Classification (NCBI taxonomy): domain Eukaryota; kingdom Fungi; phylum Ascomycota; class Sordariomycetes; order Diaporthales; family Diaporthaceae; genus Diaporthe; species Diaporthe longicolla. Next base: position 574,489 of record JUJX01000004.1, read on the forward strand.
GGGCTGGGTCACCCTTTCAACTGAAACACATCATTTCACAACACGAAAATGGGACTAAGGACGTCACCATTAATATGACCCTGTGCAATTACTTGTGTATTATACTTGGGAGGTATCACGCGGATCATTGTCAGTGTTTTAGACATTTGTGCACTTTGGTCACGCATGGCGCAACCGGGGGGGGAAACTATAGAGCAGCAGTTACTTGATTTGTTACCTTTCTATTTCATTTCTTACTGGTGTGTAATCAACGCATTTTTAACCTGTAACCAATTTCGGCTCAATCAGGTGTCATGATCGTCGGATGATTTTCTTTATTATGAACGGGGCACGGATCTCAAAAGGAAAAAACGGGCAGGGGACATAGAGAGAAAAAAGAATCGCGGCCTTCCGCGCTGCTGTGTAAAGGCAATGTCACACACGAGAGGAGTGCCTTGGCACCTCAAACTCAGATTGGGTTTTCACTATTCTACCACAGTGTTCATTGTGTTGGGCTCTCCTTGGTCAACTGGTCGCACGACATTATTCGACCGGTCAGCGTGCGTGTTCTTGGATGCGTGGCTTGAACTTTTTTTCCTTTTCCCAGTTCGGGGCCAACGGGGCAATGGTTTGTTTTCGGTGCTTTCAAAAACAAATACCCCGCGATCTGCAGCGACTATGACGACTTGCAGCAATCGGGTAACACAAGAGAGACACACACGCACCCACACAACCCCCGAAATGTGGAGGGGGGAAGGGTTTCTTTTTGGGCAGGGCAGGGTAGCGCAGGGCATGATTTCCAAGGCTTGGGGGGAGGGGGGTGTAAGGGGGGGTGCCATAGCAGGCGGGAAGTAAATTATCACTCGAGTAAGCCGGACAGGGCGAGCAGTGCAGAACAAGCGAGCGTAGCGATTCAGGGTCCTCTGGTAATTCAAAATTTGATTGGAAACTGGTGTGAAATAAACTTTTCCCTTGCCGTGTAGGACTTTTCGAAACATCGAATCCTTCCAACTCTAAATTCCCTAGCCTTGCTTATCTGTTGTTCCACTCTCATCCACTCCTCCTCACCCTGCATTCCTTCTCCCTCCCCAAACCCTTCCCTCCCTGGTCCTGACGTGTTTACAGGTCGGTGGGTGGGAGCGGTTGGGCAATCCTTGCGTTCTGTTGCTTTTGGCTTCGCATGCAATGCAGGTGTAGTTCGTGTAGTGTACAAGTTGCTTGGGGTGGATGAGGAGGTGGTGGTGTCAAGGTTGTGGAGGTGTATGTTTGCCTTACCGGCCGAGGTTTATAATGATCATGTCAGCTATACGTTATGTCAACCTGATTTTCTTGGTCCGACATGGCCTGCCAGACGGCGATTCTTGCGCAGGGATGGGCCGGCTGTTCCTGGATCACGCCTGACCTTGTCACTCGCACGTTTCTTGGCTGCTGAAAGTGAGCTTTTGATATCGTGACCTCGCAGGGTAACAGATCCACTCGGTTGACGATTTAATGATCGAACATTGGGGTTTTTTTTTTGTAGTCCAAGTTGCCCGGCCAGTCTCCGTCTGTCTATCTGGCTCTGCACCTGTCTGTGTAGTTGTTGTTGGCCTTGCTCGGCCCGGAGTATCTGCCAACATTGTACAAACTCTAACATGTACAATATGCAGTCCGTAACGGTATGAAGGAAGCCGCAGGAAATGCACTTCTCCGCTGGGGTTCCTCGTACGTCCGCCTAGTCTGAGCTAAGCTACCCATTTCCCTGCACGGCCTCCCCTACCTCACCATGATGCCGGCAAGTAACCTGGGGACAGAAAGAGTTCACCGAATTGAATCTCCAGGGGGGTGGGGAGGGCAGGCTCACAGAGAGCCCCGGAAATCATATCGTGTCTGGGAAGCCTATAACTCCAGCTTTGCCTCCCGCCTCACCCCCCAGGTTTTCTCGGCGAACAGGGCTTGCCGGCGGGCGTGTTTCGTTTCCTCTTTCCCTCGTGCACAAGTCGCATCAGGTGTCTGCCCATAATAAATCATCTTAAATACCATGTGTGTGCAAACTTGGTAACATCCTTGGGACTGGGTTCGGCATAGTTTCCATCACCCCACTTACTTGCCTCGCCCTTTGATATAATCAGAGAGTACGAACATAATAGAGTCGTCGATCCGGGGGTGGCTCAAACCTCTCGCCCCCTTCAATGCGAACGCGGGAACGGTGCTCGCTGTAAAGAAAGCTTGCTCATGTGACCGGTAAAATACCGACGTGTCCTTCCTTGCCGCCGGATGCGCCTTGCGCTGCCGCCTCACTGTGCGCTGCCGCCTCAGCGTCCATCTTGGATTTGTGTTACGCCTCGACCACCTCTCAAACCTTCGACAGAGTGAGGACCTACCTTGACAGGCAGCCCCGGGTATCAGTCCCCTGGTGATCCCAAGAACTCTTGGTTCTGCGAGTGGGGGCGGGGGGGGGGCAGAAACTATGGCCGGCTTATGTTTCCAAGGAAGTGGAGGTCAAGGCAAAATCATGCACTGTAACTGGACATGACTCCCCCGGGCGCGGATCACGTACCCATCTCAGGTTCCGTCCAGGACGGGCCAGGTTAAGCTTCTGGAGATCTCGGTTGCACAGGTCGCGTCTGTTCGACCTCGTCCAAGTTTCCAGTGGCAGCTTTCAAACCGTTGGGATGGCCTGCAATATTGTGACAAGTTATGAGTTGCCACTGGGCGAACGGTCCCATATCTGCATCATAGGGTATTTCCAGGTGATCGGGGATCATCCCATAGATGGAAACCGAAGAGACGATAACCCCAGGTTTTGATACTGACACTGGCATAAAGACGCGTAATATGAGTTGATCCGATTCTAATAAGCATATGTACCCTCTACTTTTTACGGAACCCCACAACTTTTGTAAATCTCACATGCATGCGCTCGAACTTCCGAAGTGTTCAGATCACGCGGTGCCGTTGGCCTTGAAGGCTGCCTCTGCCTCCTCGTCAGCCATGACCGCCTCTCTCGCATCTGTGTACACGGGCGAGATCCCGGTCCAGAGTTGGAACTGATATATCGTGGGTCAGCTTCGATCGAGTGCCTCGGTGAGCGAGCGCGAGGTCAAGCATGTGTACTCACCTGGTACCAACCCTGGGAGGCAAGGACTTCCAGCCCGGGTATCGTCTGCCAACCTGCTTCCTCTGCCATCGCCATGACAGCTGTGCGCCGCGGCTTGTAGGCCAGCTCCAGCATTGTCCTCTTTGGCACGTTCCTCCCACTTGCCTCATAGTCAGGGAGGTTGAGCACCTTCGAGACAATGTTGTTCATCCCTGCATCCATCGGCAAGTCGGCGGGGATGGTGCTAACAACCACCCGCGGAAGTAGCCCGGCAAAGTCCTTCTCGTCCGCGCTCGAGAGGTGCTGCACGTGGTAGTCACAGGGGAACATTGAGGCCAGCTTCGTGATGCTGGCGGCGTTGCGTGCTACGACGTAGATGGGCGAGTAGCCCAGTGAATGTAGAGCGTAGATGGACGCGCGCGTAGTCCCGCCACTTCCGATCACAACTGCAGGGCCACTTCTGGACGATGTGCGGACGCTTCCCACAACACCTGCTTGGCGGAGTGCGAACACCATGCCCATCCAGTCGGTGTTGTCACCGAGAAGGATCTGCTGACTACCGTCTTCGGACGGGGTTGGAATGATGGTGTTCACAGCACCAATAGTCTTGGCTGCGTCCGACAACTTGTCGATAAAGTTGATAATGTCGACCTTGAGTGGCCTCGTCACCGAGGCGCCGCCAAAGTTGGGGGACCTCACCAGCTCCTTCACATCCGCAGCCTGATCTGTCTCGAATCGAGAGTAGACGTGGGGCAGACCGTTGGCCTTGAAAAGGGTGTTGTGCAGAGCTGGAGACCTCGACTGGGCGATGGGCTTGCCGAAGAGGTAGAAAGCACGCTCATCCAGCTCTCCAATCAGCGTCAGAGCCTGGCGGATCTCAGCAGCAGACAGCTGGCCCGGCGCGGCCTTGAACGGGAGAGCAGGATGTGAGACAGGAGTCAGGAAGCCGTTCAGGATCCGGCTCAGCTTGCCGACAGGTCCCATATTGATGGCGATGATAGGGGTCTCGTGAGCAGCAAGCATTCGTTTCTTGAAGTTCGCCAGAGCGAAATTATCGTCCTGAGCATGCGCCACACCGACCAACTTGATGATATCACCGAACTGGAGCGCCCTGTTGTAGAATTGTATCCACGCGCCATTCTTCCAAGACAAGGTGCCCTGGGGATCATGGTGCGAGGCAATAATGCGAGAAGAGCCCTTCCGGCTCAGCACGCCTTGGATCACATCTTCCGGCCATGTCAGCTCCACATCAATGTACTCACATCCCATACGTAGTGCGACATTGTAGAGAGCTGCAGCGCCTTCGAAATCGTCATCCGGGAATTTGCCGCCTTGACTCTGGGTGCGAACCGTGAAGACGAGTGGTATCTTGGCAGCGGCCCGCAAGGTAGCCACTTGAATACCAACAAACTCAGGCGAGTAGTCCTTCAACAGATCGACCCGCAGTTCAACGGCATCTGAGCCTGCAACCACCCGAGGAATGAGCCCCAAGGAACCCGACACGTCAGGCACAGTAAGCGAGACGAAGAAGGAGTGCTTTTTGCACTTCACATTTTCGAAGTGGTCGCTGTGGCCGCACATAACAGAGATGAAGCTCCTGAAATCCGCTGGAGCCTCCCGGACGGCCGAGGAGCCGGCTGGATGAGGACTGTGGTACTTGAAATTGCTGCACTCCTCGAACCATGGCTTGCGCCGCTCGTAGACCTCGCGAATCTGCTCTGTGTAGGCGGGCCGCGACTTATCAATGAGCAGGTAGTCAATCACTTGGTCGGTGTTTCGGTGCACCTGGAGGACGTATCCGCCGTTGCTCTTGTAGGAGATCAGCATCTGCCGGGCCTCATCGCTCTCGACAATGCCGCCACCACAAGAGAAAACGTGGCCGTGGGCTTGGTTCGTCATTACGTCCTGGAGGAGATCCAGCTCTGCCTTTCGGAAGCCCTCCCAGCCAAGATCTCCACGGATCATCTCGGGGATGGTTTGGCCTATTCTCCGTTCCAGCTCCTCGTCGAGGTCGATGAACTTTCTTTTCAGGGTCTTCGCCAACCAGCCTCCCGCGGTGGTCTTACCAGCGCCTCTCATGCCGATCAGGAAGATCGAGCGGTCTGATCGGGGCTTGGGTGCTTGCTCATGGTGCGTGTGTTCTGACGTGGGCTCTTCGCCATTAAGAATGACCTTGAAAGACTCGGACAGAACATCCCACCAGCCGGGCCAGGTCTTTCCTGTGCACTCGCGCTCCAGGATGAGTACGGGGCGTGGCGTGACCACAGAGAGCACACTGAAACTCATTGCGACACGGTGGTCATCGTAACAGTAGATCCCATTAACAGGCTCCGTCAGACTTTGGTAGGGACGGCCAATGACCTCGATGCCGTCCTCGAGCTCGTTGCATTGTACACCGAACTTCGCGAGCTGGTCCTTCATCGCAGCGATGCGGTTGCACTCCTTGACCCTCTGGTTGGCAATTCCAGTGATTCTGGTAGTGCCGTCGGCGACAGCAGCAAGTACGGAGGCAGTCAAGAAGGCATCCGTCATGGGCTCCATATCCACGTGTGGGATCGCCTTCAGTTGCCCAATTGGCGGGCCAGTCACCGTTGTCGTGTAATCCGTCTGCTTCACAGTGGCTCCCATTGCCTCGAGCACCTCTACGGCGAACCGCGAGTCGCCTTGCAACGATTTCGATCCGATGTTTGGAACCGTGCAAGTGGTGCCAGTGATGGCGGCAATGGCCAGAGGATAAGTAGCCGAGCTTGCATCGCTCTCGATCTCATACTCTGCCGGGTTCTGGTAGGTGCCCTTCGGTATGTGGTAGGTGTTTTCTTCCGTGGCAGACCGTTCGACTTGTACGCCAAAAGCAGCCATCATTGAGATGGTCATGTCGATGTAGGGCTGTGAGATGGGCTTGCCTCCCACAAGCTTCAGAGTGACTGGGTTCTTGGCGTACGGGGCTGTCATGAGAAGCGACGAGACGTACTGAGAGGAGACGGTGGCTGCAAGCTCAATGACGCCGCCTTCGAAGCCGCCGGCAGCATCAACCTGGACAGGCAAGCTGCCTTCCCGGTTGAGGTACTTGACCTCGACACCATTGGCACGCATGGAATCAACCAATGGTCCGATAGGCCTTTGTTGCATCCGCGCGTTGCCGGTCAAGACCGTGGAAGAAACGGAAGATGGCGAAGCCAACGAAGCCACGCTCGTCAAGAAGCGCGATGCTGTTCCTGCGTTACCGAGGTACAGAGGCTCCTGGCTTGCCTCAAGCCTTCCGCCCTTGCCCTTGACAATGAGGATCTCACCACCATCCTCCCAAGAGTAGGTGGCTCCGTTCAGAGCCGAGACTGCAGACAGCATGTACTCAACATCATCTGAGCGCAGGAGGTTCTTGATGCGCACTTCTCCCTCACCCAAAGCAGCCAATACGAGCGCCCGGTTCGAGATGCTCTTGGAACCGGGAGGGGTCACACTGATGGTCAGACCCTTAGGAACGCCAGGCGTGACACGGATGGCTGGTGTGAGGACGACGCGGATGTTACGGTCGTCAACCACGCTTGCCTTGGGCTCGTGGCATTTGCCGATTTCGGACAGAAGGACGATCTTCTTGTTGGTTCCGTGGTTCTTCTTGTCAACGGCCATCTTGTCCAGCAACACGTCCACGGGACATTTCTTTCCGGCCGACAGCCGAACAATTCGCTGGTCCTTCAGCGAGGTTGGCAGCTCATAACTCGCAATGCACTTGACGAGACGAGCGACGGCGGCCGGGCGCAGGACGCCAAGGAAGCGGGCAAGCTCTGCCTCTTTGACCATGCCGATGGCCACGGCCTCACCGTGGAGGACCTGGGGTGTGAGGATGGCCTCGTAAGCGTGGCCAATGGAATGTCCAAAGTTGAGGATGTTTCGCAGGCCGCCTTCCCTCTCATCGGCAGAGACGACCTCGGCCTTGGTGCGGGCGGACCCAAGCACGATCCTCTTGAGGATATGGCGGATGGGGGCCAACCGGTTGTTTGCCTTTGACTTGACAGCCTCAAGAATGGTAGGAGCATTCTGCTCGAGGGCTGTAAACTCGGTCTCGTCCCAGATGGCAGCCGTCTTCACAACCTCGGCCATGCCATTTATGAACTCCCGAACAGGCAGGGTCTCGAGGAAGGCCAGGTCAATGTAGACGCGGCTGGGCTGCCAGAAGGCGCCGATCAGGTTCTTGCCCAAGGGAGTGTCAATGGCAGTCTTGCCGCCAATGGACGAGTCGACCATGGCGAGTAGAGTGGTGGGGACCTGGACAAACTTGACGCCGCGCATGAAGGTAGCGGCGACGTAACCGATCATGTCGCCAATGACTCCTCCGCCGAGGGCAATGACAATGATGTCCCTTGTGCACTTCTGGGACAGCATCCAGTCCTCGATCTCGGCCTTTGTCTCCCTGCCCTTGGAGCTCTCGCCGGGGGGTATCGCGTAGGTGAGGAGGCGCACATTGCCGGCATTCTTGGAGGCAACGGCGGCCTCGAAGGTCTTCTGGAAAGAAGGCACATAGAGAGGGAATAGATTTGTGTCGGTGATGAGGACGTAGGTGGCCGAGGGGGTGTTCTCGAGGAGGTCGTTGGCGACAAAGTCGTTCAACAGGCCGTAGTTGATTATGATGTCCTCCTTGCCCAGGATTGGGATCCGCGTCGGGCTGGAGGAGGCGTCGCTCGCGGTGCCGTTGGCCGTGCCATTTGCGGTGCCATTGACGGCGGCCATTGTGGCGTGAGGGTGGGATCAGCTGCCCGCAGCTTGTTCAGCTCAAGTTCCAGTCGGGCAGGAGAGGGCAGGGCAAGACAGAGCAGATGAGAGCAGGAAGCGGGAGGAGGTGGTGAAGTGGTGAAGTGGTGAAGTGGTGAAGAGAGTGACTACAATTAGGTGCCGATCGCTTCTCAATGGCGTCCAACGGTTGTAGAAGGAAGGGATGGAAGGGGACTGCGGAAGATGAGCACAGCGACCCAAGATCACATCAGACGAGGTGTTCTTGAGAGGGAAGAGTGAAGCTGTGGACTGACCGGTCTGCCTATGTACTGAGCGGGTACTGGGCAGTCTGATGGCTAGTATGTGCCCACGGTGGCTCAATTGTGTTTGCGGTGACTCCTCTGACACCTTTGCGATGACTCTTGCAGGGCTGTCGGTTGAGTAATACCCCCAGCAACAGCGCAGCTAAGCTCCACCGTGATCGGACGGCCGACCGGGTCTCTGTGTGGGCAGTACTTTTTTTTTCTCTCTCCCTCCTAGCCTTGCATGATGCAGGGGTCGCTAGCACTACCGGAGGGTAGTCCCCCACCTGCCAAATCTGTCGACTGTCGACCTATTAAGCGTGCCCGCAGTCCGGGGGATAATAGCCTCGCCTATGTGCTACTTATTATCATGTGCAACTGTAGTGGTCAACACGTTTCCATCCCTCTGGCGATATGTACGTATATTGTCACTTACACGGATACAGCGTGTGAAGATGGTCAGATACCTCGTCCGGCCTCCCCACTGCCCAAGGTTTTTGTTTTCAATGCATGTGTTCTCGACAGCACAGTGTAACCCTCCTTGAGCCTGCAATGCGACGGGCCACTCACCAGTCGACACCAGCAGCGAACTTGTCCCGGCCCGAGCTATCAATCCCACTCTCCACCCACCCATATCTTGACGGTTCCCTCTCAACCCGCTACTGCAGGCACAGACGGGCAGCATGCGGGACGAGCTAGGCAAACTACTCAGCAATGCCATGCGCTCTCCCGTATAAGCTTCGCCCGTCCGCACTTGTGATGCCCAGCAATTACTCGTGCTATCGAGCAGGTCCAACATATGCCTTTGATAGACTTACTCTGCACAGCCCTCTCTTGCTCTGGCCTATGACTTGAGTGCGAACTTCATAATCCCACCTGTTCTGCTGGCCATGACTCAAATGCGATCGCAGTCAAATCCCACGGCTCTGGTAACGCTGCCTAGTCGTCCATTCTCGTCATCTAATGTTTATTGAACACCACCTGGGCACCACTTTTACCGGCGTCGCTCCCCCGCTCAACATATTCTTGATTTTGCCTCGTCCTTGAAATAAAGTCTTGCTTCGTAGTCTTCGTTTCTAAACAGTATGCTAGTAGCCGAGTTAGCAGTCTCCCGTTAACGTCGTCTCTCACGCTCGGTTTAGTGATACATCCGTCCTCGTCATCCTGCAAGACCCATAACTTCCAGCAAGGCCACGATCGGGCACTGGTCGAGTTCGTAATCAAAAAGGCCCTGGCTGGGAAATGGCAGGTTCATAAAGTTGACCCCTTACTAGGACGCACAACCTTATTGGCATCTCAGATAAGGTGTCTGGACACTGCGACACGAATTTTGCCCTTACTCAGATCTATCTATCACCGATCTCGCGTACACCGTGATGGACAAGTGCGACGTACACTAACCTTTATTCTACAGCGATGCTTGAGTAGTAGTAGACCGCAAGACCACCTGTCACACACCATCATGGCTGTGTTCATATGGCGTTTACTCAAGGCAGTCCACCTAGATGGCGGTGAAACATCATGACGGAGTGCCGTGTGTTGCCTGATCAACTATCCGGTTTGGTGCACAATCGGGAGTGTAGAACAGAGTCATGGGCGGTCTGCTCCCTTATTACGGAGCAATATACCTATCTTGCCATTCCAGGTATCTCGATGAACCAGTCGACGGATGTAGATAATCAACCAGTATGTAAACTTTAAGGAACAGATCCTCGTAGACGACCTAGAGACTTCTACGAAGGATGCAATATAGCTCATTTCTCGAGCGCGATTCAGCTTTGTCGGACCGCAGATGTCACTCAATCCCCTGTCGCGTATCTCACTAATTGGCTGATTCATTTCGTTGTACCAGACTCCCTCCCATAGGACTATGCCGCTTGAATGTGCCTCCCTTCTTCGATAACAGCAACGTGGAGGTAGTCATTCCTATTTCTTCATGTCTCCCAACATAAGACAACCATTCACTCCCAGCTCGCCTAGAACCCAAAATTATCCAATAGGGAACCCGCATCTGGTTCCTCAAACATCGTTGGCGGCGGCTGCGGCCTCTTCTTCTCACCGGTAGGCGATAGTAAGCCTCCCATGTTCATTTCCCCTGGTCCATTACCGGATATTGGCGACACGGGTAGATCCTGTACAACTAGCGAGCTGCGGCGCTTGAGCAGCTTCAGCGGGTTGACCTCCCCGCCGAGCTCCGGCTTCAGGCTCGCCCCGGGTAGGAGGAACTCCCAGTTGCGGACCAGGTCCAGGCCGAGCAGGTCGCAGCCCATCCGGTCGTAAAGCCTGGCGTTGTGTAGCACAAACTGCCACTCTACCTTTGGCGTCACCTTGGACGCGCCCCGCAGGGTCTGCAGCGTCTTCTGCCGCAGCTGTGCATACAGCACTATCAGGGCTGGGTCGTCTGTCAGGAAGAGCTTCGAGTTCAGATTCGGCGTGATAGGTGTCTCGACTAGTGTGTACACAGGCGTCTGCACCGCATGTTAGCACATTGATGCCATGTCTCGCCTGATAAAACGGAAATGAACTCACGATGAGAGCGCGCACCGCCATGTCCCTGCGGTGGAGCATCCAAAATGCCCATGATGCCAGCCAGCGGTTGCCTTCTTGAGCGGCGATGTTGAGCACCTCCTCTTCCAGCAGCTTGCGCAGCACTGGACCCTGGTCACCCTCGTACACCCGAGTGATAGCGATGGCTAGCTGCAGATCCTTGAGCTGATTCAGACAGACGTTCACAGCATCTTGCAGCCTATCGGCAAGCAGGAAGAAGGCCGCACTGTATTCTGCCCAGTATGTTAGCTGAAAAGAAGCAGGGCCAGAAATGCTCATGGAACACCCACCAAATCGCCGTTTGCTAAGTAGCGCATAGGCATTTTTCAGCGCTGAAGTCCTCCATTTTGGATCATCAAAGTTGTTCGCAAGCAGCCTTTGCGTGCCAGCTTGCTCTCGGTTCCAAGACGCCATGCGCCACAGACCCTGGAGTACCGTTTTCTTTCGTAACGCCAGGTAATAGAGACTGCAGTCCACGGGGTTCTTCACTTCGTTCTTGGTGTATTCATTGCGAGCAATCACCTCGAATTGTGCTTTCTGTTGCGGGACGTCAGTGAGTTGACATTTCTGCTGCTGCGAAGACCAACTTACCACCGCCGCATTGTCTGTGAGCCACATGAACATGCCACTCTCGCGGGCATGTTCCCAAAGGAGACCTCCTTGGTGTTGCCGCGCCACAAAGTCGGTCAGCATGTCCTGGCTGGTAGAATGGTATGCCCAGTTGATCTCCCTCCACGACATGGTTACTTCGTTAGTCCGTCGTTTTCGGAGGCTATGTTGTCTGTAGTATATCATGAACCTCGCGCCATTCTCATCCATTGATCGGCGGTGTTTCTCCACCATGCCAATACACTCAATCATGTCCACAAGCTGAATCTGCTCATGACTTGACATTTGAGGCAAGGCAATATTCATGAGCTTCTCATTGATGGTTTGAGCCACGTCCTCACTGAATACTTCATCGTCATCGTCCGGTAATGTACGGTCGCCAAAATAAGAGCGCGTCTCCTTGCCTGGCGTGAACGCGGCTCTTGATTTGTCGATGTAGAACTCGTCCAGATCCAGTCCTAGGTAGTCGTCAAACTCATCCCCTTCAACCCAAAACTTGAGTGTCTTGTAAAGTGCCATGAGAATCCGCTGTACAGCCACAACTTTCCCAGCGAGCATGCATTGACTGAGAAACTGTGGGTGAAACACAGGAAGGGGACCATTGAGTCGTTGTACAATGTCGAATAGATCCCATTTGCGATCTTTTGTATGTGGGAGGGCCACATCTTTGGCAAGCGTGTGGGAGGCATCGAATTTGCGGTCGTTCACGAAAAGTTGGTTGCCGGCCCCAATGACGAGGTTCCCATCGCCCAGCCAGGTCGAGTCACCAATGGGGTGCGGTGTGAAATCTCGAATGTTGATTTCTCGTACCGGGGCCCACGCCGGACCCTTGTTCAGGTAGTCAAATCGCATCTGGGAGAGTAGTAGAACACGAGATGGAAATCCGACAGCCAGGATAGACTGAAGGTCCGGCGTCGATGTCCAATCCAAGTCCTGAATCGCGTTCTGTGCTTCGAACTGCTGATTGTATTCGAGCTGCGCACCGCGGATGTCCCAGATTGTGACAGAACTTCTACTGGAGTTGACCAATGCCGCCTTCTTCATGGTGCTGCCACTAGCGAGTGCGGGTTCTGAAATACCTGTTTCCATTGAAGCGGTTGACAGCCAGTCCACTTTATCATCACCCACTCGAGCCGTCCAGAACTCGACGCGGCCAGTATGCGTGTAAGAAATGGCCACATCGCGTGCAAATACGTCAAGAAATCCTTGTACCATGGGGGCAGAACCTGCTGGGTCCACGGGGAGAACATAGGACAGGTCACCGGCATCCTTCAGTTCGAACCTGTGGAATTCCTGAATTGACGGAGACTGATGCCCATTTGCACCGCCGTTGCTTTTGACTCCATTTGTCGTGGACGAATCGTAAGTAGGGAGTTTGATTTCCCACACTAAACCCTTCTTTTCCGAGGTGATGGTGCCAATATGCACCACAGTCGATTGCTCAGCAGTTCTTCTGGGAAGAACCAGCAGACACAGGGGTTTTCCGGGTATTTTGTATGCGACCTCAGCGACCAGAGACGGAGTGAGTTGCCTACAATCCCAGACGGCCAATCTGTCGTGGTGCAGGAAGACAACGAAACGACCCTTCCGTATGACTGCTATACGGTGAATGTGGTCCTTTGAAGATATTGTGCTTTGCCGTGTGAGCTTTGTCTTTTCGGTAAAGAGAGGATGCTTCCACACGATGGCTTCTCCTCCACTAGTCCTTGAGACCACCGACCTGCCACTGTAATTTCTGACTGTTTTCGCAATAGCCGCCGAATGACCTGTCCATACGCATCTGGGCCTGATCCGACTCTTATCCACAACAGGGTCGAGAAGACGCGGGGAATTGGCCTCGAAAATCGCAATCCTGCCATCGAAAAAGTGGAAAAGGAAATTCAAACGCCCGTCAGGTTTGTTGCAGTATGCATGTATTTCGACGTGTGATGAAGCTGCTGGCGAGGCGCCTCTCAGGAAATCGAATTCGCTCGAAGATATATCCACCACCAATGGAACAATACTTGGCTCATCTGGTTTTGACTTCAAACGCGACTTGGGCCATACGTTCTCCATTGCCCAGGCAGACATTTTTCCGTGCCCATCAAAAGTGATGCAAATCTCAGGGTTCCGGTTCGCAAGCTCCACGGCATTGACCAGCGGCCCATCTCCTTTGCCATACTCAGAGGGCCCCTCCTGCACCGCCGTCTCAGTGGCGGCTGAGAAATCCCTCCCGTGAACAATTACAGCCCATTGAAGACTTGGCCCAGGCGTCGAGGCAGCAAGATCAACCTTTCCCCAGAGCTGCAACTGCTGATGGCTGTGATTGTCCGAGCCAGTCCAGATCCGAAGCACATTGTCGATGCAAAAGGTATAGAGAACATTGTCAACGGTCTGATCAATGTGATGGGGCTTGCGCCACTGTAGGCTCGTAACAGCGAGAGGATGGGACAGGTACATAAAGTCGAAGCGAACCTCGTCCGACACGTAACTGAGCCGCCGCCATACTTTCACAAGCCGGTCGTGATAGCCCACAGAGGCAACATAAGCCGAGTCGTAAGACAGGTTTGCGTATTTGACAGGACTTGGTAGACTCTTGCGCCAGGTGCAGGCTAATTCGGGAGTTGTCTGATGTAATGTCAAGGCGGATCGAGACACGAGTATTTCCTCGGAGCCGCCCCATGACAGGGCCATTGCGTGTTGGGCGCCATCGTGTCTTTGCTCGTCGTCAACGTCCGGGGAGAAGGATGCTTCCAGCGCCCATTTCAACACGGCATCTTCGTGTGCGAACGGTCTGTATATCCGGACAGTACGGTCGGTGCACACGGCTATCTTTCCGGAAGATTCGTCTAATGCGACAGCTTCGAGGTGTGTTTCGTCGTCATCGTAGATGGTCTGCAGGAGGGTTTCGTGGTCGGACAGGATTGCAATAGCATTGCCGCTTATGTACGCCTGGGTAAAGCTTTTAGCACATTACGCAAGGATTACGAGAGCTGAGGCCCACCACTCACGATGATGCGCCTCGATTTCCAGAAGCCAGTAGCTAGAGCTTGAAGCCTGGCTTCTGGCTTTCCTGGTAGGACCACCTTCATGCTACCAGGGCCGCGCGACGTGAGCAAACATAGCAGGGAAACGGACAAGTATTGGAAAAGGACAAAACGCGAGTCGGCAAGATCCGGGGCGCTCCTCCTCTTCTTAGAAGAGACCTGCAGCAAACGAGTGAGGAGAAACGCAGACCGAAACCCGCGATAACGATGATGTTGTAGTCTAACGAGGATCTGACTTGGAGCTCAGAACAGCTCGCGTCATTCAACGGGTTGCACCTGACGGTACAGGGATAGGCTGGCACTAGAGTCACCGGTGTTGCAGGGACCCACTGGGGGACTTACAGGGGTCATCTATAGGCTCGGCCGCCCGAAAGACCCGTGGTACTGCATACCCGTCATCACGCCAGGCATTTATACATGGAAGGGGTTATGCCACAGCAGGTCATTGCTGTACTGAAACATTGCAGCTATGGCTTCAAAATTTTGTGAGTGGTGATAAGTGGTTCCCCTTGTAGAAAAAACGCAATTTCGCGGTCTTCTTCAGAGTTGTCAGAGTTGTCAGAGTTGTCAACGACCACCAAGAGCCACTATGTAGAAACTCTCGTAGAGCGTCTTCAGATCTGCGTCTTGCCAAATGCTTGACCTCTTGACTTATTCGGCGAGGCTCGTGGACCATATCGATGTCGGAAATTCGACCTCGGATGAAGCCTCTAGCGAGCCAGCGCTATCTTTCTGCCAGACGTCGGCGCCCCGGTGGCTCTGGACGACGAGCCTCCCGAGTACCAGTATCCTTTGGCGTTGGCATCATGATTTTGGGAACACATTAATGTTGCCATTATCATCATACTTGGCCTCTGTTCCGGATGTTTAGCACTGTGTCTCCGCAAATTCTCGATGCAGGCAGCGTGAAGGCACGAAGTCACT
Source organism: Diaporthe longicolla (assembly GCA_000800745.1). Lineage (NCBI taxonomy): Eukaryota > Fungi > Ascomycota > Sordariomycetes > Diaporthales > Diaporthaceae > Diaporthe > Diaporthe longicolla. Next base: position 589,662 of record JUJX01000004.1, read on the forward strand.
CACTGAAGAACGTGTAGCTTAGCGTGACCGTCTCGATGCCCTTCATGTTGAGGTCCGTCAACATGTCCGGATCCAGGTAGAAGAAGACAGGCATGTCCACGGTCTCGCCCGCATTAAGCCTCTGCTCCTCAAAGCAGAAGCATTGGATCTTGCTGAAGTACGGTGCCACCTGCGCTGGCGTTACGCTGTACGTCGCCACGCCTATTATGTCCTTGTCGCTCGTGTTCGTCGCAGTGTAAAAGGCGAGGGCCGTCTCGCCCGGGAGGACTCGCACCTCGCGCTGCTGCGGTGTGAACTTCCATGGCAGGACGTCGGACACGGACGCATTGAAGGTGACGCGGAGGCGCTTGGCACCTTCGACTGGTACAAGTCGTGATGCAAGGTCTTCCTCGGAGCCGGATCCGCCGCCGTGGCCCGGCGCGCGGACGGGTTGTCCACCCCAACCGGTGGTTTGGCAGATCTGTTGAGGTCAGCTTTTGCTTCAGCGGCGATGGGGCACACGACGCACCATCTTGTACATGGGCACCGATCCGTAGGAAAGCGCAACCGTGCCCAGGATGATGCTCAGCGTGTAGAACCTGTTGGACAAATCCTCCATGTCAGCACCAAGTCTCTGTCCCCGCGACGAAATCAGCGATCGCGCACATTGTTGTCCGATTCCTCCGCCTGTACACCTCGCGCGCCTGCTCCATGCTCGGCGAGATGTGAGGGGCTCTTGCCCTGTGCGCGGTGTTTTTGGCCTCGGTCGCATAGTTGCGCAGAAGCTGTCGGCAGCTCGAGATCGGCAGGTCAGATGCAGGTCGGGCTCGGGGACCGGCACAAGCTGGGCGCGACAGCGCCGCGGCCAAGCTTCGTAGCTTCCATGTTGCACCTCGGAAGCTGGACATTGTTGTCATAACATGGTCGAGTTGTGGGTTTGCAAAGTCGAACGGTTCGCAGGGTGGACGAGATCCATTACAGCATGATGCCGCCCCGAACCCTGGGAGCTGGGCGCGGGAGCCACCTAGCACGCTTGAGCAAGGATGTCATTAAGAATTGGGTGTGAAAGTGTTGCCTGCTTAGTAGCACAACGAACAATGCCGAGCTTCATATTCATGGCTGGCAATGCATTACTAAGTCATGATCGTTCATCATTACTGTCCCTTGAACTTTCCCAAATGCCCGTTTATGTGACCGACAGCCCTCTTCTCAACAGAGTTCAACAGTGCCACAACCCGCTCCAATGGCAACACCATAAAGAAATGCATCAACAAGATGATCAGCCTCACAAAGTGATCCGTCAGCCCCAGTACTGGCGCTCTGCCTCGGCTGTATGTTGAATCGACGAATTCAAAGGGTAACCGGGCACCAAGGTGGTCCTTAGCTACCCGCAACCCGCTGCTAAACCCATCCTCGTGGAATCCGTACTTGGTCCACGCTCCCGCGTAGCTAATTCCCCGTCGGTTCTGAATCTTTGGGAGCAGGGCCTGCGCACGCACCGATTCTCCGTTATAGAGAGGGTGCGCATACTCATACCGGCCTTGAACAGTCTTGGGATCGGGCTCATGTAGAGGATTAAGGGTAACAAGGACGTCGCCGAAAGTTGAGGGAGGAATGTGCTGCAGGATATTCATATTATATGTGAGTGAGACCTGGTCGATGTTGGATTTTCCTGACCAGGGAGACGACAAGGTCATGTAGTTCCAGCTTGACCAGGCCCTGCGAGAGCCAGGCATGTGCGTGAGATCAGAATGGAGGACTGCTGTATTTTTGGAGGTTTTAAACTTGCTCATGATGGATCTCTCTTCGGCGGTTGCGGTGTCCTTGATGATTTCATAAGCCTGGTCGCCGTGTGTTGCAAGGATAACATGGTCGTAAACCTCACTTTTGCCGTCATGCAAGTGAACCCTTACTCGCCCATCTCTCTCGTTCGTAACTGACTTCACGGGTGTGTTCAGGAATAAGTGGTTGGGCGGGAAACCCTTCATCACAGCATCGATGTAGCTCTGGGAGCCCTCTTTGATGGTGAGCCACGCAGGTCGAGTGGCTATCGTAGAAAGCAGGTGATGGTTCCAGAGGAAGCGCACTAGAGTGACAGCAGGAAACTCCAGTGTGCATTTGTCGGGGCTCGTGCTCCAGACCGCAGCGGTCATGGGAATGAGGTAGTCGTCACGGAAAGCATCCGAGTAACCCTCCCTCAAAAGGTATTCCCCAATAGTTTCCTCAACTTTGGCGAACTTTGGTGTGTGTCTACCATTGCCGTTGCCGTTACCGTTGACCTGATATGCCGTCGTGCGTTGCTCATCATCCTCTGCTAGCAGATCCAGAGCAAATTGGTTGAATCGGACAATGTCAAAGATCATGCGCCACATCCTGGGAGAGAAAATGTGCCTCCTCTGGGTGAAGACGGAGTCCAGACTGGTTCCGGCCCATTCAAAGAGACCGTGATCGCGAGACACACCAAAGGTCATTTCCGTTGGCTCAGTCTGCACGTCAACCTTATCGAGAAAATTAATGAAGTTCGCTGCCGAGGCCCATTAGTCTCAACTGTGCAGTGCAGAGGGCAATGACGGACGTAAGGACTCACGATATGTCGCCGTATTCATCACAATGAAACCAGTATCAACCGCCGTTTTGTACTTCCCGCTAGTCCACGGCACGGTGTTCGTGTGGCCGCCGAGGCGCTCGGCGGCCTCATACACGTAGACATCGTGGGGTGTGCGGTTGAGGGCCCAGAGGGCTGCTATGCCGGCACAGCCGCTGCCCACGATGGCCACCTTCTTCCTAGAGACTGAGTTAGGCCGGCTCATGGGATATGACTGTGACGAATGTGAATGGAGCTATGTCCGGATCTCAAGTTGGGTCTCAGCCCCCGCAGACCTCGAGCGTACCCGATGGCTCTAATCCAGGTGCTGGACGGGGGCATTCGTCACGAGACTCTGCAGATGGGGTGGCATTCCAGTGCAACCAGCCGAACACAGGGAATTATGATGGTTGCGGCGAAAGAGCTGACCGGGTTGCCCAGCTCAGCGAAAACATATGCATGAAGAGACAAGAGTCAAGTCATGACGCACATGCGGCTGCTCAGCAAGTGGGAGTGCAGACGGCGTTTTATCAAGGCGAGAACAGCTCAGGGAACAGCGTTCTGGCGTGTTGCAGGTCGCCGCCATGACGCTACTTTCTTAGTCAAGCTCCTTGAGCTGGGCCGATGAGAGCTGAACGTGCGGGAAACGGTCGGGGAAGGGGCATGTGAGACGGCTGGCAACTTACTCTGCAGCCATCTTTGCACCTAGTGGCGTAAGGAGTTGGCTCGGCACTTGATCTGTATGTATGTATGTATGTATGTATGTATGTAGTACAGGCCGACGGGGAGTAGGGACGAAGCCTACTGGTCACAGAAGCAAATGTGCAGTTGCCTCAAGAGTAGATGACCGGGAATGCATGTGAGAGTCGAAGGAGAGACGGTACTTTAAGAGTCCGAGCCAATCCAGCTGGGGTCAAATTGAGCCGCACCAAGTCTATGAGGTAGTCTATCAAGGGAGATGGATGAAACGGGAGCCACCTGGGGCTGGTCAACACGGCCTCGGAGCCGGACGAACCGGGGTCGCAGCGAGAAAGGTAAGGTCGCGCGACAGAAGCGACCGCGTTGCCATCCACGCTGGGTTATGCTGAGCAAGGCACGTGGCTGCACTGCACCCGCAACTCGTACCAATAGACCAGCCTGTTGCCAAACACCATCTACTGATTTGAAAATTGGCCTACCTATGTGCCTAGGTAGTCCTGGAGTAGACCATCTGGCTTGACAGCCGCAGGGCTTGATGCCACGAAGATGTCGAGACCCAACGGGATCGAATACTCAGGGAGGAGCGAGCATATTCAATTCTTAGGAGCGCCGAATTTTAATCTGCCCGGATTATTTCAACTCGACATTCATCTGTGTCCCAAAGAACACGAACGTCGAGCCTTATTTCTGCACCGGGGTGTTCAACTTTCTATGAAGAGAAAAAGAAGAGAGAGGAAAAAGGGATTGCAAAACTCGACCAGGCCTGATATAGCATTTTTCCCTGGGATAGTAGCTCCAACGCTCATTGGCTGAGACATCTGGACTCGACCGGCTTGCCCCACCTGGCCAGCCCATCTCAATCGTCACGTACCCCGGCACCCCGACCCTTACCCTCGAGAGTCACCTACCCAATGAACCACCCCCTGAGCGTACCTTCCAGGCACGGGCGGTGCACTGCTGACGCACTTCCCAGACCGGGACCCCCAACCGACCACGAGGCGATAGTCTAAGGCGTAACACCCGTTTTCGACATCAACCTAATCAAGGTAGAGTCACCTGCCGGCTGCATCATCATCCTCCACAATCACGAACTGATAATTTTCTCATCGTCCTCAGTCTTTAACGATACGATACCTCGCACCTTGCTTGCCTCCACACTGCCTCACGGCCAACGGGTGGACTCGCCGCTTCCGCCCCCTTCCGCTTCCGCACTCGCTGCCGTTCCTCTCCCATCATGTCGAATCCTCTCGACACCGACGCCGGGTCGGAGCTCTTCGAGAGCTACTCTGCCGAGTTCAGGCTCGTGCAGGCCGACCTGCAGCAGAAGCTGGACCAGATACCAGAATTGAGCGGTGAGCCGCGAAAGGCCGCCATCAGCCAGGCCGAGCGGGCACTCGAAGAGGCAGAAGAACTGGTTAGTACCCGTCCCCATCGAACCGGTGCCCCTAGAGCTTCGGCATGAACAGATACACACAGACAGTGAGACAGGAAGACACACAAGGAGGACAATGAGCTGACCTGTCGTCTCTTGAAAATCGCAGCTCGGACAGATGCAGCTCGAAAAGCAGAACATACCCACCTCAGCCCGCACAAAGGCCAACCAGCGCTTCCGCGACATGCAGACGACCATCGACCAGTCCCAACGGAAGCTGCGCACCCTCGCCGAGGACCGGTCCGCCCTGTTCGGCAGCCGCGAGCGCTACTCGGACGACCCCAACGACGTGCAGCTCGAGCAGCGCCAGCAGCTGCTGCGCGGCTCCGACAGGCTCGACCGTAGCACCCAGCGCCTCAAGGCCTCCCAGAGGCTGGCCAACGAGACCGAGGCCATCGGTGCCTCCACCCTCGCCGACCTGCACCGCCAGCGCGAGACCATCCAGCATACTAACGACACCCTGCTGGACTCGGAGGGCTACGTCGACCGGAGCGTCAAGACGCTGAGGGGGATGGCGCGTAGGTACTGTGGCACTCCTAGATAACCCATTCTGGATTAGGATCCCTCAGCATGCTAACAGTGGATTCGCAGGATGGCTACAAATCGGGTGATCACAATCGCCATCATCACGATTCTGGTTCTTTTGATTGTCGCGGTGATTTTCAGCAAGTTTCGGTAAGCAAGCGAGCGGGGTTACAAACTGCCTGGCTGGGCACAAATGGCTAGGTCGAGGCGTTACATGAAGGCGTTTGCTTGGTACAGTGTGGTTGTATGATATCTAAATGTAAATGCGAACAATAGCTGTGAGGATGCAGCCGGACTGTAGCAGTATCGGAATGAACAAGGATATGACTTTTGATTCGGTTGTCTCACAAAACGCCGGTACTTGTAAAGCAACTTCCTATGGCGACATTATGCAGTCCTAGATCACAACGAGTAGGAAGGCCGCCTTTGTGCCTGATATGGCGGGCCTCATACCCCAGGGAAGGGGACATGTTCACCTGCGTCCTCCCCTGGACTTCATCACCCTGCCGTTGGAGGGCGGGCCCCGCCGCTTGTCTTCACCCAGTCCTCTCCGCCCTGCTGCGATGCCCTTGCCAGACCTGTTTCCACGGGCATGAGCACCTCCACGTTGGGGCCTGCCGTTGCCCTTGCTTATCTTCGACTTGATAGCGACCGCATCATTGTCATCGACATCCATGCCATCTTCATCGTCATTGTCATCCTGGCCCTTCTTGTTCGACCACTTGAGCTTACCGCGCAGGCCCTTCTTCGGGGCGTCCTTGCCCTTGAGCGCGGAGACGTAAGCGTTGATACCGCTCTCCCCAGCCGGGGCGGCATCGATGTCCATATCGTCGTCACCCGCCTTCTCCTCGCCGAGGATGAGCTTGCCGTCGAGGTCGACCTTCGCCTTCGACTTGGTTGGACCGCGCATCTTGACCGGCTTCGTCGACGAGATGCTGGCCAACGCCCCGCGGTCGAGCAGATCAAGCGGCTCGTCCTCGTCCTCAACGATATAGGCCTTGCCCTTCAGCTGCTTGCCCTTCTTACCCCTAGGTGCCGGCTCGTCGTCAGACTCGTCTGAGTCGGCCTCATCGTCACTACTGCTGTAAAGAGCCTTATCAAACTCGCTGTCGAAGGTTCTCCTGCCTCGCCTTGGCCCGTCAGCCTCCTCACCATCTTCCTTGGCGGCGTCCTTCTGCCTCTTGCTCCGTTCCTTCGTCTTGCGGATGTTGTTGACGAGCTTCCGGTCTTCTTCTGGGCAGTTCTTGTTCACACTCTCGAATCCGAATCTGCGCATCATCCGCTCTAGAATGTGCTTGACCTTTGCACGGAAGTGACCCTTGTGTTCGTGACTCCAGACCATAAGGTTAGGAATAAGGGTGCCCAGTCTTGGCTCCACTAGTTCCTTAGGAAGGCTGATCACACACACTTTGACGAAGCCAAGGACACTCTTTACTATCTCACGGTTGTTCGACGTCAAGAACAAGTCCATAGTCTGGACGATCTCGGCGAGGGTCTCGGGGCTCAAAGACTCCTTGAAGTCGTAGAGAATGCGGCTGATTGCGGTGATGGACGCGGATATCATGTGCGGCGTGCTACCAGCAAGGCCGGCGCTCACCATGGTGAAGAACTCTTCAATGTTCGCGGTTGCCGAAGGGGCATCATTGGGCATGTGAGGGACCTTGCTGTTGTCGATAGTTGCACCGGTGGCTGACTCCATCTTCTTTCCCAAAAGGATTAGAAGCTCGAAAGCTGTCGATCGCGCCCGTTCATTTTGCTCTTTGCATCCAATCACGACCTCAGAAAGAACCGCCGGGATGAAGTGCAGCGAGTCGTTTGGAATGAATGGTACCATAGCAGACATCGCTGCCAACCGTTCTCGGCGGGCCGGAGCAGAGCACTTCTCCCCACTGGACAGTATCAAGGCCTGCAGCTCTGCTTGTCGCTCTTGCAAAGCAGTCTTCCCAATATTGGACTCCGCCAAGCGAGGAATGAGCTTGTAGGCTTTCTTCTGCAGCTGTGGGTCGTTGTCTTTCATAATGACGACTGAAGATATCTCGAACAGCGCCGCAAAACTCTCCCTGGGTAGATAAATAGACATTGTGATGACGAGGTCCATGAGAGTGTGGGTAGTGGCGGGCATCTTGTCGTTCCCTCCTTTCTTTCCCTCCTTTTCCGTCTTAGAAGCGGCTTCTTGCAATGAGGACGCCAACATTTTGCAGACTCGGTCAAATGTCTCGATGAGCTCAGCCGCTGGCGTTATGCTCAAGTAAGCATTGATGGTCTGCAGGATCGATCCGCGCGAATGCGGTAATGTTTGTCCATAGACGTTGAACAAGACTGCCAGAAAGTTGCCAGCCAAAGTGCCCAAGTACTCGAGGTTCTCTCGCGCCTGCTGTTTGGTTACACGACTTTGGAGGATAAGATCATCTTCTTCCTCAATCGAAGCAATCGCTTGGTTCGACTCAACAAGTGCCCTGAGGCCCTTGCAGATATCGAGTCGCAGCTCCACCTTCTGATAGAGAAGATTGGCTAGTAGTTCGGCAAAAGATTGGTCGAAGGCATCGCGAAGATCGAGCGGCAGGTCGCAATAACCAGGCAGAATAGACCAGATCTGATGGACCACGGTTTCGAAGATCTTGACCTCCATGGTCTTCTCCGAACCCCCATGGTCCAACACCCTCTGGAACATCAGCTCACTCAGAGGCACAAGTTCGGAACGGAAGTGAGCCAGTTTCGTGTTTGCCGTGTAATCTCTGAGCAGGGGCAGCAACCAAGCCCGGCCAGTCTGCCCCTTTGTCGGCTTGGCCAAGTTCAGTGGGAGGATCTCGAGTACCGCATCAGGTCCCATTGCCCTGATAGCCTTTCCGAGCACCTCGTCTGCCTCCTGCTTGTTGGAGAAAGAGTCACTTCCTCTCATATCCCCCACAATCTTCGTCACGTTGAGGAGGTAAGGGTGGGCCCTCCACCGGAGGCAGTCGAACATTGCTCCAACGACCTGGAAGGTCTCTGCCCATGCTGCTTGGTATTTGACGCGGAAAAGGCCTTCTACCACTTTGACCACCTTCTCTAGCGTCTTCTCATCGTAGACAGAGGGCTCTAGTATGACCTGATTCGGTATGCAGGTTGCAAGGAACGACACAAGGCACTCGGATGCCGAAATTCGAATATTTTCTGACGATGACTCAAGGAACGAGGAGATTAGTGAGAATAGCTCCGGGAGTCTCATGAATGTGTCTTCCGGCTCGATCTGAGCGGAGACCTCGTAGCCTCGCGACAATATGGCTATCCACGACGGGAGGAGTTGTGTATCGTCGGACGCAGGGCGGAGCTCGGAGATGATCTCGAGCAGTCGGGGTAGTTTTGCCGAAGCGACTTCGTCCGCGGCCATGCCTTCGAAAATCATGTCAAATATCTCAAAAATGGCCATGGTCATGTGCTCGTTTCCAGTCCGGGCGATGCCGATGAGGAGTTCGCATAGGGACTCTATCTTCTTGCTTGGCCAACCTCCACTTCCACTCGCAATTGTCTTGATCAATTGAAGAGCATGGATTGTGACTGGATCCTGGCTCTTGTCACCGGCCTTCTTCTCCTTGCGCGAGCGGGCAGCGCTTTCTGCCAGCTCGGTCAGGCTCATCATAGCTGCCTCAGCGCACATGTCGGCTGCGGGGTGGTCAAGAGACGGCGTGGGCGGGGGGTTCTTGAGAACATTTCTGAGGGCTTCTTGCGCTCGCTTTCGGACCTTAGGACGTGGGTCAAGTGAGAGGTTCAGAAGACCCGAGACGGCGCTCCGGGGGCCCATTTCCGAGACGGTCAGCTCCCATGATGCCGAGTCCTGCGCTAACAGGAGGGACTCTAAGCATCCAATTGATGGCCTGAGAAGAGGTGCATCTGCTTCTGGTTGTGATACGACGGGGGCGAGGAGTTGCAGGATCTGGGTGAACCTGGCGCGGAGGAGAGGTTGCGGCGCGAAGGGTGTGACGACGTCGAGGAGGTATACAATTGCTGTGGCGAGGTCTTTCTTCTGGCCACCAGGAGGGGTTTGGCCAAGAAGCGCAAGAAGAGCAGCAAAATATGCTGTTGGTGTGGGCTCGGAGTTCTGCTCCTTCAGGGTCGACTCGACTGCTCGCAAGATAACGGATGTCTTGAGAAGTACCAGTTAGTTTTGAGCGTATTTATGCGTGAGGAAGACTGGGCAAGATTGTAGATGAACTGACCTGCTGCTGGCTTTGCAGATTCGGAGACCGAATCTTGTCAAGCTTCTCGGCCAGACCTGGGGCAGACATCGTGATTCTTAGCCAGAAAACTGAGGACGGTCTGATGTTGCGAACCAGCGCTGCCGCGCCGCGGGACTCAAAAGCCCCAGAAAGTTTTTGGCGGTGGGGCCTTATCCACGATAAGCTTGACAGGGTTCTGCCAGCCCGCTCCGGGAAGGGTAGGCGGGGATGGCTGGGCGGTAACAGAACGTCGGCCAGCGGCCAGCAACCGGCCAACGTAATGGACCAGGCTGACAAGGCTGTCGCGCAACTTCAACTACAACTTACACCTACCTACCTAGATTGAGGTAATTTTGCACGTGAAAATTTGGGATATACTACTTGGGCGCTGCCAAATCCAAACAGCGAACGATTCCAGCAGCAGTAGAGCTGCCATTGAGAGAACCTTTCTTGCAAGGCCAATTAGATAGCGTGGAACAATGCCCAATGTGAGTAGCACGCGCTCGATCATCACACTAGGCAGCAAGAGCTGCTGCCTGCAGGACCGATGCCTTCTTTTACACACCAGGTAGGTAGGTGGTGAGAAACCGTCCGCAGTGAGTCACAGGCGGCAGAATTCCAAGCCCATGAATATAAAAACCCGCTCCCTCTCCCTTTCTTCCTCAACCTTTCCCTCTTTCTTCTCCAGCTCTCTTTGCCATTCTGGCTTAGATCAAGTGTAGTATCTGTTCTTCTCAGTTTAATCCCTGGGACTGCCCTAATGGGGCATGATCACGATTATGCTCATTTTTGCAAACCATGGTGGTCGGTCCTCTGAGCTTGCTCATGGCTGACTTCCACTGTGTCCTCGGTATCACACTGTCTCCGAGTGACGCGAACCACCCTCTTTCACTGCTATCGCGGGCTTGCCCGAGATGTGGAGAAGAAGGACGCTCCATCAGATGTGACTGTGCCTCTTGAGCATGCGAATGGCTGGTTACTCAAGTCGGTACTAGAGCAAATGCTCCGCATAGATCGTTGGTCGTCGGTGCCTAACGGAAGACAGCGCATAAAGTGAGATTGAAGTCCTGGGGTGGGTCAGGTGTCGGTCGTTCAACCTAGCCCTGTTGTGAGATTCAACCGCCCATCTGCAAGTTTAGATGCTTCGAATACTAGCCCCCAACTATTACACACCATTCCGAAGAGGATGACCTAAAGATAATGTGGCCCAAGGCACACGTGCGTATGATATCGCCAAAGTGGAGCTTATGATATATCCCACTCTTCCTGTCTTGATGAATATCCATTTGAAGCCACATCGTTCAATCCTCAGGTCATGACGAAGTAGCTAGCCACGGCCATATGCACATGATCTGTTTGCATGAAGCTAAGACAAGGCCACTGGAACTGCTTGAACGGCTCCAAATAGATTGTATATTGGCGTGGAGTGTATACCTCGCATGAAGTACACAGGGACTGTTTATGCCCATTGATATGAACATGGTGGCAAGCTACCTGACAACTGAGTGAACGTCTGTAATGCTGCAATCCTAACGCCTCGACAGCAAAAGAAAGGGAACCAAGCAAAGCAAAGGTCAAACCCCCCCCCCAACAAGTCCTGTCTGGCCAGAACCTAAGAGAACTCGTCCTCTTCGCCTTCGGCGCCTTGCTGAATATTGCCCTTCACCCTGAGCAACAAGGTAGTCTTCCACTTATCGAGCTTACTCATCTGGTCGTAGGCGTAGAGCTTGTCGGCAAAGCCTTCCGAGTCGCCGTTCTCGATGGTCCCGATGACGTCCACCAGCAGCTGGTGCTCGCGCTGCGTGCCGAAGCTGGGGTCCATGTCGCGGTACTTCTCGAGCGCCCGGTTGGTGCCGATCAGGTCGCCGGTGGCGAGGTGGCAGATGCCGGCCTTGAGGAAGTACTCCTTGACGCTGTAGCGCATCAGGTTGTTGTTGATGGACTGCGCCGCCACCTTCTCGTAGTTCTCGATCGCCTTCTGGTATTCGCCATCGAGGGCGGCTAGGTCGGCGACCTTTAGGTAGAGCTTGTTTGCGAGGCTGTGGGTAGACTGTCAGTCAGATTATCCCGCGTGAAATGTCTCCCAGGAAAAGCGTCTGACGTACGCAGCAGCTCCATCGCCCTCATACCACCCGGCAGCGGCCTCGTACGCCTCGAGGGCCCGCTTCATGTCGCCCAGCTGATTCTCGTAGAGGTCGCCCTGGTTCTCCTTGTGTGACGCCGCCCTCCGGAAGTTGCCCTTGGTGCAGTACTGGTTGATAGAGAAGTCTAGACACCGGGCGGCATCCTCGGGGTTTTCCTGGCGGTAGACCTTGAACGCATCGACGTATGTGTTGGCGGCATCGTCTGGGTCCTTCAGGTTGTTGAGCTGGACTTGTGCAGCCTTCTCAAATGCTTGCCCTGCTTCTCGGTCTTGACGACAGTCAGCTCCGGCTGGCTGTGATCCTAAAACCAGGAGAGGGGCCCAGGTAGAAGAACTCACTGTTTTTTTGCATCCGGTATGCGTTGGCAGCCTGGTTGTAGAGGTCGGCGGCATCCTGATACTTGCCCTCCTTGTTGCCAAAGAAGCCGAAACCTCCAGATGCGCTGGAGAGTAGCTTGTCTGCCTTTACAGAGGGTGATTAGCTTTGGAGGCGCCTCCCCGAGTTCTTGCGACACAGGCCAGCTCACCTTTTGCAGCAATGCCCGAGGATCCTGCGCCATTGTCGCAGAGTGTGTTCAGAGGTCTGGCGTCGGGATGAGGGGTTGTATCGGACTGGCTGGGAATCAGAAGACGCTGTGGGCTTGGTATCAGGAACGTGGATGAGCACGGGAGTCGTGTGGGAGTAGCTGTCTTGAAGAGGATGCAGGAATGTGGTCTAAGAAAAGTATACAGGTGAACGGGTTGGCTTCAGTTACAAGGCCTGTCTGTCTTGGGGACGGAGTGGGTTGTCGTTGGCTGGCCGTGAAGCTAAGGTATGACGCCGCACCACGGCCGCAGCGCATCAGATGGGTGCTCCGCCTCCTGAAGTAGCTGTACCTTTATTCTTGGCTGCGCTGCACCCGTTCTATCACACAGGTACGTCCCTGTAAACTGGCTCCGGCTCGCGGCACTGGGACCCCAATGAAGCTCTCGGCCAATCGCACCCCACCAGCTCTCACCTCGTCCCGTCGGACTTGACCTTGGCATATTGTAAACCACCACACGCCCTATCACAGTATCCTCACCACAAGGCTCCAGCCGTGTGGAGACAAAGCGCTTCCCAGCTCAGCCTACTGGTCGCAGAATCCCTCACCCCTTCCGAAAGTGAGAGTCCCCAGCAATGGGTCCAGGTCGCCTTCTCTTCAAGAGGCCGCTCATGGCCTCGGGCCTCCAGCTTCAGGAGCTTCAGGCCCGGGCAGCCACTCCAACCACACCATCATCATGGATATCCCGACGATGCATGTCACAACAACAACGACCAGCAGCGGCTGGCCCCGAATTGTCACGGCCTTCCACTGGCCAGAAGGCTAGCACCTCTCAAGAGCCTCATCCCTCAACATCACCCTCACCCTCAACCTCAACCTCAACCTCATCCTCAACCTCAACCTCACACCAGCACCACTCCCCAGAATCCCCAGACCTCACCTCCATATTCGCCAATCCAACCTGGTCCGTCCGCTCCCTCCTCCCCACCTCCCCAACCTCAGCGGAAGAGATCACCACAGCAACATTGGACCACCTCCTACGCCTTTCCGCCCTGCCGCCCCCGGACAACCCCGCCGACAAGGAGCGCATGCTCGCCACCCTGCGGGCCCAGCTGCACTTTGTGCGCGACATACAGTCCGTCGACACCAGCGGCTGCGAACCCCTGCGGGGCATCCGCGACGAGACCTCTGCTGGCGTCGCCGAGTCCACCGTCACCCTGGACACGCTCCGGGGGGTTCTGTCCCGGGAGACCACCGTCGGGTACAGGCGGAGACCGCGGCGGGTCAGGGACGCCCAGGAGAGGGTGCAGTCCGAGGAGGAGAGGCTGGTTGAAGTCGCCACTCAAGAGAGGAGAGACAGGAGGTACTTCGTTGTTGCTAGTGGCAAAGGGAGTGAGAAGGAGGCCTGAAGTCTCACTGGGATTGCCATTGACCGAGTTCATGCGCTCGTGCATTCTCACAAAGATTCTAACCAACGAATTTATCCGGCACTCGACGAGATTCCGTCTTCGAGGCAGTCATTCACATAGCCACAGAAGGGAAGAAGCCGGGCTTGCGAGCGGCTTTCGCTGCTACCGACTTCCGGGAGCTATTTCCCACGGGCTTTGAAACTGCCATCATGTCACGACTTGATTGAGTTGCTTAGTCTATGTGGCCACTCATGACTCCGAAGGATACCAAACTCTCAAGCTGAGCCTCCCGATTTTAAAACTCCCTTGAAGCCGAAACCTTTCAACCCTGCGAAACCCAACTTGACGATGCTAAGCCTTGCCCTGATGCTACAACCATTTTGATCCTGTTCTGAAACCTGTCTAACGCCTGTACTTCAACTCCCTGCCAATGCCGAATATGCCATGCGGTTTGATGCCCTCAGATGGAGTGATCGGGTGAGTCAAGGTGCAAGACCAGTGTACCCAACCCTGATGCGCCGTCCATGGCCGCTTTTAGTTAATGTACAGACTTAGGATTGAGTGTCATGCGTGATGAAGTCGCTTCCGCGTGGCAGTCGTCGAATCGTGATGCCTATCATCTGGTGGCGGTGGCACCCTGGAGTAGTGCCCATTTCCGGGTCGTGACAAAGTGCCATATGCGCCGCGACCGGGCTGAGCACGTGGGCCCCAGTTCCCCTGTCCATGACCATAACCCCGTCCATGGCCACGGAGCTTTTCGGAATTTGGCCTCCTACCATCGAAGCCAGGATACTTGCGATGCCGATCCTACTTAAGGCTCGTCTTTCCTGGCTGACCTCCGAAGCGTCTATCGCTGTTATTGCGACCATTCTTTCCACCACGGCCCTGTGGTTGGGCGTTCTCCTTGTTCTCAGGATATCCGGGTGTGTGTCCGCGTCCGCGTCCGCGTCCCTGTCCTGGAATGTGCTGGGTCTGGCCAGATCGGGTTCCCGGAGGCACAGGTGCTTTCAGCGCGGGGGATGGGGATTGTGCGATCGGCTTTTGGGGAGGATGAGCTGTAATTTCAAGCTCATCCCAGCCTATTCGCTTGAGTATTTCGCCGACGAGTGATGGATACTGCACATGAGCATCCAGAATATCGGACACATCGTGATTCTCAACGCCCCCCACGCCCTCAATGCAACCCAGACCGGCCACACCAAAGTAGCTGGGTCCACTCCTCGATGCGAATGCAAGCATGTAATCATTCTTGGCGAAGACATTGACAAAGCGGCCCGTCACGACGCTTTTCAGGGCGGTCCATGTGCCGGTATCCCCAGGAATCGGGGCACCCATCAGGACGACCGAGTCGACCAGGCCGTACAGCTTTCTCTCGGCCAAGTATGTGAGGGTCAGGTATATCGCGCGAGCACCAACACCATATCCGATGAGGCTAAGTCCTCGCTCACCATGGAGATGTCCTGTGATCAAGTCGGACAAACAAGACGAGAGCTTGGTGCTGCGTGTCATGCCCATGATCCAAGCATTATCGACGACTTTGCTCGATC
This sequence comes from Diaporthe longicolla, assembly GCA_000800745.1. Taxonomy (NCBI): domain Eukaryota; kingdom Fungi; phylum Ascomycota; class Sordariomycetes; order Diaporthales; family Diaporthaceae; genus Diaporthe; species Diaporthe longicolla. The sequence continues at coordinate 604,700 of JUJX01000004.1, forward strand.
TCAGGAGGGAATTCGGCCAGTCGTAAAGGAGCATTTTCGTCAGGACTTGATTGGTTAGCCTACGTACGAGGGCCCGTGGGAAGGATCTTGAGCTTACTAGGTGTACGATTGAGCTCCTTCCGACACTCAGCCCATGCCTTACTCTTGAGCAGAGTTTCAAAAGCGCTGCCAATCTTCTCAAGAGTTTCGGTCTCCCAGCGAACAGCATACACCTCGTTCTGAGATCCGAGGCACTTCCATGGACTGCAAACTTCGTCTTGGGTTGTGAGCAGGCCGTTAACGCAGAGGACAAGGCGCATTCGCCTGTCCTCGGGCGCAAGGTCTTTCTGGTTTTGAAAGCCAGATTCCTTGGGGCCCTGGAGCGGCATGAAACCAATATCTTGGAGTATGAGTGCGAAGCTGTCTATGGACTTGGTTGACGGTCGGCTGGGGTTAACTCCGAAAAACGTGGCAAGCGCGCTCTCATTATCACTCAAAGAACCGAGCAGATTAGCCACCGTAACAGGCGGGAGGCTAATCGCTGGGAGGCCCTGTCCAGCTGGTATCATGCCGAGTCCAGCAGCCAAAAGGGCGGTACCAGCCTGGGCTGGGTTCGCGACGGGGCGATACTTCTTGGAAGGCTTACTCTCCCTGACCGGTTTGGTTCCTTGCACCTGCTTGGTCTCCTGAGCCGCCTTGGTGTCCTCAGCATCCGTGGTATCGTTGTTCTCGATAGGTTCCGGCTTCTTGCACTCATTCGTCTTCTTGAGCTCCTCAAGCTTCTTCTGTTCCTCGGCCTCGCATTTCTCGGACTCGTCGCACAGCGCCTTGTATATGCTGCCAAGACACTGGGCGACACGATTCTCGTCCTCAACCAAGGCATACATGGGAATATGCAACGAGGACGCGAGATACATCATGAATATGCGGGCGTATGCGATGTAGTGCTCTGTTGATAGCAGCATGAGCATGATGGAGTGGAGTAGCAGGCGCCTCTTATCGACTGGAAGAGTGGTCAAGGACGTCTGGGCTGGCTGGAAACGTCGTAACAGATTTAGGTCGGCCTGATAAGCAATGCCTTTGATCGCTTCGACGGGTCAGTGAATTGTCTTCAGGCACCGTCTGCTTTTTGCTTGGGGACCCAATGGACAGGACCACATGAGCAAGGAGTTTACCATGCCTTGGGAATCTTCAGACAGAGGATATCAGCTTACCTTGTTGTGGTTGCTGGGTTCTACCCGAAGGACCAGCTCCAGCTGCACCTCCACGTGGAGTGCCCTGGCCCTGCCCGGGCGGTCCGGTACTGGAGACGGGCAACTTGGGCACGACGAAGTCGTTGAATCGCTTCTGGAATGCGGACTTCCACTTGCAAAAGTAGGAGCTGACATCCTTCTGCAGCTCAGACATAGACGGCACCGCGGCCTCGACGCTGTTGGCACCGATTTCGGGGATGACGATGGAAGGGACTTGACCATCATCATCAGCACCACCATCGGTATTGCCTGCGTCTTGGCCCTGGGCTTGGTCAGGGTCTGGAGTGGCTTCGGTCTCACCTGGATCTGGCGTGACTCCGGCATCATCTTGCTCCTGGCTTGACATGCCAGGCTTGCAATATCCATAGACCACAACGCCGTCGGCAGGAGACTCAGCAGCAGGATCGACAGAGGCCAGGGCGGTCTCGATGCAAGGCCCGTAGTTCCAGACCTGAACTCGGTTCTTTTGGGCAAGGGGATGATTAAGGAACGAGAAAGGCTTCTGGACCTGAACGCTAATCTTCTCCATGATGGCCTCGACTAGAGTGCTGAGCTCGGCCCTCTGGGCGGTGGTGATGATGGAGCTCATGTCGGCTTCCCGCCTGGGCGGCGGGCGCTGACGGTTGGAAGGCATATTCAGATCGGAGTCGTTAACGATGACCTCCACTTCGGTATCTTCATTGGCCGAATCGTCTGCGTCAGGCTCATACCCAGCGTCGTTTGGGGGTGGATCGGCTGGCTGGCTTCCACCCTTCTTCGACGCCTTGGAGTGTGATGGGACCGAGGTCTCCATCTTGACCGCACCTCGAGGAGGATTCATTGTTATTGGGGTGTCTGCTACCGATCGTGCCTTCCCTTGCTTGCTGGACGCGGACATATTGTCGATTGGGAAGGTGGGGTTGGGAGAGTGGTGGTTGTGGTTGTTGTGGTTGGCGGTGGGATGGGGTCGCTCCTTCCTCGTTGACTAACAAGCTCGCAAATCGAGGGCATGCGACTCGAAGCGATCTTGTGACGCAGGCAGCTCTTGCTGCAGTGATACACTCGACGTTGGGATCGAGAAGGCAGTAATCGACAAACATCACAGGTGCTTCGAAAACAGTTGGAGGAAGGGTTGTGTTTGGGAAGACACGAAAAGGTTGCGCCTTGGACAAGGCAAGGCGTGATAAGGTACAGTATGGCCAAGGTCGGAGGATGGTACAAGCGTCTATCCCCGTAATGTTTGTTTGCTATGCCTGTCCCTCTCTCAAAACCTCGACTTTTGGCTACATTTGACGTCAGTAGCCGTGTCCTGCTGTTTCGCAGTGAATCCCCTTGCAGTACCTTGCAACCTATCTCTGTGACACAAAGGCTGCCGGCAGTTGAGCTGCGGTCTTCCATCCAACAGGCCTCAGTACCAGTCGTCTGGAAGCCCCTGGTGGGGTTCGGCGAGCCAACGCACCTAAGACATACATATCAGCTGTTCTTGCCTTCTGCTATTGAGTCTTGTGGGGTGTGGTTCAGCTATCATCGGCTCTGCATGTCCATCTCTGCTCGCCGATGGATATGAGCATGGAGAAGAAGTATTGATATCCACTGCTCGAGTATCAAGGCGGCCGCCTCTGTCAGATATATTGCATTCACCGGCAGTACACATATTTATCCATATGCTACTGATAACCAAGTACACCTACGCCCCCTCCATAGCAGCAATCTACACATGAGCAGCGTAAATCTCTAGACCACCACACATCATTCACCACCAGTTCCATCGTCATAGTCTGGGTAGTGACTGGTCGCAACCATGCCCAGGATGAGTTGAACAAGCACGCGGGTTTCCACTCTTCCCTCCCAAATGGAGTAGGGACCTCAAGTTGTACCAACGTTCTACCCCTGGCATGCGACTTAGCAGTCAGATGATCAAAGCTAATGCACCCCGCAGATCTGGCGGATGATCTGCCGCAGTGTAGGGCTGACAGTAAACAACGCTCCCGCATCGCATGTGCCTGTGAAGGACCATCCCTGGGATGTGGGCTGGCAATCAGTGCCCGGTATCAAGCTGAGAATGCGCCTGGACACATCGCTCCGTATGAATCTGAGCGCACTTTACTTGAGCCAAAGAAGCCATACCCCATTCGTCGAGGCGGAGGCTCGGTTTGTAGAGAATTGATGCTCATACATGTGGCTGATTCCCCGGGTACACATGGTAAGTTGGTTATCGAGTGGGAGTCCAAGCTCATCTCAGTGAGCAGCGATGACCTACGAAAAACCACAATGCAGTAGCTGATCTGGGTTCGAAGGATTGATAATATGTGATGCATGGTTATTCTATTGACATAAAACATGTTCTCTGTGGGCCTCGAGAACGTCAGTTCCAACGCCGGGGCATTCCAATGGTTACATGTCCCCTGCCCTTTCCCAATCCAAAATTGTGGCCACCCGTATATAAAGGAGAACCCGAAAAAGGCTCCAAGAAAAATGATTGCGTACGCCGTTCAAAATCTGACACGCGCGCCAATACCCCGTCCCTCGTACCAGACGGTTTCCCTCCAGTTTGCGATCCTCAGTCCGACAACGGCCTTAGCGTCGAGCTTCAAGCCCCCGCCAAGCGCATTTCTGATTTTGTCGTACGTGTCACCGTTTCCGATGCTCCAGTCTACCGGCAGCCGTGGAGTCTGCGACAGACCCGGTGGCGCAGCAATGGGCAAGTCATAGATGATCTTGCCTACCGGCTCGGTATGGTTGTAGAACGCGGTGGCGTTGATATGCTCGATATACACGGTGTTGTACTGCAATGGGCTGGCAAGTGTGAACGTCGCCGAGGAGGACACAACGTGGAACGTGGCGCCTCGGATAAAGTGCCCTGCCCTGCCGCCGTCTCCATTGCCACCCCCAGCGCCGTCGCCAGGCAATTGGAGGTGTGGAGTCGGTACGGTTAGGTTTAGGTGCGATAACGCCTCACCAAGGGCAGGCTGCGATGGTATGCTGTTGCGGTGCGCTCGTACAGTAAGCGACGTGTTCCGCCCAGAGAGGTATTGTGACAACAAATTCCTCGCGATGACCTTGGCTTTTTCGCCGCCTAGCGACGGGTTCCACTTTGCCGTGACGATCAGGTTCGTATTATTACCTCTTGAAATATCGAGGTCTTCTGCGGTGACTTCGCCGATAACAGATTCGTTGCAGAGAATGTGTGCATTGACGTAGGGGATGTGCGCGGTATAGGGTGACGGGTTGGTTATATTAACAAACGCTCGCAACTCTATTGCGCCGGGTGATGTGTTCATAATCATAATGTTGCCGACCCTGGGATTGATGCTGTGAAGCGGGTCCTCTTTTGATCCACCCGGCTTGTTCTTCATGATAGCTGCTTCATCGTTAGAGATTGCTCCGATAAAGTGGCTCAAGGCAGGAAAGTTCAGCCCTGACAGACCGGACGGTTTCAAGGATACTAACACTACCACCAAGAAGAAGACGGACGTTTTACTGGAATCTTGCCCTCAGCGGGGACATCCTTCAAAACCAGCTGACCAAGGACTGTCTGGACTTTGACATCAACAAGAGCCTTGACATCCAAACGAACCGACTTCCCCTGAAAGAGCAAGGTCTGGATCACCTCGGTAAGAACATCGCTGTCTGTCACGTTCAGAGGTGCATCGTCAATGCGAGACGTAATCTGTAGCTCGGGGTCTTCGGGGTCGTCTTGGATTTTCGTCGAGTTTGCATCTCGCCACTGGTGCACGTCCAGAACACCCAGCTTTTTGTTCTTGTAGAAGACATCTGCGGCCGCGCGGACTTTGGTGACGTTGATTGCGAAGTTCATATCCTTGGGTAATCCAGCGATGACATTGATAGTGCCTGATACTGTGGGATTTGACGCAGTGTCGTCGGGATCAGCCAACGGATCAGGCAGGCTAAAATGTGCGTCGGTTAAGGAAAAGTTGCGGATAAGGTTATCAAAGGTACGACCAGGAAAAGGTACTGGTACAGTGACCTGAGACAAGATCTCATCGACCCATTGAGGGGTACCAAGCGAGGGCGTTTGTTTGCCCCTCACGAAGACAGTTGCAGCTTTTCCGCCAAGATATTCCTTAAGAAAGCGATCCAAGGGCGACGATTCCGAGTTGGGACATAATCTAGTCAATGCGTCTGGAAGGTGCCTAATCACCCCGTGGACGCTAGCAACGACCAGTTCGCGAGGTCGTATGCCGATAGGGTCCGTCAGGGCGTCAGCGACGAGAATGTATGGGTCGTTGATCCCACAGTTGGGCACCAGAATTTCGAACCCAAGTGGTGGGACAACAACCTCGATGGGGTACTTGTTCATCGCATCAATAGAGACATCCGCAGCCACAGTGTGATTATCAATGTCTCGGAACAACACCTTGGTGATATTGTACTCTGGAATGCTCGGCACGTCGCTCCCTGTACGATTCATCAGCCGGTGATTCACAAGAAGCAGAGCAACTGGACAATGTAACAATAAAACAAGATTGTTAATTCAGAAGAGCGTTTTTTCTCCAAAGTACAGAGACGCGAAGGACTGGTAGAGAGATTGACCTTCAATAGTGAGAGCTTCAGACACGGCGTGCGTGCCGAGGGGGATGATGCCCGTCTTGAGTGTGATGTCGGCCTTTCCTTGCACCCTTAGCCTCCCCAGCCTGCCCTCCAGCCACTCGTTCGCGATAGTCCGTATGCCATCAGCTTCCCCGGGCATGAGCTCTGCAACGAAATCGATGGCCGTGTTGTCGCCGTTGATCTTCAGGTTGAGAGGCGGTATGGCAGCGCTGCCGATGCGCACATTGTCGTACTCCGGGAGGAAGACATTGACTCGAGTGGCGTCGGTTCCCAGTCCGCGGACGAACCATGTCGCAACACGTCCCACCCTCCTAACATGCTCGTTCTCGACCCTTGATCCATCTAGCTTGAAGTTCGCTTGGACGCGCGCGCGCACCCCATTGGCAGTAATAGACTCGAGCGAGAGGTTTGTAGGTTCGAGTACAGCAGCCTCCTTGGCGTATTCCTCAACAGCCTTGGGGACGAAGAAAGCGCCGAACATGATGCTAATCGTGAGCAAGCCTAAGATGGCCATCGCGATGATCGACGCCCATCTCCGTCGTGATTGCTTCGCCGCAGAGCCATCGCTGCGGTACGACCTGACGGACGCGGTGTCGTTGCCCCTTTGTTGTTCTTGCTCGGCTCCATCGTAACGACCAGAGTCAATCGAGTCTGAGAGCAGCGGCGTGGACTCGGTCCCGTCGACTCCCTGCCGTGGCGGATTTTCTTCCGCTGACAGCAGCGGAGAAGATTCGCCATCGGACATGGTGATGTTGTGTCAGCCGAAAGCCTGCTGTATACGCTCGGGATTGAAGGAAGGATGGTGGTCGGGGGATTCCCTTATTCCAGCGGCGCAAATTAAGCGGGGCCGACCTTGGTCGGGTCCCCGGTTCGAAGCTGACGGGCGAGGCCCTTCAAGATGTACCAAATGAAAGAAACAAAGAGCGAGTAAAAGTCACAGCCCTTCGCGATAAGTAAGCACGAAGGGATATGCAAATGCTCGGGGTCAACGATGTTGTTGTAGGTAGAGTATGTTAGAGTCGAGGACTGTCAGGCGGGCGTCGGGTCTGGTCGACAGTCCAGGCTGGCGGGATCGGCAGGCGTGACGGTGACGCAAGGGCCAAGGGGCGGCCAGACGGGGCTGCTTCCCATTAGCCGGCCAGGGCTGCTGCCAGGGGCTGTCTTCTTCCCCCACCACTGGGCCGCAATCAGGGGAGGCAGGCTTGGAGACCGGCGAGCCCGGGAATCGGGAGACCCAGCTGACCACCTTCGGCAGACAGGCTAGACAGGGCAGGCTCAGCTGGTACGCAGGCAAATCTGGTCAAGCCTTAGCCACTGGAGGAGACATGAAATAGAGCCTCCAAACCTTTTACTACGGACAAGGTCAAAATAAACACGCATAGTGAGTGACAACAAGATTCGTTACGCATTTGAGCGCCAGCGCGCATTCTGTGGGTCAACAAGCAATTGCGGAAAGCGAGGGATGATTCACAGTCTTCCGTACATCAACTGTAGTCAGGCGGAATAGAAGCAGCGTTGCAGCACTATCGAAGAGTGTGACTCTACCACGCGTGACATCGTTCCCGTACTGTGTGCTCCCCTCCCCGCCGATGCAGCACAGTCTTTTCTTAGCTCCAGAAACACACATTGTTGATATACAGGACAGGGCGTATTATCTGCTCCCCAACCAATCCGCGGCGTGCGAATTATCGTGACCAGCCGCCATCGTAATAATTTCGACTCACCCTCAGCTACAAGACTCATCGTGAGTTCCAAAGGGCCAGTCAAATAGCACCCCGCTCAAATCTTTAATTCTGCAACGTGAGTAGAAGCCCAAACCCAACATTCTTCAATCATCTGAAAATCAATTCAGACCGGAGCCAGAAGCTTACCAGATTGCCAGACCGAGGCCCTGAGCTGCACCACCAACATGTTTCGCACGGCCAGGACAGCAGTGGCCCGTCTGCCACTGAGCAGGGCATACTCAAGCTCGGCCAAACCCCGTCATTTGATGTCCATCAATGACCTGACACCAGCCGAGTTCACCAAGCTCATCCGCAATGCCAAGGATCACAAGACGGAGGTTGCCAAAACCGACAAGCTCAGCATGCTTGGTGGTGCCCTCACGGGCAAGACAGTCGCCATGATGTTCAGCAAGAGGAGTACCCGGACCCGTGTCTCAACCGAGGGCGCAGTTGCTCTCATGGGCGGCCACCCCATGTTTCTGGGCAAGGACGACATCCAGCTTGGCGTAGGCTCAATTCCTTTTAGTATCTGGGGCGGAGATGTTATAGAAACATTGCAGGGTGTTGACTGATTTCTGGCTAGGTCAATGAGTCACTCTACGACACCTCGGTGGTTATCTCCTCCATGGTCTCGGCCATGGTCGCCCGTGTAGGGCCACATTCAGATATCACGGGCCTGGCCAAGGACTCGAGCGTCCCTGTTATCAACGCCCTATCCGACGATTTCCACCCGCTCCAGGCCATTGCTGACTTCCTTACCATCCACGAGGCATTCCCCTCTTCGGCCTCCGGCCCAGCCAGCCTGGGTCTCGAGGGCCTAAAGGTCGCCTGGATCGGTGACTCGAATAATGTCCTGTTCGACCTTGCGTCCGCCTGCGTCAAGCTGGGTGTCGACATCTCCGTGGCCTCACCTGCTGGCTATGGAATCCCTGAGCCAATGAAGAAGCATATTCTCTCTGCTGCTCAAGGTGTCTCGAGCCCAGGGAAGTTGTCCGAGACTACGGTCCCTGAGGAGGCGGCGAAAAATGCCGACATCCTGGTCACCGATACCTGGATATCCATGGGGCAGGAGCAGGAGGCTCAGAAGCGGTTGAAGGCCTTTGCTGGCTTCCAGATCACCAATGACCTGGCCAAGAGAGGAGGTGCAAAAGAGGGCTGGAAGTTCATGCATTGTCTGCCGCGACACCCTGAAGAGGTACACGACGAGGTGTTCTACAGCGATCGATCGCTGGTGTTCCCCGAGGCTCAAAATCGATTGTGGGCCGCTGTCGGTAAGTACAGACCATTTGCTCTAAATCATCTCACCGTCGAAAACTAACACTGCATAGCTGCACTTGAGGCCTTTGTGACCAACAAAGGCCGCATCGGCTGACCGATGAATGAACACTGTATTTCTCGCTTCCTGGGGGCTTACGACCTGGCATTGGCGTCTAAAAGTGAATCGAAAGTCGTTGCATCAAATCTCGCCTGTGACAGCAGCCCATGTGAAATGTCAAAAAGTCTCCATCCCTGACTCGTCCCTGTTTGAATTGCTTTTGTATTATGGTATGGTTTACATGAACATCTATCCAGGGGGGAGCTGGCTAGCATCAACAACATCATCAGCCTCCTTGATGCTGTTCTCATCCTTGGGTCCATAGAGAGGTGACCGTGGCATGGCCATCAATCCAGTCCGAGCAGACTCGAGAATACCGAATGGGCCGATCAGCTTCAGGAATGAGTCGATTCGGTTTGGCTTCGCAGAGCTGGAAAGTAGATATCAGTATTAGATGTACCTATAAGACGCCCGCGGGGGCTGACTCACATCTCGACAATGCAGCTGCTGTTGCTGATGTCCAGTACCTTGCCTCCAAATTGGTGCGCAAAGTAGGTGATGCTCTTCAGATGCTCGTGCTTCAATCGCAAGGCCTCGCTGGGTGCGAGTCGGCTGGGGTGGAAGTCCTCCGATGTCTCACCGAGCAAAGGCGTATGGTCGGGAGATCCCTCCTGAGAAGCAGAGGAGCCTTCGCCCTCAATCTCGGCGGTAATCTCGCGGTGGTGAGCCCACAGCTCCTGGAAGTACTCGGGACCCAGGATGTTGATCTTGGCGAGGAGCAGCTCTCTCTGCACGAGAGCCGCACTGGTGTAGTCGAGCACGGCCCAGACGGGAACCAGGTCCTCCAGCTGGCGGCGGGCCTGCTCGACGACGCCGTCCTGGCCGGTCAAGACGATGGTCATGCGAGACAGGTCGGCAACTTCGGTACTGCAGACGACCAGAGAGTCGATGTTGAAGCCACGGGCGGCCAGAATTCCGGACACACGGGAGAGCACACCGGGCTCGTTCTGGACGAGACAGTTCAGGATGTGACGCTTCGGAGGGGCCATGGATGGCGAGGGAGTCTCGTAGAGGATGTTGGACACGGCGGCCTGAGCCGACCATGCTGGGGGTGCCTCATTGGTGGGCAAAGGTGCTTGACGACGGCGCAATGCCTTGTAAGCGATGGCTGAGGTCGAGGAGCGGGAAGAGCTGTAGCGAACAGCAAAGGCAGGCAGGGAGGTGGCCGCGGCGGGCTGGAGCCTGGAGGAAGCTGCCCGCCATTGCGACAGCAGAATGCTTCGGGGCGCCATGTTTTCGACCGACTCAGAGAAGGTCTCTGAGAAGAATCGATGTATGGCTCTCCAAGGCAATGGGAGGAGGGAGATCAATTGACTTGGGTGACCGCCAATTGACTGTGTCGCTTGGTGTTGAGCTCTGAGTCAATGCTGTGGCCCAGCCCTGTTGAGGAACCGAGAACTGAATTTAGGTCGGCACACAGGACGACATCGGAGGGACCCTCCAGCCTTCAGAGCTTCCCCAGATCGCCTTTGACTAACAATTTTCGTGCCATTAGCGCTGCCCACTTATCTTACCTCACCCCTGTCAAGTTTCGCGGGACCGAGAAGCACAGCTGTCAATCAAGCATCCACCTGTCTACATGGTTGCTTGCACTGATCAGCAGCCCCGAGCTCCAGCGACCAGACTCGCGATTCCAGAGTGGCCCGACCATGCTTCAGTCTCGACGACCCACGCGCTCTTTTCTCGTAGCCACATGGCACTGATCGCTATCGAAAACCATCCAAAACCATGTTCTCTGCCATAGCGACTGCTCCGGCCAAGCAGTCGGTTGGCGAAACGATCTCCGTCCTCAGCGGTCGTCTAAGCTCGGCCACCCTCCTCGAAGACCGGCGCGCCGCCATCCAAGGGCTGCGCAGCTTCGCAAAGGACTACCCGGCTTCTGTAGCGTCCGGGGCTCTGCGGAGTCTGATAGGATGTCTGAGCAAAGACGGACAGGACGTGGACACCGTCAAGGTGGTGCTCGAGACGTTGCTCATGCTCTTCAACCCCAACGAGGGCAGCCCTGAAGCTTCTGAAGAAATCGCCTTATGGTTGGCCGATGAGTTCACCCAGAGACAAGAAAACATCACGCTCCTTCTTGACTTTCTAGAAACTCCTGACTTCTATGCGCGACTATACTCCCTTCAGCTGCTCATCGCGATCCTGTCCGCTCGAACGGAACGCACCGAAGAATGCGTGTTCACCGCCCCATTAGGCATCTCGAGGCTCGTGGCCATACTAGACGACCGACGCGAAGCTGTCCGAAACGAAGCAGTCACCTTGCTCATTTATCTCACTCCCTCAAACGTGGACATACAGAAGCTGGTCGCTTTCGAAGATGCTTTCAAGAGGATATTCGCAATTATCGCCTCTGATGGATCCCTCACAGAGGGAGGCCAGGTCGTGGAGGACTGCCTGATATTGCTGGCCAATTTATTACGGTTGAATGCCTCCAACCAAACCCAATTTCGCGAGACAGGGTGCGTCCCTGAACTGGCACAACTGCTCCAGAGTGCATACAAGCCCCCGGAGGATGGAGAGGAGGTGGCACCTTGGGCACAGGCACAGCGTAACCGGAATGTATATGCGTTGCTTGCAGTCATCCGCCTGTTTCTGGTCCGTGGTGCGGTTGGCACCATGCAAAACCAAAGCGCTTTCTGGCAGTATCATCTTTTGTATCACGCCCTGCAACTTGCCTTCAGCCACTCTGCTGAGAACCCTATCAAGGCCGAGGTACGTGCCGCCCTGTCCTGTATGTATCCTCAAGTAGACCTAAAAATGATGGCGGTAGGCTCTTGTGACATGCGCCGATATTATCAGGGCCAATCCAACGCTCCAAGAGAATTTCGCTCAGCTCCAAGTGCCCTCGCCACTTGAAAGTTCGCAGGAGGGAAATGGCGCCCAGGCCAACGGTGTCCCCAAAATCTATGTCATTGACGGGCTTTTGGACCTCACCCTGTGCGTTCACAGCCTGCAGGCCTTCGACATACGAATGGCGGCTTGCGAAACCTTGAAGGCCTATTTCTTCAACCACCCCGGGATTCGCGAGCATTTCCTTCGGCGTGCCATCGAAGGGCACAGATCGGGAACGATCGAGGCAGCAAATGTCTTGACAACATTGCTTCGCTCGCCGACTGAAGAATCTACCGTTGACCCTTATAGACACTGGTTTGCATCATGCATAATGTTGCATCTTGTTTTCGAAAATGCAACGACCAAGGAGCTTGCAAGACAAGTCACCGAGGGAGACGAGGCCGAAGGGGAGGAGGTAGTGACCAGCATCCAGATCATCACTGCGCACCTGATCAGCAGTCTTTCACGAAATGATGACGAGCGCATCACTATAGGATACCTGATGCTCCTTCTGTGTTGGCTGTTCGAAGATTTAGATGGGGTGAACGAGTTGCTAGAAGAGGGCAGCAACGTCCAACGACTCATCCAGACTGTTGTTAAGAACAGCTCCAGTGAAACACTGGTTCAGGGTCTTTGCGCGATGATGCTCGGCGTAGCCTATGAATTCTCCACCAAAGACTCGCCGATACCAAGGGGCACTTTGCAGCCTCTGTTGATGTCCAACATGGGCCGCGACAGGTACATCGATAAAATGAGCAAATTGCGAGCTCACCCACACGTGCGCGACTTCGAGATGATCCCGCAAAAGCTTGATCCCTCGACTGGCAAACTTCCCGAGGTCTACTTCGACGAGACTTTCGTCGATTTCTTCAAAGATAACTACAGCCGAATATTGCGGGCCATCGACAGGGACCCCGGGATGGAGATCTCAGTCGTGACGAATGGTGTGCAGAAAGGAATATCGCGAGAACTTGTCGATTCGCTGCGTTCTCAGTTAGACGAGAAGGAAAAGGCCCTGCAAGGCTGCCAGGCGAGTCTCGCCCACCTTGAGCAACAACTCGGGCAGGAGCGCGCAGACACGAGGCGCCTCAAGGAGACCAATTCAGTGGAGCTCACACGGATAAAATCCGTCAACGAGAGTCTGCAAAGGAACCATGAGACTGAGATCCGGCAGCTGCACGAGCAGTTCAGCGCGAAAGAGGCCGAGCTGCAGAGGCACGTGGAGACGGCGCGGAGAGAAGGCGCTTCCGAAATCGAAAGACTTCAGAAGAGGGCCGACGCAGCGCAACAGGAGGCAGCGGCTGAAGCAGAGAAGCTTCAGAAGAAAGCCGAGGCTGATCTCAAAGCGAAGGTGGAAGAGTACGAGAAGCAGCTCAAACTGAATGATGAAGCACACCAGAAGCAATTAGCGCTAAAGGATGAGCAACGGACACGTGAGGTCGAAGAAGCTCGCAAGCAGGCACAAGAGGGCCACAGGCGCAGACAGTCGGAAGCAGATCGGTCATCGAGGCGGGCAGAGGCAGAGAAGGCCGATCTGAAGGCCACCATCAGCAGGCTCGAGGTGGATCTCATGAAGGTAACGTGCTTCGCAAATGACGGTGACCCTGAATGCCAACGCTAACATGATATAGGCCAACAAGAGCAAGACGCAGGAAGCTTCAGCAGCAAAGGAGGCCTCAGAACGCGCTGCAAAGAAAGCAGCTGAGCTGGAGAAGAAGGTCAAGGATCTGGAAACAAAGACCAAAGAGGTATGCCATGTTGCAATTTCGGAACAATGCTTGTGCTCATGCTAATTCTATCACTAGGCGGAGGCCCTCGTCCAGCAGAAGGAAATAGAGAAGGAGTCCACGCAGGGCGAGCTGGATGATATGCTGATGCTCTTTGCCGATGCGGAAGAGAAGGTGAACAAGTACAAAGAGAAGCTCAAAGCATTGGGCGAGACCATCTCGGACGACGAGGACGACGGCGAGGACGATGAAGAAGGAGACGGAGAAGAGGACGAAGATGAAGATGGCGCAGAGGAGGACGGAACGGCGGAGAAGGAAGGCAAAGATGTGGACTGAATGAACTCTTGATCCTTGGATCCGCTCTCCAAGTATTGGCAGGAAGTCAAGCTCTGAGGTTGCGGGGGCCCAAGCGACCGAATTGATGACTGGGTATCACTGTGTATTCGGACAAGTTTCTGTCTCGCGGCTCCAAGGAATCGATGGCATTGAGAAAGGCGTTGCACAGCCCGGGATGGGATGATATTGTGTGGCATGGCCATGTGTAGGACTGGGTGTATATGGCATATAGGGACCAAGCCAACAAATGGAATTGACAAAACAACATGAAAATATCACGCCTACTCAAGATGGGACAGTGAAAGAACACGATATACAGAAGCGCTTTCCAACAACGGCTCATAGTCCATATAGCCTGAAAAGAGGAAGCTGCCAGCCCCTTGAATTGTTGTTTGTCAGGAAGCTCTGCTGTTCGGCATGACCCGTAAAAGTTTCCCGCCTGCAGAATTTTTGGGGTTGCAGGCTTGCAGCACTTGAATTTTTCATTCGCTGCCCGCTGCACTTACAACACCATATGCAAGTTCATACATACACCTGCAAAACTCGCCTTTGACATGTTTTGATCACCTGCTTGAAATTTTGTCCTCAAGAATGTAAGTATCATGGCTGTCAATTGCAAACCCCCCCCCCCGGGGGAGCCAGAATTGCAGTCTCTCACGACCTGATATCAGAACGGCATGTCAAATAGCGCTAACGACCGCAGTAGTGGATCAGGACCGTTCTGAAGAAAGCCTGAACTGCAGTGCTTCGTTCTCGGCCAGGAATTGGCTCACTTGCAGCTGCAATCATGTCAAAGGAGGCAGACGACGTAGTCAGCGGGTCTGAGGGCTCCGAGGGCTGGAATGATGTCGACGAGGGCGGCGACGAGGAGAGCATGGAAATCGTCTCGCTCCTGGACGACAAGGTCTTCCCCGATGCGAAGTCTATGCTGGAGCATTGCAGGAGCAGCTTCAACTTCGACTTCGTGGCGGTGCGCGACGGTCTAGGTCTCGACTTTTACGGCAGCATCAAGCTTGTCAACTTCAGTTCGTTCACTAGTCAAAATCCTTCCTGGTTCCCCGGCTAATACGATCCTCCAGTTCGAAGCACTGTGAAAGACGGCAAATCTCTGCCAGACCAGATCACCGAGGTGGACATCCAGGACGACAAGTTCTTGATGCCCGTCTTGCGTGATGATGCGCTCATAATGTGCTTGGATGATCTCCCGCCTTCCTCCAGTGCTGCAGAAGGCAAGGGCAAGGCCGTCGAGGACGCGTCAACGACAGAGCCAACGGGTGATGCTGCCAGCAAGAACGCCGCTCTGCAGGCCCAGCTGGACGAGCTTAACAAGCAGTTCGCCAACTACCGACTTGCCGTGGAGCAGACGCTTGATAAGCGATGGCATGCTGACGATGAGGACTCGTCGTCTCGGTCGTCGGCCAGCTCGAAGAAGGAAAAGAAGGACGAATCAGCGTACTACTGGGAGTCATATGCGCACAACGGTATGCTGCTTGTCTTCTTTCATACAATTGGTGCAATCATTCAATTTCTAACTGCGTGACAGATATTCACGAGACCATGCTGAAGGACACTGTCCGCACGGAGGGCTACCGCGACTTTATCTACAACAACAAGCACCTCTTTAAGGGCAAGACCGTCCTGGACATCGGGTGTGGGACGGGTATTCTGTCCATGTTCAGCGCTAAGGCAGGCGCCGCACACGTCTACGCCATCGACAAGTCGGCCATCCTGGACAAGGCTCGGGAGAACATCTTCAACAACGGCCTGTCGGACACCATCACGTGCCTGCGCGGGCGGGTCGAGGACATCGTGCTCCCCGTCGACAAGGTCGACATCATCGTCTCGGAGTGGATGGGCTACGCGCTTCTGTACGAGGCGATGTTGCCTTCTGTGCTCTTCGCCCGCGACAGGTACCTCAAGCCGGGCGGCCTGCTGATCCCCTCGCACACAACCATCTTCCACGCGCCCGTTTCGGACCCGGAGTACGTAACCGACAACGTCACCTTCTGGCGTGGCGTCTACGGCTTCGACATGAAGGCCATGCAGGAGGGCATGCTCAAGGAGGTTAGAGTGCAGATCATGCCGGCCGAGTCTCTCTGCGGTACCCCGAGCACGTACGCGCTCGACCTGTACCACGTCAAGGTGGAGGACCTTACCTTCAAGGCGGGCTGGCGCAGCAAGTTGACCAGGGACGTGGACAGCGTGGACGGCTTCCTCATCTGGTTCGACAACTACTTCGCCACCACACGGAAGGGGGAGCCCGAGCTTATCGAGACCCCGGCCGACGATTGGGAGGCAGCCAGGAAGGACGGCAGCAATGCCTTCACCACCGGTCCTCACCGCAAGGAGACCCACTGGAAGCAAGTCCTTATGCTGGTGGAGGACAAGGACGGGCACGAGCGCAAGCCCTTCAAGGCGGGTGAGCAGATCGAGGGCACATTGTCTTACTCGGCTCCCGAGGACCATGCGCGTGGGCTGTTGATCAAAGTAGAGTGGGACGGGCTACCGAACGCTGAGAAGTCCCAGGCTTGGACCCTTACTTAGTGTATGAGTAAACCCTGGCCGTCGGGATACATGGAGATAGATCATAGATTCCGGCTCCAAACTCTGAACGAATACAGCTTACATATCCCAAATGTTAGCATGAAATCAAATTCAACAAAATGCAAGGAGTTTTGTCATGATATTTGCAAGAGATTGCCTTCCCGTACAAAGCTGGCTCTGGGGCCCATGAGCTATGTCTACCTAACGCTCCAGGTGTGCCCACGTATGGACAGACGCTGTGGGCTTGCCCTATGCATTGGTTATATCCACCTCCTTGAATGTGTGCTTATGCCTGAACAAGTCCAAATAACCTTTGATATGCCTCGTCCCTTTGGATCTCATAAATGTGGCACCCCCGCACTTTCCATGATCAGATTAACAATGCTTAAGAATCCCTCCCCGAGGATGAAACCTGATGCGAGCACAATCAGAGGCGTGTCTTCCCTAGTGCCTTTTCGCCTCCACCACCAGGCCACCAGGCCGCCGACGGTTCTTGCCAGCGTGAAGCTAGGCACTACGGTCTGTTAGCCACGTCGTCCCCAAGGAACCAGACTGACACGAGAATTTCGCGTGGGCCGTTATGGAACAGCAGAACAAAACGAGCTGGGACTTACCGTTGTACATGCCCACAGCCACTGCAATGCCACCAGGAATAAAATGCTGCCATCTTTTATTCGTGGCATATACCCTCACCATGGTGGTCAGGGTGAACAGTACCGCAAACGCTATAGCCCACTCCCTTGCCATATAAGGCAGGCCTTGGCCGGTAACCAGCCTCGCGGTGAAGATCCACACATACGCGGTTGGGACCTGGAACAGCGACCCCGGTATGGTATACACGGCGGTATAGAGCCTGTATATGAAGGCGCTCACGACGGCGCCGACGGTAGCACCGACAACCTGGCCCCAGAACTGGGCCTTGGGCGCCGCGCCCAGCAGGTGGCCGGTCTTGAGGTCCTGCATCAGGTCGCCGGCCTGCAGCGCGCCGGCCTCTGAGACAGCTCCAGCGACGAGGTTGATGAGCACCGAGGTGGGGTGGGACTGCGGCACGATGAGGGCGAAGAAGAGCTGCGCCAACTTGGAGATGCCCGACACGGGGTTCAGGTCGGTCTCGCCCAGGGCGCGGACGCCCATGATGCTCAGGACCAGCGCCATCAGCACCGCCGACACGGTCGCGTATAGGGGCACGAGGTCCCCAAAGACGATGTGGATGCAGAGCACGCAGAAGGCGATGGACAGGACAAGACC
Organism: Diaporthe longicolla; assembly: GCA_000800745.1. Lineage (NCBI taxonomy): Eukaryota > Fungi > Ascomycota > Sordariomycetes > Diaporthales > Diaporthaceae > Diaporthe > Diaporthe longicolla. The sequence continues at coordinate 622,269 of JUJX01000004.1, forward strand.
GATGATCACCGTGCGGTTCGAGATCAGCTGCGAGGCTGGGGCATCGTCCTGGTCGGCCTCGGCAAGGAGGTGCGAGATGGACTGCTGCTGTTCCTCCTCCTCCTCCCGCTCTGGCTGCTGGTGGTTAGAGGAGGGGCTGGGCGGCGGGATGTCGTCCTCCTGGGGCCTGAGCGTGGTGTATCCCTGGTGACGGGGTGGGAGTAGCTGATTCAAACTGGCGTCTCCGTTCTGCCACCGCTCGTGGAACCTGGCGCCAGCTTTGGAGAGGCGCTGGAGCAAGGGTCTCGAGGCGAGGTAGCCGAGACTAACAACGGCATCAGCGAGCATGATTGCAAGCGATGTCCACACAATCCAGCCTTTGCTGCCGTTCTCCCAGTCGCTGATCTTGCCAGGGGCCCAACCTTGATTTTTAGCCAGCGGTGAGAGTACGCCCCATCCGAGTATCGCGCCGAGGAGCTGTTGGGGTTTGTCAGCGGACGGAACGAACTGACACATTTGAAGCCAAGACTTGCCATGTGGATTGTAGTTGCTGGTCCCATTATGATGCCCTGCCCGACATAAGCCAAGCTTGGGTTCAGCGTCCACAGCCATGTCGACGCTGCTGCCGTGCCAAATATGGGCAGATCTCTCAATATTGGGGAGAAGTAAGTTGCAAATGTATATAGCCCCGATATGAAGAAACAAGTGAGCAGCAACCTGACGTTAGCCTTCCACTGCTGCCTCCGGAGCTCCGCACCTTGTTCCTCGTCTGCGACTTGTCCCAATCCGTCCTGCTCGAGACGCCCGCCAAAGCCCTCAGGAACAACGTGCTCCTGATGGTTGTGCCTAGGGGACGAGTCATCCCTCACAAGCCCCGTCTTGCCATGCAGCACACTGATCAAGACCGCAGTGCTGAAGCCGCTGGGGAACTTGAGCTTCTCCCGGATGATGACCTGGCGCCTCAGGGGGACAGCAAAGACCACACCGAAGTAGCACAGGCCCAGAGACCAGACGACAAGCTTCCAGGTGCCGAGGTTGACGGGGCCCTGCTCTTCGGGCTTCAGGAGGTACTGCATGGCGGGCAGCACGCCGACGAAGCCACAGCCAAGCGGCATGATGGCCATTGAACCGGCGACGGTCTGAACCAGAACGTTTTCGACTGGCGAGAAGGGGAAGGACAGGTGCCGGGACAGGGTCTTGAAGATGCCGAAGCCCATGAGGGAGGCCGGCATGGTCATCATGCTGACCCAACCGGTCTGGAGGCCAAAGTACATGTTGGAGAAGCAGATGACGAGCCCGACCAGGAGGCCGGCAGCGATGGCGCGCAGCGTGAAGCTGCGGCCCTCGACGTCGAGCCCTGGCTTGGCCACGCTGAGGGTTGGGGTGGAAGGCGAGTCGTCTCGGTCATGCTGGGGCGCGTTTCCCCCGTTGGGATTTTGCTGTGACGAGAGGGGCCCTCCTTGCCCATCGTCCTCGGTAGTGCTGAGGCGGTCGTAGCCGGAGCGATCATGACCCCTATCAGGAGCCATATTGGCTACTGTGAACCTCGGAGTCCCTGGGCCGCGAGTCGGCAGCTCTGATAGCTTGATGGCTCGACTTGGACTCGGACTCGGATGGGACCAGGGGGGGGTTCTGGAGTCTGGAATATTGACTAATGGTTTTCAGAAGTGCAGCAGGCGGCGTGCCATGAGCAGATCACGGCGCACAGGGTATCATTACGGAAGAGGGCACGGGAGGAGGAGCGATCCCGGCAGGTTGGATCCCCCCGTGACCGTTGCAACCGGCAGAACGGCGACCATGATGCCATGACACCGGTCCGATGGGGGGCTCATGCTTATGTAAGCCATCCCGCTGGAATAACAGCCAACCAATTCCTATATGGCCAAGTAGATGTACTGGTAAAGAAGCTGAGAATACTCAATGTCTGTTCCCGCTCCCGGGACGCCTTACTGCACGGCAAAGCTACCTGCACAGTGGGTATCTGTGCAGTGCCCAGTTCCCCTTGCTCCAGTGTCGGTCGGTCGGTTGCGCGAGCCTGGCCCCTGTCAAAATGTCTTGTCGCCGCACGCTACCGTCGAGGGCCGCTTCGGCTCCGGCTCGGCCCAATGCAGGCGGCGTTTCCTTGCCTGCGAGATCCGCGATTGAGAAGCATTATTGTGACTGACTAGCCTCACCACATCGTACACTACTGGCTGGGCTGTAACTTTCAGTCCGGACCTCAGTCACTGCGTGTGTGTGTGCGAGACCCAGAGGACCCAACCCNCCACAAGCTTAAAGTCGCGACGGCCAATTCATTTGGTTCCTGTTACCAAAGTGGTTCCACCTGAGGAAGCAACGTCTCATTTTTTTGAACCCCAAGGGATCGGGGTTCGTCGCAACGGGAAGGGCCCTCGTGCGAAAACTCGTTTGTTGCCCCCCGGCGAAAATCTCTTCACCTCGCCGCGAGGCTGCTAATAGTATGCGCTCCTGCTATTCCCGGGAGATTTCTCATCCCCAGTCTGGCCATGCGCCACTTTTCGAGTCTTCTCATACCTGCAGATCTTGGCAGCATGGTGTGGATCCCAACCTAGCTCTCTCACTCACCTCGCCCTCTGGGTTCCCCAGCACATCGCAACCCGCCGATTGTGATGCCCTGAGCCGCGAAAATCCCGGGACCAGCCCATTCGGCTGCTCCGTCATGGACTGGAAAAATTTCAAAAGGGGGGACATCTCATAGTGAGGCCCGCGACTGTTGGCAGGGGAGTTCCAAGGTTGGTTGCATGTGGTCATGTTGCTCAGAATCACACCACGCAGGCGGGTGCGAAGCAACAACCACTAACTAACACAGATTGACAGAATATAAGACCCCACCTGGATGCCCGGTTTCTATGCGTACAACATTTTGCAAATATCTCGATAGATCATCTAGATTATTACCTTTGCTAAACCCCCCATTCGCCCTCGGACCTACTCGGCCTGGCCCAAGTGCCAGTCTAACGAGCCCCAGCTTCACGCTCCGTATCCACCAGTCCACTTGCACGCGCAGCCACCACCCTGTCCTTCAGGCTTGTTCCGCAAAGGGCCACCGGAAAAGCCTTGTTATTGCCTGCCACTCGCTTCTGCCCTCATATATAGCTGCCGCACCTTGTTGCTGTTGTCCCCTCCTCCTGTCGTCCAAGTGTTGCCCTTCACCAGCTCTGGTCGACTCCGCTACCCCCTAAAGACACCTCCTGGCGGTAGCTTTGGCTCCAACTCACCCGGGCCGCTCATTGTTGGGATTAGTTCTCCACCGGATCCCACACGAAAGAAAAAGTCCAGTATCAACGTCATCCTCGTGACTCACCAGGTCACTTTTATCTGGGCGCCCGGTTCCCACTCCTCTAACACGGTCCTGGTTCCGCGTACCACCCACGACTCCTATCCGCATAGCAGACACGGGGAACCAGACAGCATGGCCAAAGCCGATGCCATAGTCGCCTCAGGGCGGGGCGATGCCAGCCCCGACATGGAGAAACAGTCCATCACCGAAGCCTCTACCCATGAGCTCAAGCGGGAGATGTCAGGTCGCCACCTGCAATTCATCGCCATCGGAGGCGCAGTGGGCACGGGCCTGTTCATTGGTAGCGGCGAGTCTCTGGCGACAGCGGGTCCCGTTGGCTGTCTGATTTCTTATATCGCCGTCGGCACGATCCTGTACTCGGTCATGACTAGCCTGGGCGAGATGGCGACGTATATCCCGACAGCTGGCTCGTTCACATCGTACAGCGCTCGGTTTGTCGACCCCGCCCTGGGCTTTGCTATGGGCTGGCTCTACTGGTTCAGCTGTGAGTCTCAGCATTCCATGACACTCGTGGTCTGAGTGCCGTTTCGGGTTGGATGTGGGCGTACGGCTAACATCCTTCAAGGGGCCATTACGTGGGCTCTCGAGCTGACCGCGGCTGGCATGATCATTCAGTACTGGAACAGCAGCATCAACATTGGCATCTGGATAGCCGTCTTCTGGGTCATGTTCACGGCAATCAACTTCATCCCTGTCAAGTGGTACGGCGAGATGGAGTATTGGTTTGTCTCGATCAAGGTCATCACTATTCTCGGGTTCCTCATTTTCGCGGTACGTGTCAATCTGCTCAACCTAGGTACTATAAAGCTCTTTCGGGGCTGGCGGGTGTCACTTGTTGTTGCTTGCGCCTATGTAAACCTTGGAGACAGCCAAGGCTCTAAAAACGCCTTACGCCCAGATTTACTGACAGAATGGACCAGATCTGCATTAATGCAGGTGCAAGCCCCCAGGGATATCTAGGCTTTACCTACTGGAAGAGCCCCGGCGCATTCGCCTCGTACGACGAAAACATGGTTCCTGCCACCGGAAAGTTCGTGTCATTCTGGAGCGTTCTCGTCACGGCGGCTTTCTCGTACCAGGGTGCAGAGCTCGTTGGCGTTGGTGCAGGAGAGGCTCGCAACCCGCACAAGACGGTCCCGGTTGCAATCCGGAACACTTTCTGGGGCATCCTGTTCCTGTTTGTGTCTACGATCTTCTTCCTTGGGATCCTCGTTCCCTACGACAACCCCGAGCTCACCAACGGCAGCACCAGCGCCGCCGGCTCCCCTCTGGTCATCGCAGCGAATCTCGCCTCGGTCCGCGTCCTCCCTGACATCATCAACGCCGTCCTTCTGACCGCCGTGCTATCCGCCGCGAACTCGGTTGTCTACTCCGGCAGCCGTATCGTCGTGGGCCTCGCAAACGAGGGCCATGCCCCACGTATCCTGACCAAGACCAATAAGCACGGTGTTCCCTACTACGCCGTGGCCTTCACGTCGGCGTTTGGCCTCCTCGCCTTCCTCAACCTCTCCCCATCCGGAACCGACGCCTTCAACTGGTTCCTCAACATCACCGCCGTGGCAGGCCTGATCACCTGGGCGAGCATCAACGTGTCTCACATCCAGTTCCAGCGCGCTATGAAGGCCCAAAACGTCCCCCGCCACTTGCTGCCGTACCGGGCGCCGCTGCAGCCATACCTGGCATGGTACGGCCTGTTCTTCAACATCCTGATTGTGATAACGCAGGGCTTCACGGCGTTCATGCCCTGGAGCACAGTGGACTTTTTCACGGCGTATATCAGTGTCATCCTGTTTGTAGTGCTTTACGTCGGATACAAGGTTGCATTCCGCCCGGCGTTTGTAAAAGTGAGTGAGGCGGACTTGAACAAGGGGCGTCTCCAGACCGCGGAAGGGGTGGTCGTTGAGCAATGACCGGGCAGTGCCCCGTGTGAAATAAAGACTATTCACCTACTATACAGTACAGCAACGAATAGCTACCTAATATCAGAGAGCGAATATTGATTTGATTACGCACAGCCTCACGTGTCGAGGAGCATCTCCCTGGTAATTATGATTGTTCTGTGATTCGTAAAAGTATACCTTTACTCGCCACCCCTCCCCTTCCAACTTTGCGCAACACTTGCCATGGTCTCAAAGGTGATCTCCCCTCCGCTGGACTCGGCCATCTGCAATAATCTCCCAAGAAACCTATCTACCATGCCCACGATGTGAGCTCTCCCCGAACTCTCGGGGTGCCATATCAGAGGGTACATCGACCCATACCCCTTACCAGGCCCCTCATCTACAAACGACTCGTTCTCCCACAGCCATTCAAACCGGTCCCACCACATCTTTTCCACGACATCGGTCGCGACGTAGCCATGAGTAGATGCTGTGTAAGGATAAAACCCCATCGGAGTCATGTCCTCTGTGTACCACGATGCAGGAACCTCCACCATCGCCCGCTGGGCCTCGGCGGTCCCCGGCAGCGGCTGCCCAGGCAATGGCGTCGGGCGCATCCACGTCGCCGCCGGCTTGCTGTAGTCCGGCACGTGGGGTGTCTCCTGCGGGAAAGGGCGCGGCAGGAAGTACGGTAGCGAGTCGTGCGCGTTCATGCTGCTGTCGTACAGGAATTCGCGCCGCTGGAGCAAGTCGACGGTGTACTCGCGAATCTGGTACAGCGGCGTCCTGTACCCCAGCGGCCTCTCCTGCTGCTGGCCCCCGCCGCCCCCGCCCTTGCCGCGCAACAGTCCCGTCACGAGCTCAGAACACCGGTCCAGCACGTCGCCCTCCTGTTCCGGGGTCATGGCGTACGCGCCCTCGTGGCTGTACCCGTGCAGGCCTATCTCGGCGCCGCTGGCGGCGATCTCGGCCGCCCGCTCGGGGAAGGTCTCGATGCTGTGGCCCGGGATGAACCACGTCACCTTGTCCGAGATGCCGTGCTTGGCGAACAGCGTCAGCAGCCGGGGCACGCCGACGTTGGCGCTCAGCAGGCCGGCTGAGTAGTCTGACAGGGTGTTCTCGGGCGCGTGGCCCGTCCCTAGGTAGCTGGAGAGGGCGTCGAAGTCCACTGAGAGGCAGATGCGCATGCGGCGCGGTCGAGGCTTGGGTGAAGCCATTGGAGCTGTCGTGGGCTAGATATAAATTGCTGGGCTTTAGTGATGTCTCTTGCAATGCAGGAAGCAAGTTCGATCTTCATGGACCTTTCAATGGGTAAGTCCTGTGACGTCTTCAGGCCTTCTGCGGCCTGTTGAAATGGCAGGGGTTCATGCCGGCTATCGCCCCTACGTCGAGTGCGGAGATCGTCTTCCGGATCGGTCCACGACGGAGCCGCTCAACGGCCCTGGGCCGTGAATTGGATGTCAAAGTAAAGAATGGATTTCACTTATTATGGAGCTAATCCTTGTGGTTCTTTAAGTGCCCGGGTGCGTTGGTTTCACAGAATGTTGAGTCCGAAAACCTGATTAGAGCAAAAGAATCGGACAAATCGAGTTTGATATCGTTCTCACCTGTTGTGGTGCGAGCTATTCGCTTGCTTGTCGGTTTGCAAATGGAGGATGGCTCAATCTCTACTCATCCTTTGTGAAGCCTGTCTCATGGTCATACCTCATGACGATACCGATTTCTGATCGATGCCCTCTGTTTCATTTCATCCTGTACGGCTCCCTGCCTTGAGGCCTAAAAGACTCTGCAGTATACTTGAATAATGTGGAACGAAGCGCTTATTTATGCAACCGTGAGAACATTGGAGCTTGAACCTCAGACTGGAGCAAGGTTTCCGAAAACTACATAACACAATTGCCTTTTCACTCATGTGTAACTACCGAAACACGAACTCATTACCCAGCCATATGTCTCGGTGTTGTTTAGTTCTAGTAACACATACTGCTGTCTCTCACGAATGCTTTGAGGAGTTTTACTATGCAATACGCGAAGGCTGGGAAGACAAATCGAGGCTGCAGCGTTGGCATTGATGAAATCACAGCCTAGCTGAACGCACGTGTATTCCTGTCACTTGTTCCACTTGTAGTGCGGTTTTGGCTCTTAGCAATCAATGCCGAAGTACGTAGGTAGTAATTCCCCGTGCCGGACTAGAGTACCCCGCAAAACCTTCTTCTCGGGCTGAATTTCGACCCCGACTATGCAGAATATGGGGTTGTTGCCCGTGCGTCGCGTGTGGCACATCATCCGCTGTTGGTGGACGATACTGGCTGTTGCACATGTCTTTGCGGGCACAACCAGCAAGCAATCAAGACAAAGGTGAGTGTAAATCTATTGCAATTTTCTACAATAAATCACGGGGAAGGCGCCGCGAGCAAGTCATTCAGACGGCCATTGTACCATGAGTTACTACGCCCAACGTTGATAAAATATGAGGCTGGCCAACGGTCGCTCATGATCCGGAAATACGGACATACGCCGCGGGCTACCCCCCACCCGGCTCAGTTCCCTTGTCAATTAGCACCCACCGGGGTGGAGTGTTGTAAAGTATACATTTGAGTTGCGACACGCTCAAAACACTCAATCTCCAACCTCGGGAACACTCAAAATATATGTATACAACAAATCAGCCTCCATGTATTCGCAATAGTGAACCCTCAATACTCCGCCTCAAACACTGTTCCTGCGCCTTTGGCTAGCACGCCGCCCTTAAGATAGGACTTTGACAGCCCATGAGCCATCGAGTAGTACCATCCTCGTCGAAAAGATCAAAATGTTCAACACTGCCAGTATTGCTATCCTTATAGCATCTCTGGTCACCTACGCCATCGGAAGAACTGTTTACAATGTCTTCTTTCATCCACTAGCAAATGTTCCTGGACCAAGGCTCGCAGCAGTCACTCGTCTCTGGTTATTCATGACAGATTTCGGTGGCAATACTTCTGTGACGATCCTGAAATGGCACCAGACCCACGGTGCGTCAGAGGAAATCTCCAACAAAATGAAGCAGAACTGTCGTTGGAGAACAGTGTAACGGAACGGCCCGCGGAAGGAATCCCTCACTGACCAAGCCGACAGGCCCCGTGATCAGGGTGGCGCCTAACGAGCTATCCCTCTACGATATCGACGCATACCTCTCGGAGCTGTACGCGCAGAATACCAAGTTCACCAAGGCGCCGTACTTCTACGATGCCTTCAACAACCCGGACGGCACCGTGTTCTCTCAGCTGGACAGGTCGGCGCACTCAGCGGAGAAGCGCCTCATGTCGCATGCCTTCTCCCGCAGGAACATCGTCGGCTTGCAGCATGAGCTCTACGGACACGTCCACAAGTGGATAGACAGGTTGCGGGCGCACGTGAGGGCTCAGAAGCCCATCCCGCTGAGCCGCGCGGCGCAGTGCCTGACACTCGACAATGTATCTCTCTTCAGTTATGGCAGCGACGAGGGCGCCCTTGATTCCGAGAACTTCCAGAGCGAGCTGCTCGAGGTGTTCGAGGCGTTTCCGAAGCTTGTAACGGTGTTCCAGTTCGTCCCGCTCGTCCAGTCCCTGGTCAACCTCCTCCAGCGCTTCTCGTCGTCATCGTCGTCGGCCGCTCGCGTGATAAAGGTGAGTTCTGATCGGCTACGCCAACCTAGTAATATCATAGCTCCGCCCTCTGCTCACAGTCTTTAGGGCTCCGCCATTGGCTGGGACCGTTTCATGAACCAAAAGGCGCAAGGGGAGACGAACGGCATGATGTTATTCGAGAGCATGCTCGAAAGGGCGAGGAAGAGCAACGTACAGATCGAACGCGGCAGGGGGGTAGCTAACGGTTCTCTGATGCTGGTGGCAGGTACGTTTCTTGCCGAAATGACTTATTTGTTCTGAGGAACTTCATTGTTAACGGACGCGGTCGTACCAGGGACCGGGACCACAGCAGCTGCCAGTAAGTCATCGTTTCATTGTGCGTGACAGAACTTTGTCGACTTCGCTAACATGACTGAAAGTCACCACGGGCATATTCCACCTTACAAGGCAGCCTGAGCTTTGGCGCGAGCTCAAGCGCCAGCTGCAAGCAGCGATACCAGCAGATAGCACACAGCCCGACGTGACGGAACTCGAGAAAGTGCCGCTCATGGAAGCCGTTGCCAAGGAGTCACTCCGATATGGCTGTCCCATCCGCGGAAGAAACCCGAGACTCGTACCCGTCGGTGGAATGGTGTGCCGTGGTGTCCACATACCTCAAGGAGTAGGTCGCCCTTCTTTTCCCACGAATAGTAACCCCATCGTATTACCGGCACAAGCATATTTATGCTCACATGTGTTAATGCAGACTTGCGTTTGGAGCGCCCAGTGGTACTACTGCACCAATCCAACAGTCTACAGCCAGCCAGAGCTATTCAAGCCGGAGCGCTGGCTGGTCGACGATGCGGACGCCTTGCATGCCATGAACCGGCACCTGGTTGTCTTCTCCAACGGATCTAGAAACTGCATTGGGCAAAAGTGAGTATTTCCGGCCAAGTCTGTGGGTGTGCCTGGGCAAAGATGCTAATCTAGATGCAAACCAAGTTTTGCTACCATTGAGTTGAAGCTGGCACTCAGCCAAATCGTACTCAACTTTGGACCTGGAGAGACCATGGAACCAGAACTGGAGTACGACGAATACACTGGATTGTCGGAACCCAAAGGTCCGGTCCATGTTACTATGCGCGAAGCATCATGAATGATACAATGACACATTACTGCTATTTCCTTTGAGATAACTCCATGGCGGCCGCAGTCCATGCAGTTGGGCAAGAGGTACTGATTCAAGAACCCTGGGAGAGGGGGGAGACGCAAACGAACTGCAGTATTATTTCTCTTGGTTCGCAGGAGGCCAAAAGCTCCACAGGAGTACCCGCTTTCCGACCACAGCACCAAAATAGTAAGCCACTTGGTCAGCAATCGTTACATGAAAGGACTTCAGAACCTACCGGATGAAGACCTCACCATCTGTGAGTGAGACGTGGGATTCATAATTGATTGAGTGTATAGCTTTCAAAACATTAGCGGCAGCAAAAAAACAAGCTACGACTTTTGAAGATGTGCCGGTATTCCTACAATAATGCATGTGATGTCGACGGAGGTCATGCTTAGGTGCCGCATCAAAACCGTATATCATCTCCCACCAGCTATCGGGACACCCTTTGCCTACAAGAAACAAAAAACGACAGAAATGCATGGTATCTGACCCGAAAATCGTATTCAGCACGTCCCGAGACATACTTCTTGAAGGTGCTCGTCGCCAATCTACATCAGACAGAAACCACACGAGACTCGAAGTTGTAGCGCGGGGGCCCACAAATCCGTGTAAGCTGAATGGTTGGCGGATTGCTCAGTCGCTGCCCGCCACTTCCCAAGTTAGCAACATGGCAGACACAGTCCAGACTTCGGGTGCAACCCGAAGCCACAGCAGGTCGACGGACAAGAAAAGCCGTAAGCATCTGATGGAGTTTCATTCAGCCCTTGGCCTAAATCGGGATCATATAATTCCATGTACTTGTTCTATTGAGGTTGCACGGCGGGCGCTGTTGTCCTACAAGCCCCAGTTCAGCCGGGTCGGTCACAGCGCCACCTCGGGTAGTCAAGACCAAACCAGGAAAATTGGACTTTTCCTAAGAGAAAAGAACAACATCTTGGAAGCTAGCATCGTAGTTCCAGGGGATTCTCGGGCATTTTCAGGTTTTAAGGCGACTTCCCACCAGCGCGCAGCATGCTTGGCGGGTGGGGGCGATACATGTGCAATCTCGGTTTCCCCAAGCGCCTGTAGTGAAAAGACACGGAGCGAATGAAGCTTGCTGAGAATTCAAGTATTGTATGTAGATGGAATTGTGGCTCATTTTTGGCGCAAGCTATGTACTCGAAAAAATCCTTGCACCATCCCATCCGCTTGAATGCAAAACCCAAATGTCGCCACCTGATTCTCCCTAGGTGAGTGCCAATCTTCAAGATGGAGGTAAAAGAGGTCCATGGAAGCCGCAAAACGCCAATTCGTGACTTTAGGAAGAAGACAGTGGGTATCCATCGGGGAAATATAGTACAGAAAAGGCGTCTCTCGTAACCCAGTCACGACATGTGACGGTGTCATATACCAACCTCAACCGATCATGACGGAAAGCTGTCCCTCCGAGCACCAACTTCAACGCTCCCAGAATCTCAGAAGCTCTTATGCCTGTTCTTTTGCAGCCCAAGTCCATTCATCCACGAAATTCGGGTCATCCTTCTTCGCCTCCAACTTCTTGGCGAGCACTGCTGCCCTGACAGCCTCCAGTCGCCCGTATGACGGCAGGTCTTTTGAACAAAGCGCAATCTGTGCATCTATAATGGCCATTATAGCTCTTCCACCCTTGTCTCGTGCGTGTATATTGGCACCTCTTTCGAGCAACTTGCTGACGACCTGCTTGTTCCCGCGTTTTGCGGCGACCAGGAGCGCCGTCTCACCCTGGCGGTTCCGTCCGTCGAGTAGCGCCCCCTTCTCTATGAGCAAATCAAGGATCCTCCCAATGTGCTGACCACTCTTGTCGTCTTGTTCGTCAGAAAGTTGAGCCGCGAAGGCTATCAGGACGGTCTTGCCCTTGTGGTCGTAGTGATTGACATTGGGTGGTGCTATCTGAGTCACCGGTGTCAAGAGTCCTTGGAGATATTGGAGTCTCTGGGTGATGGGCTTGATACGCTCCGCATCATCCCGACCGTGCTTTCTCTTGAGTGACCCCTTGGGGTTGGTGGTCGCTGGATGTAATGGATTTGGCGTGTTGGGATCTGGACTGCTGGGGCTGCTGGTGATAAATTGCATCTCTGCCAAGCAGTGCAGTCCGTTCCGGCCTTCGGCATCTTCCAGAGCAGGATTACTGTATGCTTCGGTCACGACAGATGCTAGTCCCATGTCTCTGGTCGTGAAATCATCCTCTGGGGCCTCTTCGGCCAAAGGCGATAGTGCTGTCGTACCGGTACGTCTTGGAGGCGCGAAGGACGTGTCGACAGCATGAGAAGGTGGTTTGATACCAAATGCGTCTCGCGGGATCTCAGAGTCATAGTGCTGGTCAATATACTCAATGGCCTTAGGATCGGGTGCGAAGCGATCGAGTTGATGGAAAAAAGTTCGACCATAGACATCGGGGGCATATGTCAGGTTCTTGTGGCGTGTGAAGAGGAAGTTCAAGAGCCTGTATAGGGGTGCGTTGAGGTCGTTCATGCCGTAGAACCAAATGGGCCCCAGCACATGAAGAAACGTCTGATGTGCGTTGTTGGTCCTACTGGGATCTGCGACCCCGGATTCGAGCAAATGAAGCGTCATTTCAAGGTCAGACTGCCTGTCCGATGCGGCGAAGATGTGGAGAGGGGTGTTGCCGAAGCGGTCCACAGAAGAAGCGTCTTCAGGCCCTTGCCGGACGCTTGTTGCCCGGTCGCAAAGTTCGCCCCTATCGGTGATATAAAAGGCATCGTTGAGGTCTGCCGTGTCGTCCGCAATTGTACACCAGCATTGGCAACCATCTACGCTCGAGGCCTTGACGAAATGCTTTTGCGCATGGCATTGGGACACATATTTCCTAGAGATCATGAAGTCGCCAGGGACAGCTATTCCAGGGTGCGGCGTCGGACCGTTCGATAAGGGGCTGTGATGTGTTGGGAAGTCCGAAGGCGTCCGGCACGGCGAGTTCCCGAGGTTCTCAGAACTACCAATTGTGAGCCTGCTCATCAGAACGGACACCTGCTTAGCAAAGACTGTCGAGACGCTGATCCGGTTCCTCAGATTTCTGACACTGTCTGTACTCATCTGAGTCGACGTGGTGAAAACCGTATCGTTACGCGGCGGCCGGGGGAAAGGAAGCTGGAAAGGATGCTGATCGTCGTCCCTTGGATAGGCGGACCAAACAGTGCTGGGCGAGGCTGAAGCCATGGAGCTGGGCGAGGCGAAATCAAAACGCACGTCCAAGGGGCTCTTGAGACCAGCGGCATCATCAAACCGGGAGACTTCTGAGAAAGCCGGGGTGTCGAGCTCGTCCTTGAGCCCAGGGGTGACGCCGACCTCCTGATCCGGGTTGGTCCCGTCACTCTGGCGTCGACGCTGGCTGCGTTTGTGTAGCAGCTTGAAGCGGGTGTTCATGTCGTTCCTGTCGACGGGCCGCAAGGGCCGGGGATCATGGCCGACCATCTTGTGCAGGGTCTTCTGGGCCGAGTTTTTCCTGGGCCGTCATCAGCATCGCACATGGCATGGGGCGGGCCGGATGGAGCAGCAGGTCTGCGGAGGACATACTTGACATCGTCATTGGGAAAGAGAGCCTTGATAATCTTCTCCATTGGCAAGGTGGTGTACATGTACAGCCTGGCCAATTTCCTGGACCTTGATTCTGTCCATTGCGGAGGGCGGCCGATTCTCGCACCACCGCCATTTGGAGAGTTGGCGGCGACAGAGTCGGGAGTGGCAACGTCGGCCATGGCGAGGCTCTGCTATGTTCCGGTCGGGGCCGGAAGTAGAAAGCTCTGGGCGAGGGTGGAGAGACCCGTAGGGCTTTTGAAGTAGAACGAGGGAGTCACTTTTCAAGAGTCGAGGGCGGGAACCAAAGAGTGACAGGGCTTGTATCGAGGATTGGGGCTGGGGGCTGTACAGGATGTACTTCAGCACAGCATCTTAGCAGCTACGGGTAGACCAGAGGAAATGCATTGCTGGCTGGCCAAAGGGGCGCAGGATGTTTATTGTACAATGTGAGGGCGAGGCTCTGCCAGCCCTCGTGTGGCCCTGGTGTGGGAGTGTGGCACCTTGGATGCATGTTGGTTGGAACTGAAAGAGGGGGGGGTGTGCAGCGGAGGGGGTGAGAAGGAGTCGGAGCTGAACTTTTGATTCGAGGTTAGCGGGTCGCTTAAGGGCGCTAGCAGGAGTCCAGGCTGGTGGAGGCTGTCCCCTTCCTTCCTTCCGATCGGGAAGCCTTGCTGCACGCCTACTATTACACTGCGACTTTGCCGCACAGCATGGGCCCCCCCGCCGGGCTCCTCCCTCTGACAATCCAAGGCCCCCAAATTTGGATCCCTGCCAGCCGTGACACCTCGAGCAATCGCCAGTAAACAACACTGCGTGCACTTGGCTAACACGACCCAAGCTGTTGCATGACCGTGCCTGTGCCTGTATAGCAACGACATGGGATTTGCACCCACGCATGGCAGAAACCAAAGTGTAAGAAAGGCTTGGGCGGTCTGGTCTATTATGCGGTCACGGCAGCGGGCGGCCTGCAAATCAACTGCCCTCTCGGCCTCGCTCTCCCTGCCTGTCCGAATGCATGGGGTGTGTGTGTGTCGTGCTTCCCACCCGTTGCAGGCAGCAGTGCCTCGGCCCTCCGTCACGGCACGGGGGGGCAAGGGTCAGGGGCGCTTGGGCCGAATGTGTATAAACAGTAGCCTGCATTGGGCAGACTGCAAGCCATTTTCCCGCCCTGCAGAACCTGATGAACTCTTGTCATGACTGAGATGGACAACGTCGCTCACCTCGCCCACCTCGCTCACCTCGCCCACCTCGCCCACCTCGCCCAGGTCCATGTCCGCTGACCGAAGTGGATGGGATCCAGAACCCCTTGACCTCGGGACCATTTTAATTCACGCCAGGGCCAAGTACATGCAGTTCATTCCTCCCGGAATGCAAACAAAGGTCCCTGCAAACATCCCGGGATGGACAGGCCGTGGCCAGCCGTCAGCGCTTGAGGCGGCCCAGAGGCGGCCCAGAGGCGCAGCGTCCTGTTTGCTCACAGACAGACACGCGCCCCGCAATGCGGCCATGCCCGCCGTCTGGCCAACGTCCCGTACCTGTTAGCTTGAGCTCGAATTGGGTTTCGAAGCGCATGCACACCACTTGAACAAGGTCAAGTTGGCTCGTTTCCAGTCTGACAGTCAGACTAGATTTTCATCACATATGTCTTTGGAGGCCTTGGAGAAGCATCTGACCAGCTGCCTTTTCTCACAGCCCGCGCTGTGTAGGCTGATAGATCGGCAGACGGCATCTGGTCTAGTAACACCAAATGTACTACACTAGGTAAGGTCTATTGGAGCACCTGTCTTGCCGGCAGGGCCAGTTGCGTCATTGCTCGAGACTCGTACTGAGAGACGACGGATTGAGGGATTGATCACCCTCATATCTACCAAATGATATCATCATTGATGGTCCAGAGCTATTGCAGCAGCAGGCCGAGACAGATACAGCTACAGCTACAGCTACAGCTACAGCTAGCTTTAACACAGCAGGGGGTTGTGTTTGATCTCTTTCCACCCATTGATCAACACCACAGACCCAATCTGTCCGTTTCTGCTCTCCATCTATCGTCAGTCACCGTCCAAGTAAAGTCGTTCGCATTCAACAAGTACTGTGAAACGACCATCTAAGCCCTTGCACAGCCTCGCAAGCGACAGGCGTCCAAGCTGCAGCATCAACTGCATCTCACCCAACCCACTTACCCACACCTGCACTCGGCATATAAGTTTGCTTAGTGCATCAGCAATCAATCACGATGAACCGCCTCGCTCTCCGTTTCCGGGGCGCCCGCGTCCCGCCCATCTCCACCTCCACCCTCAGGACCGGGGTGACCCTCCCCATCTCGGCCCGACGACATTACGCATCCTCACCCCCCAAGAAAGCCGAACAGGCTTCTGCGCAGTCGGGAGGCTCCCGCTCGAAAGATGCCAAGGAACGAGCCGAGTCGGAGACGGTCGATGAGCTCGACACCGGGAACAGCCCCTCCGCTGACCGCCTGGCTGGCGACGGTGCAAAGGGCAGGACCGGCGGCGGCGAGCCTCTCTCTAGTTCAGAGAACCCACCCCCACAGCCCAAGATCAACAACGCCAGTATCCCAGGTCAGGGCAGGGACAAGCTCACTAAAGAGCAGCAGGAGGAGGTCGACAGGCACAACGCAGAGTTCGAAAAGAAAGTAAGCACCTGTCTGGTAGTTTCAAGCTGTCTTGATAAACGAGAACATTGGCTAACCTACTGCTCAGCACGATCGAGCGAGTCCGGCAGCAGAAGACAAGGTTGACAAGGTTGACAAAAACTACTGGAAGGGCCAAGGAGGTGTCGATGGACACTGATCAAGTGAAACTATATGATCGTTGCTCAAGTGCATTGATGGCTGTGAAAGGAACGAGAATTGAACTTTTTAGATATAGCAATCAGCTTGTGAGATCGGATGCTGCGACACCACAGTATTCCGGGACTCTTTCAAACTCTAGGTGCTGTTGCAACTCGAATCCTGCCTCTCAACCTGAACACCATGTTTTGTCAGTCACTGCAGCCCTACCAAATCGAGCAACAACCAAGCTTCTAGTGAATTGAAACACTGTTTCGGCGCTCCGAATTACCAAATCGTCTTCTCGAATCTTGCGCTGCATGCTTTAGTTCTCATTTTCCAGGCGTCCCCTGGTCGAGTGGGCCCCTCGGCCAACCTAACCCGCCGATTGACGAGATAAGATAAGCCTGGGGGCTTATCGATACCGTAATTTTTGGACCCTGTCTGCGCTTTTCCTCCCGTTCTACCACTGAGAATTTCCTCCGGGATAACAAGATCTCGACTGCCAATTCCAGACGGTCCTGATCCAGCCAGGGCCCTACCCGAAACCATGGGCAAAAGGAAGGTTGGCGCGCTCGAGAAACTCGATGCCGATCTCGCAAGTTTGCAGTTCAAAGTACGGTCCGATCCCCAGAGTTATGCAGACGAGTTCCAACGGCAGTACTCGGCCTACCTCTCTACCAAGGAGGTCTTCCTCGACAACCCGGCAAATGTGACCAGGGATGTCTCCCAGGACTTCCATGACAAGGTCGACTTCATCGCACACGTTTCCGACTGCTTCAAAGAAGAAACAAAGACATTTCCAGACGACCTGAAGGAGGTGCTGACGCAACACCATGCAATCCTTCCTCCTGACGTGCGCGAGAAGCTGGTCGGGAGCCTGGTGCTCCTGCGAAATAAAGACCTCATCCCCTCGGAGTACCTTCTGACGACCTTATTCCCGATCCTCGTCTCGACACCTAGCAAGAGCCTCAGAGCGGTACTGTACCAGAAGATTGTCAGTGACCTGCGCAACTCGAACTCGAAACACACAAACCACCCTCTTAACCGAACTGTGCAAAATGTGCTCTCCATCCTCATTACCTCGGACAAGACGTCTCCCAAGGGAGTCTGGGCTGTGCGGTTGACACGCGAGATGTGGCGGCGGCAAATATGGTCCGACGCGAAGCCAGTACAGGTTATGAAGGAGGCCTGTCTAGCCGACAGCGAGAAGGTCGTAGTTGGAGGAGTCCGATTCTTCCTGGGTGGCGACAAAGAGCGTGAGGAAATGGAGGATGACAGCAGTGATGACGAGGCTGTCGACCTGAAGAAGATCCAGCACCAACACGGCATAAACAAGAAATCCAAGAAGCAGGCAAGGCAATACAAGAGTGCTGTCGAAAAGGTCAAGAAACAAGAGCGCAAGAAATCCCAGCCGCACCCGCTGAACTTTTCTGCTCTGCATTTGCTTCATGACCCCCAGGGTTTCGCCGAGCAGCTGTTCCAGAAGCACCTGCTGAACACTAAGACGAAGCTGGCCTTGGAGAGCAAGCTGCTTGTATTGCAACTGGTCACTCGGCTGGTAGGCTTGCACAAACTCACCGTCATCAACCTTTATTCTTGGTTTATCAAATTCCTCACGCCAAAACAACAATCTGTTACAACCTTTCTGGCATGTCTGGCTCAAGCAACGCACGATCTTGTTCCACCGGACGCATTGGAGCCTTTGATCATGAAGATCGCGAACGAATTCGTCTCGGAAGCAGCGGCGTCTGAAGTTGCAGCGGCTGGTCTGAACTCAATTCGCGAAGTCTGTGTGCGCCAGCCTCTAGCGATGACCGAGACGCTACTGCAAGACTTGGTACAATACCGGAAGAGCAAGGACAAGGGCACAATGATGGCCGCAAAGGGCCTGTTGTCTCTGTACCGTGAGGTCGGCGCAGAGATGCTCAGAAAGAGAGACCGTGGCAAGAATGCTACCATGAACCTACGGAGCGGAGAACTGCAACAGCGGAAGTTTGGAGAACAGGATGTCGGTGGCATTGAAGGCCTCGACTTGCTCGAGAAATGGAAGGAAGAAGAGAAGAAGCGGAAACGGGTGGCCAAGGGTCTGCCAGAAGAAGCTGGCAGCGGCGAGGATGAGGAAGCCGATGTTTCCGACGATAGCGATTGGGAGGTCGATTCGATGGCCAGCAGTGATTCTGGTGGCTGGATCGCCGTGTCAAGCGAGAGCGAGGACGATGAGCCAGCGACCAAGCGTCAGAGGAAAGGATCATCAGAAGCGCCAGAGCTTGTGGACGCAGACAAGCCCAGTGCGGCAGCAGAGGTTGAGCGGATGTCCAAGCTCGCTACAACCACCATCCTCACGCCTGCGGATCTGGCCAAGCTGCAAGAGCTGCGTGTGCAGGCCAACCTCGACAAGGCCATGGGCAACCGCTCCAAGCACGCCCGGGAGCTTGCGGCCCGCCACGCCGACGACCCCCTGACGGCCGAGCAGATTGAGCTGCCCACGAAACTGCGCAAGACGACCAAGGAGGAGAGGATCGCCCTGGCCAGGGAGGGCAAGCCGAACCGGGAGGAGCACAAATCCACGCAGGCTATCCGCAAGTCCAAGAAGGAGGCAGAGGGCAAGTCAACGTCGAACAAGGAGAAGGCCAGGAAGAAGAACTTCCTGATGACAATCGGCAAGGCGAAGCAGAAGCACAAGAGGAGTCTTGTGCAGACCAGGAAAGTGTTGCAGGATCATGTTAATAGGAGCAAGAGGGGCGGGAAAAGGGGCAACAACAACACTTGAGAGGTCTAGTTTCTTTATCTTCGAGCTGTCTTTCTATTTGCTTAGACCACTCGAAGAATTCAATCAGCAGCTCCCGAAAATTCGATTCTCAGTGTCTCGCTTGCATCTGAGACCTCGACTCTAGGAAGACCTTCTGCATTCTTTCGTTGCATGCCCACAAGCTGTCTGCAATTGGCCTGGCGAGCATGTACCTTCTTGAGCGTCCTACCACACGGCATAAGTCCTGATTTCGCAAGAGCCCTCTTTCGCTACACAATTACTGCACACGGGCAGTCTCCAAAAACATCCTTCTTCAGAATGATTCACTTCCAAATAATGGCAGAGGCACAGCAATCTGTCAATTTCTAGATAACAGTGTCCATGTCAAGCCGCCCTGGTTACTTTTCCCTAACATTACTTGGGCTTATTCGTGTGACTGTTACGTAGTAAACGCTTCGTGATAACTTTACGGAAACATGTTTGACGGTCTGCCAACATCATGCTGGCAAACATTTGTGAGCCTGGCTACCCAGGTACCTAGGCAAGACCCACCATGTACAACAAAAGCAGTTTGCCGTTCTGCAGTCGGCCAACTTTTTGACCCACTGTCTCTCAGGGTTTTGTTTCCTGTCACGAGTCACAAGGAAACATAGACCGTCAACACCAGAAGACCGACTTGATTGCCAACCACAAGTCCACCAACCCATCTACAAAATGGACTTATACGGCCACTTTGGGGTGACAAACTCCGTGGCGGCATTCAACGGCGCGGGCCAAGCCATAGACAAGAACAACGCCGCCCTTGCTGCAAAGGCTTCCAAGCAGTACGACGAGGCCATCCGACTGCACACCGAGGCAGTTCAGACCAAAGTCCGGATCTACGGCGAACAGTCCATCCAGGCCGCCATCTCCTTCAATGCCCTCGGCGAGACGTACCTCGAGGCCGGCAGGGTCGACGAGGCCGCGGATGCGCTTGCCAAGGCCCTCAAAGTCAGGGACGACACGGCGTTCGGTGGCATGGAGTTGGGTCCGCGCAATGATGCTGCTGCGAGCCGTGACAACATAGCACGCGTGCTGGAGGCGCGAGGAGACTTTCCGGCCGCCCGAGAGATGCGCCTAAAGGGTGCAGACAGGGGACATACCATGTGTGGTTGCGAAGACGTGAGTGTCACCTAGCTGTATTCCCAACAGAGCAAGCTGGAATGGTCATCTCGGGGACTCGGACTAAATTTTGCTTGCTTGCCAAACATAGTGCATCACCCCCGGAGGAGCCTTGCTGTCTCGCCCGCAACTGAAAGTCTGTGGCGCATGCCGTTCTGTCTTTTATTGCAGCCAAGCCTGTCAGAAGAGGGACTGGACCACTCGGCACAAGCCTCTTTGCAAGAAGTATATGGCTTCGAAGCAGTCAGCTGGCAACGCGGCTGGAGCTGGCTCAACGGCCTAATACCACTGGGAAAATTGCCTAGCTAAATGATCGGGTGGGTCGAGCAAGCCGGTATGCTCGACGCCGATTGTCGAGAAACTGGGACGGGTCCTCGATGCGCACTTGCTCGAAGAGAATTACGTGTCAATTCCACTGAGAGAAACATCTCACAAATGCTTTTGTGCCTTCTTGTGCAAAGAATTTTTTAGCAGCCACTTGATGCATATGTCCGTGGTCCGCTTACAATAGGCTCCTCCCCCCAATATACCAAATCATCTTTCCAATAACTAAACTCCACAAGGTGCATTTTCGGCATATGTGCTATGTTTCATGCTCTCACTCTGGTGAAATGCTACACCTGGTCTACGCTATTTGAACATGGCAACATTAAGAGCCCCAGAAATCTATATAACTTTGCTATTCCAGCACGGGGTCCTCAATTGCTAATACAACATGATCTACCACCTTTCAAAATCAAGGCAGTTGTGGAGAAGCTGAACAGTATTTGTTTACACCACAGCAACCCTATAAATAGGGTCTATTCTGAGAGTTTGTGAAGGGTGGGAAAAGCAAGGCTCGGTACTGGTATAGCCACCCTGGGGCAGACTTGCTGGTACACGGCATTTGAGCATGTCTGGAGATTTGGGCCCGTAGAGATCTTCTTGCCATTCGGCATGACCTCAGCAGAAATACCTATGGAGTGCATACGGTGGGAGAAATGATTTGAAAGGCTATGCATACTGGAACCGAGGTTACACAAAGTTTTCTTTTTTTTAAACTTTTTTAAGAGATCAGAGATTCGCACAAAAGAAAACAGAGGGCACATAGGTACATTATTTACTTTTATACTATCACTAATTAGAACACTCTATTTAACCTTACTTAGCTATATATATCTATACTAAGTACTTTTTATAGCCTTAATTTATAAACCTATTAACCTTCTTTTATAATTAATAGTAATACTTTTAATACTTATAGTAAAAACTAAGAAAGTTTATAAAAAAGTTTATTAACTATTTATATTTTTTAAATTCCTTTATTAAACTAAAATTAATAATAAGTTTATTTTATTATTATAAATAGATTTCATTATTAAAAACTTTATTAAAAATAAAAGAAAATTTAATAAATTTAAATATTTATATAAAGAGAAATATTTAATATAATAAAGAAAGAAAAAGTAAAATACTAAAGTAAAAGTTATAATAAGAAAGATAAGAATTAAAGGTATATATAGTTAATAGTTATATATTTCTATTTTATATAGTAAGCCTATAGTGTAAATTAAGGTTAGTGTATAGGGGCTGTACTTATACTTATATACCCTCTGTTTTCTTCTATGCGAATCTCCGATCTTAAAAATAAAAAAGTAAAAAAAGTTTGCTCGCAGCCAGAGCCGTTGGCGGGCATCACAGCAGGCTGGGGGCCAAATGAAAGGCTGAAGGCAGCAAAGGGAGCACGAATCAGCCCAAAATGCACTTTCTCATAGCCGCGGGCGTCTGAGGTCTGCATACACAGCCACCAGAACTGCCTTGCTGACATGGTGTGTGCCACCATACCTAGGGTAGTTTTCTAACAGTCAAGCCATTTAGGTATATACCGGTCCAGCCCCAATATACCATCATTCAGGCTCCGGGTGCCACTCAACGAGTCTCCTCCTCGTCTTCTCTCTTCTGTCTATTCATCCCGTTCGTTTTCTTCACCAGACCTCGACCTTAATCACCACCATTGTATTAGGAGACTGACTGACTGACTGACTGACACATACACTCAACCTTGTCTCCCCTCTTCAAACCCGCGAAAAGATTGGTCTTGTTGCGATGACTTCAGATGCTTCAAATCACGCCTGCCGTACTTGCCGATCAGACTCCAAGCGAACGTATGTGTGCGTTCAGTGCAACAATTGGGCATTCTGTGATGAATGCTGGGCCAAGAGGGACGTCCATGAGGCAGGCGCCGTGGGCTGGGATGGACGGCCGCATGAAAAATCCGATCCCGATGTTCTTCTATCTTCCGACAGATCCTGGACCCCATCCGAAGCGAAGCAGATGTTGACACAGAACGCCAGGCTGATGAGGAGACTGTATGGTTCGGTGTTGACCGAGATGCACCACATGGACCGGTCTTTCAGGATTACGACAGATTCGCGACTCTGGTTAGTGAAGGACAGACACTGGAGCTGAAAAAGAAATACCCGGCACTCGTGTCTTTCATCGGACAAACAGGTCAGCACTGATTTCCGTTCGTCACTGGCCGAAACAGCCGTGTCTAACCCAATAAATCTTCCGCTACGCAGGCGCCGGCAAGAGTACTCTCATAAAAATGCTTGTGGACCGAGTGAGCGGTGTACCTGGCGACTCCAGTACCAGAATGGCATCGCCCGTGACGTCCTCGATGAACCACTTCTCCCCAACGACGGGAGATGTTCATCTCTACGCAGACCCGATGTCATACCATACCTCGCGGCCAGTCCTCTATGCCGACAGCGAAGGTCTCGATGGGGGCGAGGCACTGCCACGTGGGGTTCGACATCGCACATCACAATTCGTAAAGCGAAGTCGAAAACTCCTCAAAAATCGCAAGATCACCAGGAGACCCGTGAAATGGGCTGAAGATTCAAAGAAGAAGCACGAGTACACTGTCATGCAACTGTACCCAGGCTCTTATATACCTTCTCCGAGGTCGTCGTTTTCGTGTTAAGAAACCCCAGGTACTAAGTTGTGAAGCTAAAGAATATGGAATGATAACTAACGCGCATCAGGACATTCGAGTCAGCTGTGTTGGATACCTAAACTGCTTGAGTGGGCGGCAAATTCCATAAGCAAATCTCTCAATCAGCCAGGCCTTCCTCATGTGATTATCGTCCTAAACGCTACTGAAAATGGCAACGAGGACGAATGGGACACTGCTACAGCTACGCAACATTTACTTGACGGCAACAAAGATGCAATTTCACATGAGCCCATTTGGGAGCATAAAGCCCGCTTCTGGAGGGAAAGAGGCCGCAAGATTGAGACGGTGAAGGACCTGCTCGAATGCTACTACGCCTCAATTACAGCTGTTCGCGTTCCCGCCCGAGGCCAATGGATGCTCATGGACGAGCAAGTAGGGAAATTGTTCACAATTATCAACCAAAAGTGCGAGGCATCATATCTCGCCAAGAAAGCAATCCACATGCTTCCGACAGCGGAAAAACTCCAGCTCTATTTGCAGGCAGCGTACGATCACTTTTCCAAGGACCTACACGCACCGTTTGACTTCATCAGGGAAGCCCTTAGACACAATCCTACGCCTCGAGATTTTGGAGGTAACATTCTTAATCTCGCACTCTGTATCCAAAATACGATCGAGGATAAGACCAAGGCAAATTCGGTGCTCGAGATGCTCGTGTCCGCTGTCGCCTCATGTATTCACTTGGACTCTTACCGCCAGGATCTTATGGGTAAGAACTGAGCTTTGCTCATATGATCTTTTTTTCGAGTCCCCTTGGCGGGCTGATGGATGCTGAAAATTGACCAACAGGCACACCTATTCAACTTTATAACGACTTCTACAAGGAGTTTTGCAGATTTGCTGCTGATGAGTTCATAAACTTCTGCGTGCCGTGCAGGTATGAGAACGCACGGTACGGCCAATGATGCAATATGAGATCGGGTCACGACAAAGGACACCAGGACCAAGATGGCAAAACTATCGGAGTGGGCCCGTACCAGTCATTTCTCGATGACGATTATGCCGAGAGATGGCTCGAGCAGGTCGGCATCGAAATTCAGAAGCAACAGACTCACTTCTCGAACTTGAACCACCAGCCGCATGAGAGGTCAGAGCTCGCTATCGCCGAGGAGCTGCATCTTCAGTGTATCAAAGAGTTCTCCAAGAACTTTTGGGATTCATCTTGCAATGTGAGCTATTCGACGTGCTTCTCGTGCCTTAGGGAGCTCCCGGAATATGTGCTGCCTTGTGGCCACGTCCTCTGCCTGCGATGTGTTAAAGCCTACGGTCGGTCGGCAGCCTCAAATACGGCATTTGAGCTAGATAGGTGCCCTTTGCACCGGAGAGAGACGCCATGGGCACAGCCATGGATCGTTTCTGTGAAGCCACCCTATGCCGGCACTCGCATACTTTCTCTCGACGGGTACGTTGGTCCTAAAGGCAGCGCTGTTATCTATGACCCATCTAACACATATAACCAGAGGCGGAGTCCGAGGCATTGTTGAGCTGAAAGTTCTCATGGCTGTTCAAGCAGTCTTAGGGACCAAGCTTCCGTTACAGATTATCTTCGATCTAATCGTCGGCACAAGGTACGACAGCCACAATGATTTACTTTTCACATTGCATGTGGAATACTTTGATAACATTTCAAATCATAATACTGGGGGTATAATAGCGTTGGGGCTAGGTGCGAGAGGCTGGAGTATCAGTAAATGCATCAAGACATTCAAGGAGCTTTGCTCGCAAGCATTCACTCCCCGAGAGTTGAACGGAGTTTGGGGCTTAAATAAGCTGGTGTTACTGCACCACGGAAGCAAGTATAAGACCAAACCATTCGAATCTGTCCTCAAGAAAGCTTTTGAGGATCGTCTCCTATTTGGGGGACCAAATGAACGCGGGGAAGTCCTCACCAAGGTAGCTGTCACGTCGACTACAGCGATCCGTCAGCGCGCTGTTGTTCTGGCAAACTATAACCGACCCGATGGTCCCGAGAATGGTTGGTACGCCTTAATATCAAGTGGCGCTACGGGCTGATCTAACCTGAAGGTTGCATAGGATTGCCATACGAGTTCGTCAGGTCAAACGGCCCTGCCAACGAGTTCAAGGTCTGGGAAGCGTGGGTCTCAATTTCCTGTCTCCTTTGTAGATGGAAACTAATGATGGCACAGAGCAAGAGCGATCTCAGCTGCGCCGCCTTTCTTCAAGAAATTTGTCAAAGGAGACACGGGGAATGGCTACCTCGACGGAGCATTGTATCATAATTGTCCAGTTTGGGTGGCTCATCATGAAAGCAAAATGATATGGAACGACGCGGTGGATTCCAGGCCGGATCTACTGCTCTCAATCGGCACAGGCATGTCCAGCTTAGCCCGTGATGACGAGTTTCAACATAGACCCAATGGTCCATATGTGGAGGCTGGAACTACAGCTGGCATACGACCGAAACTCGCGGATATCAAAGGAAGCTCCAAAACCTTCTTACCCAAGGATCTTTGGGACATTGTCATGCACCGACTGAATAGCGCTTTGAGGTGCGACGAAATCTGGCGTCATTTCGAGTCCGAGACATCATCTACTCCGAGAGTAGGCACCCAGAATAGTGTCTCACGCCTCATTCGTATAAACCCAGACATTTGGTCAACCGTCCCGGAGTTAGACGCCGTGGATGAGATTGAGAGGCTGGAAAAGGCGGCTGGCACGTATTTGGAGCAAAATTGGGGCAAAGTGCTCGAGGTCGGTCACAGACTGATCGCGAGCTCTTTCTTCTTTGAAAAGCAGAGGAGGCGAGGGCATGAATGCTTTGGTAAGTGTTCTTGTGGAGTGTTCTGGGCTGTTGCTGACAAGCACCAGGCAAGATATTGTGTAGGTTCACCAACGGCTCCTACCATGCCAAGGCTTTGATGGAATTCCTCCGGTCATGCTTCAAGAACGACTTCTCCCCATACTTCGTCATTGAGGAAGGCGAGGACCATAAGGTTGTCGAAGTGCAGAGGATCGTCATTGGAGAGACGGAAATACGCAACATGTGCCTGCGTGGAGTCTTCGAGATAGAGGATACCATCCCTGTGTCTGGGGATCTGGTGTCCGCAACAATCTCGCTCTGTATATCCGAGAAGCCCTACCCGAATTCAGAGAGCCAGTTGTTGCCTATCAGCGGGTCCCCTCGAACGTTGTTCAGCGAGGATAAGAAACCTGTTGTTCAAGGGTGAGAAGCCATGTTATTTGTTAAAGTCACTCCGGCATAGAGGCCAAGGCAGCACTAACAAAAGCAACTTCTTTGTAATCACAGAGTCGAACGGAATGGTATCAGACACCGCAAGTCTGGGCAAGTACTAATGCATCGAATTGCAACTGATACCAACTCCGAAAGTAGTTCCTCGGAAACACGGTCCTGGCTCACAGCGTTGATCAGCCCCACCAGACGGACGTCCTCCGATGCGAGCTTAAGGAATGCGTCAAACGAGGCATTGGATGGAAAGGAAAAGTCAGATCGCCTTGGAAACCAACTAAACAATATTTCGTCTGCGGAGTTGGCTTGAATTCCGACGCGAGCTTTGGGGACTGCGGCTAGCCAACCCCTCAACCTACAACAAGTATCGAAAGGCAGACAGATCATTTTAGAAAAGCTTAGAAGAATAAAAATTTACGAGATATTATTATATAAAGGTATAATATAAGATAGTTTTAGTATAGTATTGTAGGAATAAGGGCAAGCAGAAGGGATTGGGTCACGTGGTCACGTGACTACACATAGCGTATATAGCGAGGTTGCAGCGTGCAGCCGCAGGCAAGCAACCAACCAGACAGACAACAACAACAGACCAGACCAATACAACCCATTTACCCTATACCATTCGTATACGTATACGAGAAGCTGACCAACAAGTATTATATATAAATATTCTAGTTAAAAGACTATAGCTAAAAAACTACTTAATTTTTAAATTTAATCTTTATAAAAGTTAGCTACTTATAATCCTTTTTTTTAAAGTTTTCTTTAAAGCTTTAAATACTAAAAAGGGATTATACTTTTATAAAAAGCTTAAAAGACTAAGTAGGGGGCTCTTCTAATATAATAAAGTATATAAATATTTACTTCTTAACTTTTATTAAATAGAGGCTATTCTTATTACCTTAAATACTATAAGAACTATCTTAAATACTAGGTAGTGCCGAAGTCTTTTAAATATAAGGATTTGAACCTATACCCTTAGTCTTCGAATTAAGACGGTTTCTATATAGTACTGCATATAGATGTCCCGGCTAAAGACTATATTTCAAAGACTGCCCAGTCTTCGAATCCAGCACTTACAAGAGCCAACCGCTCACATGATGTATATTTTATATGTATAGGGAATTTGGGATGCAACCAGTTAGAATTTAAAATGATACCTAGATGCTTGGCTTGTCTTCAAAACCATCAAGCAAGAAGTGACTGTGGGATCTCAAGCTTGGACATCTGAGAGCAACTTCAACTCTACGGAAAGGTTGCTAAATATTGAGAGTTCAAGATCAGCCGGACCACTTCTTCCGCTACAGAGTCATCAATTGATATTGATGACAGATTTCTTCTTTGACCCCACGTGCAGACGAAGGGACAGAAAGCCGACAGGGGATTCGAATGAAGAATTGGTCGGGACTTCGGGCAGGACAGAGGGCCCGAACCGTCAATCCCACATGCGCATGATTATTCATGGGCTGTTGCCACCCACACACTTCACATGTCTAATAAGCGCTATTTATTTCTGTTTGAACAAGCAGGAATGGTTTGCCTTGCAAGAAGTTCGCATCCTTGAGAAACACGTCAGTGAAGCAGAGACCAACGGGATACAAATGACCCATTGCGATGAAACAATGAGCCCCGTGAGGCTAGAGAGGCTATGTCCGCTTTTCTTGACTTGACCGACAATCCGTTAGGAGAGGCCAAGCCTAGGGAACGAGATAGCCATTTCGCAATCCAACCAGTCAAGGTGTTGAAGAGCAGGCTTTCAAGAGTATAAGACATCCACAGCGACAACGCCACAGTTGCCGCTCACGTCTCCTGCTTGAGCCAAGACAAGCCATTACGCGTATTGCGAAATATCCTGCTTGCCCCTGAATGCAAGACGTGCTCTGCGAGCACAGCCAAGTCAGACCAAAGGTGGGTTCTCCACCTTGAGTCACCGCACGACTCGACAGTGCAGCCCGAAAAATCCTGGCGCACATCTCAGGCGCTCCTTTGTTGTCTGGAGCCGCAGGTGGTGATTTACATCCTGCATCGAACTGTAACCACGGAATGAAGAGGAATCCATACACCGATATTCTGCAGGACGTCTGTTTCGCAATCGGCATGATCCGAGTCGATCAGGTCGATCCGCATCCAACCGGCACCGCATAAAAATAATGGGCTGCCTTTGTGAAGAAGAGGCGCACAAGGTGGGTGAGAGTCTCCTGTGAGTGCTTGGATGCGCGGGGGTTTTTCGGTTTGTATGTAGGGACCTGGTCGTTATGCACCACACCCTTCAAACCTGCGGATCGCCCGGCCGCCATGCATCTCATTGCCGCCGAGGAACGACAAATTACCTCATGCTCGTCGGCGGGCTCCACGGGCAAGATGCTCCTCCCATGGCGACTCCACTCACTCCCGTCTGAAGTTCGATATCGGCCCTTTCATCCATTGAGTCGCGCAGCCCAGACCTGGGCATAAGTCAGTCGATTGAACTTGGTTTGATCCTCGGCTCTCATGTCCCCGGTCGTGCAGGATCTATCAGATCTTCTGGCATGTTACGGAATAAAAGTTTGGGCGGCAAGTGAGGCTGGTAGCAGTGACGGTGGGTGTCTACATTTCGCTACCTGTATCGGTGTCGACCCTTCTTCACCTGTTGAGCTATGCCAAGGCTAAGGTTCTGCAAAGTCTACTCGGATGATACGGCCTCGTCTCAATCACTGTTTGTGGACGGTTCTGGATCAACAGTGACTCCTCTATGCAGTGGAGCCAGAATGCAGGGTACTAAATCTGGCATGGTGCAGCGAGTGGATTCAAATTATGAGGTATCAGAAACACGTCAGGGAAACATATTCTGAAGATTCACGGACAACCAAGAAGCGCCATCATGGCAACGCCCTTGTCATTCAGAGGAGGTTTTATCTCACTTCTGTGAATTAATCGTAGTGATGATTCGGTGCTGAGAAGCAATCACGGTGGTGTAGCAAGTGTTTGTTCGCCGTTGATGTAGGACGAACGTTGAGGGGAGGTGAAAGCCTGCGGTGCCAGCCGAGGCAAGCAGGCCGGATGGTCCGTGCGCGCCGTTGATGCCACTTCACCATTGGGAGTCGGCTAACAAACGTCAGCGCCGGATTGGAACCAACATCCTTAATTCAACGCACGGCTGCGATTTGCTCGCACACCACCAAGTGTCCAACTCGCAACATTCATGTGAGCCGGAAAAGTGCTCAGCGGCATGATGCGCCGTCTCAATCTTGTTTTGCTAGCCAGCCTGCAGCTTTGCAGGGCTCGGCAACCTGGGTTCAGCATCCACGATGATATGCTGGCTCACCCGCAGGTAAGGAAGCTGCCACTTTGTTTTGGTTGCTCACCACTGTGCTGACAAGCGCCCGGCAGTTTGAAGTTGTCTTCCCGGACACCGTAATTCTTGAGCAAGACGCCCAAAGAATAATAGAATCCTCACGATCCGCCCAAAGCACCTACGCTGCCGACTTCTCTTCGCAGACCGAACTCACCAGTCAGGCCCGCGAATCTACAGCGGCAGACTCCGGCCAAGATGGCGACCCCGAAGACGGCATGCCAGAGATATCTGAGGAATTCGAGATCATCAACATCCCGCCCTCCAAGTTTCTCTGCTCCGTCCCCGTGCTCGCGCCACCTCCGGCCCCCAACCAGACTGCGACAGACCTGGCAAAGGCAGAAGAGGCTCGCGAGCTCGCGCGGGCCAACATGCGAGGGTGGGAGCTCATGAGTGATCTTGAGAACCAGTGCCTCTACTTTGTGTCAGGGTGGTGGAGTTACAAGTTTTGCTACGGACAGGATATCGTCCAGTTCCATGCGCTCCCCACTAACATGAAGGGAGGGCTTCCAGCGCGGGATCCACATAGCCAGGAATACGTCCTGGGCAGGGTGCAACAGGCTCAGAGCACGAAAAAGGGCAAGAAACAGAGCAAGGAGTTACAAACGGACACAAGCGCCAAGCAAAACGACTTCAAGCCTCCGCCAAACACCGAGCTGCAGGTTAAGGGCGACCAGCGTTACCTAGTGCAGCGGCTGGCAGGTGGCACGATTTGCGATCTTACGGAACGTGAGAGGACCATTGAGATCCAGTATCACTGCAACCCGGGATCGACGATTGACCGCATTGGCTGGATTAAAGAGATCACCACGTGCTCATACCTCATGCTGGTCCACACGCCTCGCCTGTGCGAGGACGTAGCGTTCTTGCCGCCAAAGGAGACCCGCGCACATCCCATCAGTTGCCAGCGTATCTTCGGTTCCGAAGAAGAGGCGAACGCCTGGCGGCTGCGCAACAGCATTGAGGCCGCAGAGGCAGCGGGCACTATTCAGGGTCAGGAGGAGGCCAATGAGGGAGCTGAGGGCGAAGACGCCGCACAGAGACAGCAGGACGCGCAGAGCTTGAACAAATTCAGCGGCATGGAGATTGGGGGTATCGTTATCGGCGGCAAGCAGCTTCATGGCACGGATGATGGACAACCTCCGCCCAAGTTGAAGCCACCAAGGGGATTCGTTGCGGGCAAAGGGGCCTCGTCGAAACCACTCATCGAAACACTTGCCAGAGCCCTGAGCAAGGCCGAGGGCGGTCAGGTGGAGATGATGACGGACGAAGGGCTTGAGAAGCGCAACCTGGACCCGGAAACCATAGACCAATTCCGCAAGGAGATCGAGAAGATCGCAGGGGACAAGGCCTGGACGCTCGAAGTTGTCGAGGTGCCGGGAGAGGTGCCAGAGATCCGGGGCATTGTGGACGACGGGGAAGGCGAGGGCGATGACGACGGCGAGGGAGAAGCCGAGGTCGAGAGCGGGGACGGCGACGAAGGAGAAGGAAGCGAAGAGAAGTTCTTCAAGGAGGAACTGTGAGTTGGTCTCGAGGCGATGTCGGCCTTGGTGTTAGAATACAATACAGTACGCCACAGTACACTTTAGCGCAGCGCAGCACATGATTTATCATACCATGTCAAGGTGCCTCGGAAACAAAACGTGGTGTGTCTAGACCGTCAGGCTCAGCCAAGGCGAACCAAGACGAAGCGAACGGAGTAGACGGCCCAAACGCCTCAGCCGAAGGGCGGGATGGAGTGGGAAGGGAAAAAAAAAGACTCCTGAGGCGAAGCCCCCGAAGGCCGCAGCGCAGCTATCATGACGCATGGCACCCACCAATCAAGCTTTCTGCAAGCGGATCCAGCAACTTACGTGGTTTGATGCCGTGAGAACTTGCGGCTGAAGTTCAGGGGCCAGGGGTGGGCCTGATGGGTCTCTTGTCAGGGGGGCTCGAGCCACCGCAAGATCCATTCTGATCCATTCTGGTCGATCCGTCTGCCCTGTCAGGGCCACTTGGCCGACGGGGGTGCCCTCTGGTGGCACTCTGGCGGCACTCTGGCAGTCTGGTGGCCGGTCTTGGTTTGTCGTTGGGTGGGCTCCTCTCGAGAGGGTCCATCAACAGTCGAGAAAAATCTCCTGAGTCCTGGCAGATGCAGGCGTACGGGCGAGTTGCTGCCCTAGCCAGACCAAAGTGGTTAGGTGCGCAAACATGGTATCTATGCTGCAATAGCGTACCGTGCATATTTGGGCATATGATGATGGTGCATCATGGTGGTGACATTCTAGTAGTGTGTATAGTGGCAGTCAGGCAGTCAGGCAGTCCCGGGTGGGTGGTGGAACCATGTCGTGACCACAGAGTTGGCCCCCCCTGGATGCTCCCACCCTCCCTGCCCTCCTGCCCTCCTGCCCTCCTGCCCTCCTGCCCTCCTGCCCTCGAATCTCGGCGAGCACGCACAAGCGGCATTAGGCGGCATCACCTGATGAGCAGCCGTCACCAGGAAAAAGAGTTTTCAGTCTCTTGGAAGACCACGGAGAGGGCAGATCGAGCGAGGACGCTAGCAGTAGTCGCAACCCGTTGCAGGAGTCGGATGCGACGCGATCCTGGTTTTCCCCGCATTTATTCTGCAGCAGGGCACGGCCAGAGTCCGCAACAGCGACGCGGCGAGGTGTTTGGCCAGACACCCGGCTCATCTTAGCACTGGAGGGTCAGGAGGCTACTTGCTGTATGTAGGGTAGGGGTAAGACGAGGCAGGGCGGGCAGTAGATGCAGGCGCAGGCGCAGGAGCAGGAGCAGGAGCATGAGGAGGAAGTAGTAGTAAGTAGGTGCAGGTTGCAGTTGCTAGTTGCTAGTTGCTAGTTGGTGGTTGCAAGGTGCAAGGTGCAAGGGAAAGGGAAAGGGAAAGGGAACCCCTCCAAAGCCCAAACCAGATCTTCCCTCACCAAGCCCATCATCCATCCCATCATATCCTCAATTCCCCCTCCCCCATCCACCTCCAACGCCGATCTTGTCCAGCACAGCCAAAGGTGAAGTCAGTGCGTGCTGGCCTTGACAACTGACTTCTGCGCTGCCTGCGCTGCTCCCTCCCTCCCAAACTCAGTCGGCCCCGGCCCCGAGCATTCCGCCCTGCTGCCAGACCTGCCCGCACCGCCATCGCTCCTTCTCTCGCTGAAGACTCAGAACCTTCTCTCACCCTCGCGGAGCCTTCTTTCACCCTCCGCACCTCTCTCATCCACCAGAACCATTCCCGTCGCTTGATGACTCGGCCCGCCCTACCGGCTATCATTATGTCGACTTTGTCTTGAGCGGATCCCCCTGTAATCCCGCCACCCCCCGGACATTAGTCACCCTTTACGGATCACGGAATCACGGGTCACGGAACGCCTGCCCGCCCCGACCCCCCTCCCTCTTCCTAGGTTTCCGCCCCCAGGATGAAGACCGAAGACGACTCTTCCGACTACGTTTCCGCCGTGCCTCCCGTCTCAGCTTCCGACTCCGATCCTGCTGCCAGTCTGCGGCCCTCCGGCGCCGCTGCCGACCCCGATTCTACCGCCCCTCAAGGACCGGCCCTCACCGGCCCCTCCACCTCACCCACCAAGCCCTCGCACTCGCACTCGCACTCGCACTCGCAGTCGCAGTCCAAGCGGACAGTCTGTGACCACTGCAGGAGACGGCGTATGTGTGCCTCTGTTCTGGCTCTTCCTTCCTTCCTGCCTCTCCCCCCGTCTCTGCTGCGGATTCCAATTGCCACATGTGTGTGTCTGTTGTCGTTCATGCCCAGCGTCGCCCACCGCCTAACTGGACGTGTGCCTGGTTGTCTTCCCTTGCCGTGTCGTAGCTAGACATTGTCGTGCTGACATCCCTTCCTCAGGAATCCGCTGTGACGGACAGCTTCCGTGCCAGCAGTGTCTCAATGCAAGCTTGACTTGCAAGCGGGATCATGTTCCCAGAAAGCGTGGCCCAAAGAGGGGTCACGGCCGTGTTATGTGTGTTGCCCCCAACCCATCTATTTGCTCATATTCTACCCCCCTTGGCCCGTGAGACGTACCGTTGCAATGTATCCTAGGCAAGAGGGGAAATGGCTGTGTGCTTCAATACGTCATCTCCGGATTTCAGGGTATCTGCTATTAGAAGTGATGCTGACTGGCCTGCGTAGCAATGAGTTGAGGGCGCGTGAGAAGGAGAGAGAAAGCAGGGACAACAGCGCAGAACCTGAGGTCCCACCAGGGCGTGCTGCCTATGCGTACACGGCATTACCACAGGATGTCTCGTGGCGTAATAACGCCTCAGATCCTCGCAATGGACCAGAACCAAGGAGCATGTTTACCTCGGACCAGCACCAACCTCTCCATCGACCATTCCTCCACCTAATCCCGCAATGCGTTGACCTCTACTACGAGCACATCTATCCCATCATGCCGGTCCTCTACATGCCAGCCATCCGTTCCATGATTACGAGGCAGATGAACCCGTCCGAGAAGAACCTCATCTTCGCTCTGTGTGCCCTGGTCAGCATGCACATGTCCGGAAAGAGCCTCAGCTTTGACGGCCCAGCCTCGTGGGAGGATGCTGGCCGCTTTTTCCTGGACGAGTGCGTGTCAAACCGGCAGTCCTATGATTTCATGGAGGATATGTCGTTGAATGCCGTGATATCTTCATTCTGGCTGTCGACCTCGTTTTTCGAGATAAACCAAAACCGGAAGTCTTGGTTGTATCTGAGAGAAGCACTCACCCTGGCTCAAGACATGGGGCTCCATGATGATTCCACATACGTTAGCTTATCCCCTCAGGAGGCTCTGTGCCGGCAACGGGTTTTCTGGATATTATTTGTCACTGAGAGGTGGGTCATTCAACCGCCGCGGGCACTATGCAAAGCATTGTCTAACGTCGTGCTCAGATCTTTCGCCATTTTGCGCAATAAACCCATCACGTTCAAGAAGACGCCAATGTTACCTACGACGCGACACTCATACGAGTCGCCGGACATCCATGCCGGCTTCCTGCAGCTGGTGTCTTCGTATACACCTCTGGACGAGTCCTTTGTATCGGCTTGGAACGAGGGATCCGACCCGCGGGTCAGTGCAACAACCTACCTCGCTCTCCAGAATCTTCTGGCCCAACCTCCTTCCTTCCTTCAACGGTCGCGCGCCACTACGCCATCTTCGGACTCTGCCCCCGTCTTTTCTGCCCCTGTGACAGCAGCACCGTCAGTCTCAGGCTCCAACGACGATGCAGACGAGGAAATAATTCTGTCCGAGCCGACGGCCATTCAGAAGGCTGACCTGCTGGTCACCCAGCAGTGGTTGAGGCTAATTGTATGGCAAGCTTCGTTTCGCCAGAGCCTTCTGAGCTGGACGGCCCCACACGAGAGCATGCATTTCGCATTTCCTTTGGCAATCGCCCGCTCCACTGCCGCCGTCCTGCAAAGCCTTCCTAGCACCGCCGTCGAAGTACATGGCATGGGGATTTTCGAGAAGATTTTCGAGATTGGCACCTGGTGCATGAATGTGCTTGGCGCTGTCGATCGCGCCAGCGCCGCTGGGACTCCAATCAGTGGACTGGGCTCACTAAGCGGTGGCTTCATGGGTATGGACTTCTTGCCCGGAAACGGTGATCTTGGTGTTCTTGGAGTCGGTAGGAAAGGCGCCGCCATTGACCCGCTCGAATTCTTCGTACGCACGCTTAGTGCGACACCAAACAGCAGGACGCAGTTTGCTGAAAGGCTGTTGATGTTTGCCCAGGAGCGACCGGGCGGGATGAGAATGGCATTGACGCCATCCCTCACATCACCCATTCTGGGGCCTGAGGGTGGTATGTCTATGTCGTGGCTGGCCGGGTCAAATGGTGGCGGCCAGATGGGTGGCATCCTTGGGGAGGTGGTCAAAGACGAGCAGGAGGCGGAGGCCGATTCTGAAATGTACTCGATGGGTGGCAATTTGAACCCTGGACAGTCAACCTCGTCCTTCCTCGGCGATCCGCTACTCGACCCTGAAAACGTCGACGCCTTTAGCACCGCTCTCAGCAGCGTAGCTGCGGGACAGCGCTCTATCCCAGCGTCCGTACCCGCGCTGACGACCTCGGTACCACTTCCGGACTGGACGAGTGACATAAACGGCGGGGCCCAGCAGGACTGGGAATACGATCTGACTAGCCCGCTAGTTGACAGCTTCAGCAACCACGTCTCGGCCTACAACAGTGGCACGGGGACTCCAATTGGGTCTTTCACGCCTGGAACGTTCTCGAGGCAGGATTCGGCAGACAGCTTGTATCAATATCAGCAGAGGCAACGGCAACAATTCACGAGTGGATTCAACAACGGTGGAAGCTCCAGCAGCATCGGTATGACCAATGAATAGGGTGGGAATATTGGGGAATCTATAAATGGTTTCGTTCGAAGGCTTTTCTATGGAATGAAACAAGGTATAACTCGGAGGCGAAGGGCATAGAAATGGCAACAGGGGTCTCGAGCACTTCGGGGGTTACAGATACCGTCGGCATGTTATTTTGGGAGGTGTGATTGTTCCTGCTACTTTGGAGTCTCCAGGACGATACCGGGATGCATTTCAAGGCGGCCGTAATTTTTGGTGTGGTGCATTTTTTTCGGTTGCTCGTCTCTGCGTTGATTTAGTACGAATGCATATCAGGATATGGGGTTGGGTATGGATGCCCTGATCAGTCCGTTGAAGAAATTCATGTCATTCAAGCGTGTTCTTCAACGATCGCACCTACCTTAATCGCGGCACCGTGACACCTTTGAAAGCTGAACGATGTCGTACCAAAGTACATGTGCCTTGCTTACCTACAACTACTTACTCTACAGACCTTCCATTGCCATGAGACCACCCCTAGGAGGGCAGGAGGCTGTCCTGTCGGAGGTGTTTTGGGGAGGTTGTCCTACAGGAGGTTACCCCGTCAAAGGTTGTCTTATAGGAGGCTGGAAACTACCTAGATGCCGTGGTCGCGTAGTGATATGCGAGCAGAGCTCGCATGGTTATATGGAAAGAATTCTTGATGCTGAATACTATTCTGGGGCCGGCTTTAAACGTGTGCTGGCATGGTACGAGGACCTGGAAGCGATCGAGCTAACCAGGCCAGGGACAAAATCAGAGGGCACACCTGTTCCGTTTACCTATTGACTACTCTTCGTTCGCGATCTTCGCCATTTTCTTTCTCCGCCCAACAGTATCCCGACTGAGGGTAGGTTGAACCTATGATCCGCCAAAGAAGGAATGAGTTGCGGAGAAAGGAGTGCGATCGCAACGAGTATTTGTTGCTCAGGTATTGGGAACTTGATGGTGTGCACTTGTTTTTGTACCCCATCTTGCCACCAAATTGTATGAAAAAGCAACTCGTACCCTCTTTGACAATCATACTAGATCCCGATGTATTGCTTTTGCAACGCTGGGTCTTTGAGCGTTCACCACTGTTTGAAGGGACCGTACGCCTTCGGGATGTATACGGATTAAGAGTGCAACCACCTAGATCCCGAATATCTACCACCTCTTAGACGAGTCGAGCGCCTCCATCATCGTCGCCTCCATCAAATCCAGAAGGTGCACTGATCCAAGATCCAGTTTGCACCTCGCGACCCTCGGCAGGGGAGTCGTGCAGATCAAGCTGGCACATCGACGCTGCAACATCGTCCAGGTCAGTGTCAACGAGCCAACCGCCGTCAAATCCGACGCTGGTGCCCTGGTTCAGTGCCGGAAAGGTCGGGTCGGTGTTTGAGTCGTACCTCTTCCTCTCGGGGATCTTCTCGGCCAATGTGCGGAAGGCATCCTCCCGGACCCGGTCGAGGACCTTGATAAGGATCTGCTTCCTCCGGTTCTTGGCTGCCTCGCCCTGATGAGCATAGACGTCCGGGGCACGCCAATTAATGTAGAGGTTCCTGTGGGTCTTGCGCACGTCAATATCGGTGGCCGAGGCTGTGAAGTAATAGTCACACAGGCGGCATGTGGGCTTGCTGGATCCAATGTACTTGCGTCGCTCGAAGAAACAGGATGGATGCAGGCCTGATAGGCTGAATTCGTCGATGAGGGACTGGAGGATGAGCACTTCTGCATGTACGAGGGCCTTGAACCCCTTGGTGGCCTGGTCCTTGATCCTCATGTCCAGGTTGAATCTCTGCAGCTCGTCTGCGTGGGATCTGTACTGCCGCATTTCGGTCTTGTCTGATGTCATGCGGCCGATGATTGCGTCCGCGTCGACCTTCTTGTCGTTGACGGGATTGATGAGGAGGGTCGAGGAAGGGATGAAGTTGACCTCGACTTCATAGAACAGACACTCCCATTTCTTCCTGGCTTCAATAAGGGTCCTCGAAGCCTGGTAGTATGACAGAAGTCTCCCAGCATTATGGCGCAGCTCAGCCCACGGCGAGCTCTCACCATTTTCCGAGCTGGCCTTCTCATGCAGGCTGCTGTACGTAGGGGACTTCGAGAAGGCCTTGATGCACAGCATGAGATTGGCGCAAGCTTTGAAGACTTTTGATGGGTCAGTCATAATATATCGGCTTCGTGCGCCGTCGGAAACAACGTTCTTACTCACATTCTGCCTCATCGAGCTCCCGGTTGTCGGCTATCTTGGCCAGATCTTGGACTTCCTTGACCTTATCAGACAAATCGTTCGAAAGCCTTGGCGTGTCCAGGCATGTCTGGGTCTGACTGTAAAGATGCCGGATATAGCCTTGAAGCCTCAGTCGGTTGAACGCGATAATCTTGCGGAGAACTGATGCCATGAGAAGAGTTGAGGACGCTGGGGTATAACCTTTCAGCGTCTCGAGGATCCCCTCAAGGTAGCTCTTCACTTTCAGGAGCTCGTTCTCAGATCGCTGATTTGATGCAAAGCGACTAGAAATCCATCAATACATTGACTCTTGCCTGAGGCAGGGAATTTTGAGGATTACTTACTACTGTACGCGGTCTGGATATTGTAGAACAGAAATGGCGCTTACCGCGTCTCCACCGCGTTTGTTGTCGCAGATTTGGCATAACTTGTTGACAAAGTCTTTGAAGAGCTCGTCAGGGGAGTGAGATGGCACCTCAGCCAGTGACTCGGCGACCCTCGGAGCATAGTTGTGCATACATGCTTGGGTGAGGGCGAGAAGAAGAACAAGCGGCTCGTAAAAGCGCCTCTGGAGCTTGCCAAGTGGCACGAGGGCGCTGTCAGCTGCGCTGGCTCCTGACAAGAGTAAGCATTACACCACATCACTGAGTGGATCTAGCGCAAGCTCACCTTGAAGATAAGGCATTCCGGATGGCTCACGACGCTTGCGTGATGTATCGAAGCTCAAGGGGTGCCTGGAAAGGGAATAGTGGGTAATGGACTACGAACAGTATCCAAGTGTTGTCTCGATGCTTTCTGGAGGTTGGAATAATATTTGAAGGGCCGGAAATTGAGTCGAATTTATAGACAACATAAGATTCAATGTCTGAAGCATCTCCGACTTCAATTGTCGAGATATTTTCCAGTACGCCTAGGAAACCTCAACAGAACATTGGCAATGATGTCCTGCATGTACCAGCAGCCCAATGATGTGGAGACTCCACCCTGCATAGTGCCTTGCTACATGTGTGAGGCCCACTATGGGACAATTCTATTGGCTTAACCCCACAGTTCTCAGTCCAGAGAATGGACTGGTCTCACCTCCTCTGCTCCCTATCCTGTTGGTTCCACAGGACTCTCGAAGTCTGCCTCGTCGGCTGAGATGCTTGAGGCCAACTGGGGCAGTGCAAATCAACCAACCACGCACGCAGCACAAAAAGAATGTCAGACCATCATTTATCGGCCTGCATCGAAAGTGGAAGATTTCAATCGAACAGAGTAACATGGGTGCTGACTGCGTTTGTCGTCGGCCTCACGCATCGGCGTTGGAACCATCACGAGAAACCCGGCGGTTGAACATGCACAACCAGCCAAGAATCCTTTGTGTATATCTCCACCGTACTTCAGTTTCGGCTCAGACCCCTTACTCCAAACTCTCCTCTGATTCAGGAGTAACGTGGCCGTGTACTGTGTGTAGGCTTGCGAGTGTGATCCCGTCGTCCTCACACTACCCACGACCTTGTATGAAGCAGAGGGCATCTCCACAGGACTTGTAAGTGCTCAAAGATTTGACAACTTGCTTGATAAGGGAGCTAATTTACTAGACTGTGACAATCTGTCTCTACACTGCTAAGGAACTAATTCCGGCGTGCTGACACTGTACGTAAATGCTTGACACAATGAGGATAGCGGCAATTGTGGGCTCTAGACTCACAAGGAGTGGCAGGT
This sequence comes from Diaporthe longicolla, assembly GCA_000800745.1. Classification (NCBI taxonomy): domain Eukaryota; kingdom Fungi; phylum Ascomycota; class Sordariomycetes; order Diaporthales; family Diaporthaceae; genus Diaporthe; species Diaporthe longicolla. The sequence continues at coordinate 662,249 of JUJX01000004.1, forward strand.
GTATACGGGGTACCTCTGTCGAGCATTATCCGTCGGATCCAGGCCTAGATGTCGTCTCGTCGTAATCACGATAGGTCTAGCAGACAGGGCCACGCCGGAGGGCATGGCGGAGGCCACAGCGTGCTCTACGACTACCCCATGACTTACACACAGGACACTCTACATGGATCTTACAGCTACGGGTTGTCCACCGGACAGCAGGGTCTCACCGAAGAACCTTGTGTGGATCCCAATGATTTGACCCTGCATCAGGTACTTCCGAGTGGCACCGGATTCTCCCAAGATTATGGGAACTCTAGCCACTTCCAGCCGGGGTTCGACGCCAGTGTCTATCCCCAAAGCTTTGGAACCGATCTGAATTATTTAAACTCCAACTACGCGGATCTAGCTGGTGAAGGCTTGGGCCAGAGTTCTTAGACCTCTGATATTGACCCAGCCATCACCAACACCGTCCCTCCGCAGGATTCCACGGCCATTACAGGCGACCTTTTATCCTACCTCGAGCCTGAAATGGCTCTTGACGGCTTCAGTCCCATGCAAAGCAATCTTTCAGCCCCGCTACCTCTGGATAATGGCAATGCTCCCTTAAATACCCCTGCTGACCCCAATACCGACACCCACCTGCCCAGCCCAAGGAACTCGACGAGCCCATCAACTCAAGATTCCCCTCTGCCCAATGGAATGCATGTTTGCAATGAGTGCAATAAGTCATTCCGCACCAAGAACTCATACGAGTGAGTCCGTTTGAGCCACTACCTGCGGACCACCAATTGCTAATCGTAATCACTAGTAAACATTGTGCGTCTAGAATCATCCTTTGAGCGCTTGAAAACCTCCAACTTTTTAAGTACCAGCTGTGCCACACATAGCTAACAAATAGAAGATCGAATCCATAACCCCCCAATATCCTGCCCACGAGAGGGGTGCCCAGAGAGGTTCACTCAAAATAGAGAGCTTGAGAGGCATATACTGGTGCATCACCGCCCCTTAGCCGCGGAGGATAACCCCGAGTTTGCCCACCTGTCCAGGAAAAAGATGGCGCACAAGTGCAAATGTGGTCACAAGTGTGACAGAGGTGATAATATGAGACGCCACAAGAAGACTTGCCCAATAGCAAGAAGTGGAAACTTGGAGGGGTAACGTTTGGCTTAGTGTGCTGCAGCGACGGGATAAACATTATTTCATCACGGAATGGATTATGAGCTCATGACCTATCGATTTCCTTTCTCCTGTGTCTTTCTTTCCGGGAAGGCTGTCACAGGCAGTTTGAGGTGCTGCTCGATTTGCCCAGTGTTATCTTTGCAGCCCCCTTTGTGTTTTCCGTCGTTTTGCTCCTTCGTCTTACTCTCCTCATCTGTTCGACACTATGTATCGATTTCTTTTGATATACGCTATCTACTTTTATTAGGCCTAAAACGTCTCAATCAACCAAAAACCATCAAAAATACCAGCCATCATGCATATAGACGTGAATTGCTGGCTATGACGCTTGCTCGCAACCAATTGAACCATGATACATATCCGCGTAGACAAGACTGGAAGTACATGCTGAGACTGGGGTCTGGACTGAGAGACCCGGTTGCGCTGAGGGTGGCACCCTTTCCATGGAATCATGCCACTTGGTCCAACAGCGGCTGCCATTTACTGCGCTGGGCAGCCGGCCTCGTGCAGCAATGGGCCTCAAATAGCCAGGCATGCGTTTTGCGGCCAGAATAATGCGTGAAAAACAAGTCCAGGCTGAAAACGTGCCACGCATGCCATCCTGTCCCTAAACCCCCCCACTCCCGATTCAACCAATCTCCTGGTTCAACACGAGCTCTGCTCGGTGTCTGCCAGCGGCCACCGTGTCTGCACTGGACCACCTAGGCTCACCGAAAACCTCCTTTAGGATGAGCTACATATAGGATAACATTGTATCGGATAGATTTCTATTGGGCAACCTCCTGTTGGATAGCCTGCTACAGAGAATCCTCGTATGGGAGAGCCTCCTTAGGATAGATATGTTGATGGTAATCGAGTGACGAAGGCTCCGCTTATGTTCTCGTCTCAGAACGTGTGGCGGTGTTACGATAATGATGTATGTGACTTGCGAAAGTTACTGTTCGGACCCGAGCCAGGTGTCACATTTTGGTCATCAAGTATCCTTTTGAGGTATCGGTTAGCTATGATGAGGATGAGATAATAAGATTGCAGCCAGGTATTCTTGTTGCTTCACTATTAAGCACCTGACTGTCAGAGGGAGTCTCCGGTAGAGACTTCATAACATCTCTGAAAATCGTAGTGGTAGGAGGGGCCCCTCGGGGAGTTTGCTGACAATGCTTCGATTTCTGTCTTACCCCCCGGGTACCCAGATCCGTTTGAAGATGACGCTGTTGGCGCATATCAACGAGCTTATAAACAGCCTTGGCTCACGATCTCGCATGCCCCTAGTCAGGCATATCGGCGTCGCAAGGCTTGCGGTAGTCCGACACTAAACCGTCTAGACATAAGGGTAAGCTGACCCCAGATGTCACGCCCGGCATTTGCTAGACACCGCGGGCCGCAGTGTCTAGCGGCCCGCTGATGACCACCTAGCTAGTGCGTATAGACCAGACGAAAGCGTGGGAGGAAACGACGACAGCCGTTGTAACCCCTGAGTCTAGATATCCTAGGGTAAGCCTGTCACGAGACGGCGTTCTAGACCGCAGAGTGCAGCGAAGTTGGAGGCCGAACGTCAATGCTCACTCTTGAGCCTCATGGCACAAGGGTCCAAATGATCCCGCCTGTCGGGTTTGGTGCTGAGCTGGATTCGAGAAGAAAAGCAAAGCTGCAAAGTTCCCCAACAGCTGCCCAAACACGGGTCCACCGGAGGCGACGGGCGGATCCCGCCAGCGGAAAAGGGGGGCCCTCATCTTTCGCCAAGAGCTGGGAGATTTGAAGATTTGGCATCACGTTCGCCATTGCTGGCGATCGCCGTGGTCGCACACAAGCACCCTTATTCGTCGGGCCCAAATGAGCCTGCAGTAACCTTATGAAGCTGAGCGACTAGGCCGCGGCGAAGCTCTCTCTTCAGGGATGTATCCCCGAGGAGCGGGTCCACCTTTGCAGCACCAAGGACTGGGGTCATGAGACGATCCACAATCCTGCGTATTGCGCCTAGATGTGAACAATCAACGAGATTCACCGTGCAGGCCGTGATGCCCTGAGCAGTAGTGTAGAACCCAACCGGCAGTTGGCCGCAGGAGCCGGGACGCCAGCCGCCAGAGCAAATGGAAAAGGAAGCAGTGACGGCTTGCTCCGTCTTGCCATGCCTGCAATGTGGCGCGAGATCCACGGTGAAACTTCAGCTTTCGGATGTGGGCTGAGGCTGAACGAACATGGTTGACCGGCAAGAGGGCTGGTAGCAGCTTGATCACACATTGTGCCCGCTCTCGCAAGGACCAGTTCGGAATAGTCAGTCACACTGCAGGCCAAGCATCCTTTCCTGCGAACCCCGGCAAACCCCCTCGGCCGGATTTTGAAGGGCAAGCGCGTGGTCTTCCTGGCCCGTATTCAGCCCCCAAACGAACCGTGCCTGTGCCTTATTTCCCTCTGGCCTTCGTTTTCCTCCGAAAACCTACCTTCCTCCTTTCGATGACTGCCTGGAGGTCCGTCCCGTGAATTGAGGAGTCCTAGGGCGTACCAATACATTGCTCCGGGTCAATATGTTGTCTCACGTGCCCAACGCACTGTGCCTACTGCTCTCCAGCGCCGCTAGCACGATTGCATCGAGTGTGATCACGTTTTCGGACGCCAACTGCCAGACGTCGCAGACTCGCATTCCAGGCGAGAATGGCTACCCGGATGGCTTTTGTACGAACATCGCGGACAAGGCCCAAACGACATACCAGAGTTTTATGTTCACCGTCCTCGATGATGGCTGTACACGTACGTGCTCCCCCGTCCAATCTTGTCATCCTACGTATCTGCGAATCTCTGTTGCTTGGGTATACGCCGACCATTTGTTTCGCATGCTGACTCCTGATACAGCCACAATATATCTAAGTGACACTACTGAGGACCCATGCTCAGGCCAGGCGGAGATAGGTTTTCTCTCGAGGTGCTACAATACATCATGGATCTACTATAGCATCGACGGGTGCACTCCGCTCAGCTCAAGCGGTGGCTCATCTTCAGCCTCCACAACGCTGTCGACATCATCGACAGCCGCAGCGTCTGCAACAAGTTCGGCGGCGGCAGCGGGAGCAGCTGTCACGACCTCCCACCGCGTTTCGGATGGTGCCATAGTCGGGGCGGTCGTCGGCAGCGTCTGCGGGCTTGGGATCATAGCAGCCGTTTGCGTCTATTTTTTCTGGTTCAGACCAAAGCAGCGGGAGAGGAAGAGGGAGCTCAAGAGAGAGATTGAGGAATCCGGAATGAGAGGTGGTGCCGGAGCGGGATCTACCGGAGCCAGGAGGAAGGACGAAGAGGATGGTGAGGCATATCTAATTAATATGCGCGAGTCGAGGCAGCAGTCGCATGAGATGCAGGCCATGTCGGATGTGGCTGAGGCGCCGGGGGATAACCGCGCCAATGAGATGGATAATGATGGGGAGGTGCCGGTGGAATTGCCTGGAGACCACCAGTATGACGGCCAGTGGAACCAGAAGCCCAGACAATAATTCGGAGACTCATTGGTTCATAATGGTTGGTCTGATCGCTTGCAAGCACGGTCAATTAGGTGGAGGATCATATGGACAAGCGCGGCGTTCCGGAGAACAATATGACTTTTACAACTGGCCATCATTAATATGACTGTGTCCTCAAGTCACCGCATAAGTCGTTATATGTCATGTCTGAGCTTGTCTTCTTGAAAAAAATGATACATCCTTGTATGGACAGACGCGAACTATTGCACTGGGGCATTGTATAGCACCATGTGGTCTGTTCGCGCATCGAACCGTCTTGGGATGTGACCAGGTTCGAGAACATTAGACCACGTACAATTTTTGTTCGTCCCCTGAGTCTCTCCAGCTTTTTACGTCATCTGATCGTCTATTGGTAACAAAGCTGAACGCATTTACCTGACCAGAAAGGTGACACGAAGCTTAGACATTGCTCGTAAACCAAGTGTGCCGTCCAAAGACCACCAGGTTCGATCGCATGTCGACTATTCGAAGCAGCATATGAGTACAGTAGCGCAACAAAAGACGGACCTTCGAGAATACAGATCAGAGCAGACCACTTTAACACAGTCGTAGTTACGACAAGTCTATGCAGACAGTTGATAGAGGAAGCTATTGCAGGGTCCCGGGAAACGAAATGTAATCGTGTACGCCTTGAGGGGTGAGGCGGTGATGAAGTGGCCCCTGGAATTTCATACTTAATTTCGATGCATAGAAAGTCTCTAATACCGATAGCTCCTGATAGAAAAACAATAGTAGCTTAGACTTTTCACAAACTCTCTAAGCTATATATAATTAAGGGTATCTAATCATTATTTTCACCGCCTATTTACTATAGAATATAATAGAATCTTTAATTAATCTAGGATTAAATAATCTTAAATTAGTTCGATAATATCTATCTATCTATCTTATATTATTATATATTTAGTTATAAGATTAAAAGTTTATATAGAAAAAAATAAAAGGTATATAAGTATAAGTATACCCTTAGTACACTAACCTTAATTTATATTACTAATTCGCTATATAGAACTATAAAATATAGTTATTAACTATATATATCTACTATTACTCATATACTACTATTATTACTTTTACTTACTTTTATTATTTCTTCTACCTATAATAATAAACGTAACTACTAACTACACACTCTACTACCTAGCTAAAAAACCTTAATAATTAATCTATATATTAATTATTCCTAGTAGTATATAAAACCTAATACTATTACTACCCCTTTTAAAGCCTTTTATAGAGCTCTAAGCGTTTAGAAAAGGAGTAAGGTTTTATAGGAAGCCTAAAAATTAGATAGTATAGACGGGTATATTCTTTATAACTTAGTTTAATAATAAGCTCAAGTACTATAAGTTAGATTAATTTTAAAGCTATTTATTAAACGAAGGCCTTTGCGGCCTTTAATCCTTTATAAATACTTATTAGCTAAGAAGCTTAACTAAGATCTAAATAATTTTCGAATAAGGGGGCTTAAACCCCTACCTTTAGTTAAATTAATTATTATAATAGTAAGTGTAACTACTAGCTACGCGCTCTACTACTTAGCTAAAAGACTTTAATAACTAATCTATATATTAGTTATTCCTAATAGTATATAAAACTTAGAACTATTACTTTATTTTAATATTTTATTACTTACTTTATTTAATTAGGTATTTCTATTACTATATTTTAAAGTAAGTATAATAAAAAGGGTTTATAATATTAAAAAAACTTAATTTTAACTAATAAAAATATATTTTTATTAAGTAAATAATTAATTATAAAAAGAATTTTATATATATTATATATTATATATTATAAGTAGTTAGTAAAGGAGTATTATTTACTAGGTATAGAGGGATTAGTAGGTTTATAGGTTAGGGGTATTAGAAGTACTTAGTGTAGGTAGTGTGTGTGTGAGGTGATGTTGAATGGAGTGCTCTGATTAGCTATAGTGTAGGTGTAAACAATGTACCTGTATACCATCTGTTTTTTACTATGCGAATTTCCGATCTCTTATTTATAATCTATGTCCAGGTATATCATTCATTCATCATCTCTCATCATGACTCCCAAGTTGTGTTCATTTGTCCCCTTTGCTAGTAGTTCCATCCGTTGACATGAGTCGGGTCTTGTCAATCTTCTCGGCCAAGAACACGACCATTATGAATTGTTGCCGAGTCTTCGTACGCTGCCCTAAAATCAAGGTTGAAAGAAAACAACATTATCTCTTTCAAGAGGTGACTTTCATATATGCCAATGTTGAATTTCCGTACGAGTCCGAACCAAGTAGTTCCATGAGAATCCGAAAGGTATGCTTTGGGTCTTCTGAGTACAATCTCACTTCGCTCCAGCTAATTTCGTCTTCGGCGTATGATACGCTCAGCCTTGAGGCTCAGGCTCCTTCTGAAGCTGGTTGACGTGACGGGGTCAGAATTCGATTCCGTTGAAAGCCGTGTCTCTCCCACAGATGTATCGTCCCCGAGGTTCTGTAGCACAATATATGTGTTGTCTTTGTGGCGGCGGTACGAGTCTCTTTGCGCGTATCGAAACGTCTTCGCTGTTGCGCGCCGCAAAAGTTTCCCAATATCTGGTTTATGACTTTTTTGTGTTTCCTCCTTAGGTATCTCGAGATGCTGATCCTCGTTCTGTGGATAGGGCTCTCCACGAGGCAACGAAATTCCCCATAGTGAAGCGAGGTAGTAAACGTCGGCGCCGAAAGACATCGATGCGGTCGATTCCCGCCACGAGAATGGAGGCGTGACAACAGGTGCGGTAAAGGGACAGAAGGTCGACATAATTTTCTCTTGATGTCGTCAAATAGAAGTCGATCCAGTTGACCCCTGAAAAGAAGGCTGATGATGGAAGCGTGTGACCCGTCTAAATAATAGATAACGAATCGTTCTTGACCGACGACGGAGTCATGCGTCAGGAGTCGAATAACGCTACACCGCTCCCCACCAAATTTGAGCAGATCAAAATAGGCGCATAAATGTCGACTCGCGCAACAAATAGAGTTCAAAATATGTTGAATCCCGCCATAGGCGTGGATCGTCCTGGCCAAATCGTTAACTCTTCCAGGTGGATTATCGACGCTCCAGTGGGTAAGAAATCACGTTTGTCTTTCGCATCAGCTGATGATGGGGAACTTGGCGAGTAAATACATCTGATAGCTTCGTTCAATCGCCTGCGAATAAAACAGCCGGTCCGTAGTTTCAGTCTCCCTTGTCTGATTCTCCGGGTCTTAGTCCTGGAGTCCGGTCGTGTTCGCCCAACTAGTTTGATTCAATCACATACCATCACTGCCTATCTAAACAGACCCCACACTATGTATCCTTATGCAGGGGGCACCTCGCCTCGAAAAACAGCACTGCGCCGATGACTTGATAAGAGACAGTCTCAAAAGCCCCTTCCAAGGCTCGAATAAAGTCCATCGTGTCGTCCCTCTCGTTGTCAAACCATCCAAGCAAGTTGTGTAAACACAGAATGGATCGACCGAGCCAGGAATGGTTTGCTTCCCTGGAATGGCTCCCCAAGATCGTCGTCCCACACAGGACCCCGGAGACCGGCTCGACCAGGTGAGACAGCTCAGACAAGGCACTGGCTTTACGCGCTGGCGGCCCCGGAAGACAGTGCAAGAGGAAGCTGGTAAAAATCAAGTCGTATTTCTTCCCGTATCGTCTCGCGGGGTCGAGCACATTGTATATGGAAGACGAGTCGGAACGCGGTGCCAGGAAGTCCCCACGGACAGCCTCAACGTCGAGGTTAACCACGTCGCTGTGGGCTTGGCGACACCTCGTGGAAGCATATTCCAGACAATCCGGATTCAGATCGAACAGCGTGACCAAGGTATCGTCGGGAATTTTGGTCTTCGACATGAAGTAGCCGGTGGCTACGCCGATGTCCAATATCCTGATTTGAGGTTGAGTGCCTTCTTTCTTGGACTCTCGGCGCTGCGCTGCGCCTGCGATCATGATCCTGTACAGGTGCTCCATCACGATGGCGGGGCATCGCCACACAAAGTTACAGTAGAGCCCTAAGACCAGGTTGTCGTAGATGAAGCCGAGGACTAGCGGGCTATATACCACAGCCCCCGCCGCGGTTGATCGACTGCTAGCATCTGCTAACCAATGGCCGATGGTAGCCCCTAGTATAGAGTGAAAAACTAAAGACCTTGCCATCCTAAAATTTATAGCAAGATGAATGAATTTTATTGTAGTTATCTATGAAGTCATAGTCTGGCTTGATGGGGACCTGGGTTGAAATACGGCGTAGGAAAGAAAGCCATCTCATGCATGATCCACTTCGGTAGGTTCGGAGATCCAAAGTCATAAATTGACAGCATATGACTTCGATTTTGACAAAACATGACAGATATATTGCCGTGAATGTTTAAGTTTCACTTGACCTTCCAGATTCGCTGACATTTTAGCGGATACGCTGACAGTAGTCCTGTCAGCCCATTCAGGCTGCCTCGAACTAATAATGCCTCAGACGCATCAGCCAACTGAAGTTGACGCCACAGAAGGACGTTGCGCATCACGCCGTCAGTATTCTGATTCTGAAAGGTATTTCCAAGTTGGCTCCGAGGCTGGACGAAAACAGGGAAACTATGTGCAAGGATCTGATGTCGGCGGCATTCTCAGGCGAGCGCAGTGAGACCTTATTATTATGATTAAGCCTCAATTATCCGGAACGCTCAATATTGAGCCACGCATGAATTCTGTGATCCAGCTCATTGTTCTTATGACCTTGCGGCCGCTGCCAAGTAGAAAAATGAGCAGCGAAGCCTGCTTACGGAAAACCAAGTAATGGCGTCTGGCGTCTGCGCCATAAGCGCAGTTCGGAAAGACGACTGCCGACGCCTTGGGACGGCGCAGAAAGCGGCCGCGCTTAAGGCGCTAAGAGCTGTAAGGCCGAAGTACCTAGCGTTCATCCCAGAAATAGACTTTGGAGAGCTGCAAACAATCGGGCCCGGCCCCGGGAAGCACGCGGTTGTTGGGATGACAGGTGAGGCGCAGCAGCAGTCCGCCTCAGCCCTACGGCGCTGCTGATCGGAACACTTAGTATCCGTGCGGACACTGGCCATGGGCTGGGAAATAATGGCTGAGTTATGGTGTTGGCGAATATCGTGTGATTGTTTACATTCTTTTGGGTGAGTCGAAGATAAATATAAAGGAGCCAGTGTTCCCTACAACAAGATGAGTTTTCTTGGATATCATCACCATCCTTACACACACTACAACCGCATCTGCTTAAAGCACAAGAAATCCTGAATCACTTCAAATCACACTTCCCAACACCGTCTCTATATTTTACTCCGTCAAAATGTTCGCCCAGAACCTGATCACCATCCTTGCCGCGGCGGCTGCCGTCACCGCTCTGCCAACTGCGACTACAACCTCGAGCCCGGACAAGACAACCGCTCTCACTGGTGTCACCCACTCCGTCGTCGCCGGCCGCGGAGGCGCCCTCCTCTTCGACCCCGAAAACGTCGTCGCTGAGGTCGGTGACGTTGTCGAGTGGCACTTCCTCCCCAAGAACCACTCTGTCGCCCAGTCGTCCTTCGGCCAGCCCTGCGTCCCGGACACCTCCCTCGCCCAGCCCTTCTTCAGCGGCTTCCAGCCCACCGAGGGTCCCCAGGCCCCCAACGTCTTCCAGGTCGTCGTCAAGGACAAGACTCCCATCTGGTACTACTGTGCCCAAACCACGGGAAATCACTGCCAGAACGGCATGACTGGTGTCATCAACCAGAACTTTGACGGTCCCAACACTCTCGCCGCCCACAAGGCTCTCGCCGCCAAAACGGGCACCTCGGTCGTCCCTCCGTTGGTTCAGGGCGGCTCTGTTATTCCCAACCCAAACCCCAACGGCGGCTTCTAATTGGACCCACGTGAATGGCAGAATGGAGTTGTTCGTGTTTCTAGCGGTCTATTGTTTTATAATTTTTTTTTTTTTTGCATTTATAGAAGCGTGGGTTCTGGAGCAATTCTAGGCCTGTGATCTGTTGCGGGTCGCATTCAATCAAGGTTTTCTTTTCTAAGGGAATTTGGAGGGAGATAGATGGCATTCAATTTCTACGCCTGCACATTTTTAAGACTCATTAGATTTATACCAATACACTCGAAAGCTTTGACAAACAGTATGCCTTCAGTCTCGATTGTGGACTGCCGCCAGTTCTACGCATGTATCATGGGCAACACACGTTGGGCTCATGTGGACGAATTCATTCTGACAACGGACTGCTGTCATTGTCCTCCTTCGTCCTTTGATCATTTCCTAGCAATACCATTTCATCAGAATTTCGACAGCCATCACTAACTGTTTCAATTACGAAATTTGCGTTACGGTGGCTGGAACAACATTGTGTACATAGGACAAGTCCTACAAACAGATCAGAGGTTCGCACCCTTAAAAATGGGGGGGGGGGGTACACCTATAGGAAGCTATCCCGTAGAAGTTCACACAATTGAAGGCTATTGAGACAGAGACTAAAGTGCTGTGGCAGGCGCCTCAGCTAAAAGAACAACAATTCAAAGTCACCCAGACTTCAAATCCAGCACTTATAAGAGCCCAAACCATCACAGTTATTCTATAAGGTCTTATCCTTTAGAAGTCATCCTATAAGAGGTTCTCTTATAGGAAGTTGTCTCATAGAAGGTTATTTTATAGGAGGTTATCCTATAAAAGGTTATTTAATAGGAGGTTATATTTTAGGATATTATCTTATAAGGGAGTATCTTATAAATAATAGAGAAGGTATTAAACTACTAGTGTAATGATGATGAGCTTATATAAATTTGTCTATAGGACTATTTATATTCTTCGAGTCCCTCTATGAAGCTGAAGTAGTAGTTAATGTCTTAGACGGATAAGGTAATATGTGAATTTCACCATGAGTGTGACTAAAACATCATCTGTCGGAGATTTGTGACATAACACAGTCTTGGGATGGTAATACATTGAACAGTTTGAGTCAGGGAAGACCATGAATATGGATGGATGAGAAAATTGTATATGTCGCTGCTAGTGCTTCTCAAACTGGGAAACACAGGGTGTTCCCTTGTGATCGTCTGCTGATATCGTATGATTCCGCTTGCCCATCGTGGCAAATGAGTTGGAAATGCAGCTCAGCCCACGCGAGCTCTTGGCTTGAAGCTTGAGAAACGGTAGAGATGAGCCCTGCGATGTTCAAGAATTTGTGTATGACCAACAGTTCTACACGCCCGGCCTTCCCTCGATTGACACGGCCAGCACGTCCCCCGGAGTATTGCCGAACGCGTCTCTCATCATCGCAGCCAGAGTGACTTCCCAACAGCCTCCTTGAGTCCAGTCGTCCCAGCATATGCAATATATTTTGATGTGATGCCACAAGCCTCCCTTCTTGGTGCAGGGCGATGGAGGCTTGTCACTATACCGTACTCTGGTACATACTCAAGGAGGTTACCATGAGTAACCTAGGGCTTATAGGCACCTTATACTTCCTAGGCATCTTCTCTGTACTTACAGGTTGCGTTTCCAATTCCCTATACATATAAAATGTACGCGTGGTGCCTTCATACAGTGGCGAACGCTCACGACCCAGCGCTCAAAAAAAATACCAATTACAGTAAAAAGACAATACAGTACGCGGGCACGTGGCCTTAGCCTTGTGCCGCGCAGACGAGGCTAAGAAGCATTACTCCTGACAGCGCCGTTGATTATCAACACCAATAGCCCAAGGGAGCCGGCGAAGCAGTTACACGACGAAGCAGTCGCGCAGCGAGACTACGATAGTCTCTCAAGATAGCGCCTATATAAAGGCGCTGCGGTAATCCATAAAGGGAGATCCAGCCAAGAAACTTGACTCTTCCCTATCAACAACACTCGTTCCCAAGGAGCTTCCGAAGAAAACACAACCTCAAGAATAAATTCTCAACATCACTCGCAAGGTAAGGTGTGAAAAGCTGATCTCTTTTTCAAAATTAACCGATAAAGGAAATAGCAGGGACTGACTCGAACTATGCACCGTGTCTGCCTTGGAAAGCCGCATATTTAGCATGTTGCCGGTCCATAGTTATCAGATAGGTAAATATAGACAGAAAACTTTCAGAAACTCGTGTTACAGATGGAACAATCTTTGCTAACTTCGACCCTTTCAAGCAGGTAACGAAAATGCGGTGAGATGATACGGGTTCCCACCTGGTATGTGCAGCGCAATGTCGTGTGCAGAAGGAAGATAGGCCAGTGATGAGGCATGAGTATATCAGTGGCTTCGTTCCAGATCTTTCAACGGAATCAACCGTAAGCTAATGTATGTGTTGGTGCACGGAATTTTGACAGTATTGGACAATAGAGCGCAAAATAGGGAATCATGGAGTCGCCGAAGGCGACGGAGACTCCCCTCACAGTTCGCGAACCATAGTCTCTTATCATGTGGTTGAGTACAGCTTTTGGTGCCTCGTATGTGGATCTACAATACGCTAAATAGACCTTTTCTCCCGGGTGCTTTGAATATTGTGTACCTAGGCAGTAGTTGAGCCTTGAACAGTAGCAAAAGCAGCAGCATCGAGCAGGTGTATAGATTATAGATGTTGCAAATCAAGTCTCGGACTACCCAGAGTACTTGCAGAGGCTCGGCGTCAAAACCAAGTCAAGCACCAAGGGATCGACGATCGCCTCAGAATAAACGAAGGCCAAGTCAGCGTTTGGTCGTGTGAAACAGACCGGCCGAGGCGACTCTACTCATGCAGGCATCCGTCCACCGTTGCGCTCTGGCCCACCTGCAAGGAGGTCCTCCGACCTGCCTCTTCGAATTCTACTGCTGCCCGTGATGTCATGGGCCTCCTTCAACAACCTCTCAGATGAAGACGCTGTGACACTAGAGGATGACAGCAGTTGAAACCCGTACCACACACCAAGCTCTTGGGCTGGGCGCGAGGCCCGCGTCCACCATTCTGCCCACGAGCCTGAACCGTTGGAAGGGCCGACGTCATACTGCTTTCTCAAACAATAGATCTGAATTGCACACGTCCAGTGACCGACCTACTTTCCGGGATTAGCATGGGCTTTTGAGAATGCCATCCGGCCTCCAAGAAAATGCATCCCAACTATCGACAGCAGGTAGCCGTCAAACGAAGATCTCGTGGTCAAATACACAGCACACAACTTCTACTTCTCGGGCACATTGTAACACTGAGCATGACGAGCTTCTTTTAACACAAATCAGACTACTCCCTGTTTTGACATGTCGATTCATTATTAGATGTAGCAGCTCAGATTTGAAGACGACTATTGGCTGGAGGCCTGTCAAGTCTTCCTCGATGTGACACTGTGACATTGGTCGTGCAGTTCTTCCCATCAAAAGACAGCCCTTCTGGGATCATCATAGTTGACTTTAATTCGGTACTTGAGCACCATGATAGAGCCACCTCAAGGCCACTGGCATGACCAAAGGTATTTAAAGGGCCGGTCATTAGGCGTTCTCCAAGGCCGGCAAGTCCGTCCTTATCCCCTTCACCAAAAATCCTGTTATCAAGTGCTGGTTCCTTTTGTCTCTTAACTGTCAATTGTCCAAGCATAAATACTGCTCATTCTCAATTTCTTGAAGCCCTGGAGATTCCGCTGGGTCTATCCCATTGCCGCTGCTTGTTCCGACTTGCCGCACCTTGAAAACATTACAGCGACCTCGACCACCAGTCTGGGCAATGGATAAGACTCCTTCCAACCAAGCTGTGCACAATTTCAAGCCTGAGTGAGTAATAAATATCTTTGGTCCCCGTTTTATTTCATTTGCATTCCTGCCTTTTCTTTCTTGCCTTTGTCTTGAGGGCGGGGTAACAGTATGTTACCTCTTGCGCCCAATTTCTAAACATTTGACTGTGATCCCACATCTGACACACCCATTCTCCTAGCAAAAAGGCAGTGTTGAGAGACAATCCTGGCTCGCGGCCAAAGCTGCCTGTCCCTTATGATCCAAATTTCACCATGGCACGATTCACTTCACCAGGCAACGAGCGGGAGGACATTGGGTTTCGGCAGACCGAAACTGGCGCACAGTCAACCGCCCGCATGACTGAGAAGATCAAGCCGCTGGATAAAATATTGCGATCGAAATAATTCTGGCTTCTTGATTGCTTGTCTTTTATTCTTGAATCTGAAGTCACCTCTGCTTGGCATACTAAATTCACGAATTAACCACGACAACATGACAATGGCCAAGCCGGTACCAACCTTCATCGGGCTTGGACATGAGCCGGCTTGGTGCAGTATTGAATGTTGGACCACCACTGAGAAATAATTCCGGCTAAGAGGGCCAGATTTCATTTCAACGTAGAATTATTGCTACTCACTCAAGCAACATTATGCAGACTGTTTGGTCTCACTTACTACCTACAACCCACTCAATCATGTGTACGGGATAGGGGCAAAGCATAGCGACACAACGAGACAAATAACAAACGTTGTTGTCATGATATTACCTCAAGTGAACAAGTCATATTTGATTCGACGATTGCCCACTATGAACAGAGGGGAAAGCAAGAACCCTTCTGAAGAATATACTACAGCGTCAACTTCGCCTGGATCCACTCTCCAGCCTCATCCGAATAGATGTTGAAGTAGCTTGTGTGAGCAGCTCCGTCGCTACCTTGAGCGCATACGGGGTCCTCCGCCAGACACCATGACCGAAGCTTGTCGGAATACTCATTGAGGCGTTCGAGCTGTGTTCCTGTCCTAGGGTAGATCTTTGAATCACATTAGCTGCTGCTCGCATGTCAATAGCATATTGCCGGTCTGGACAAGCTTTATGGAACCAATGTGGATAGTCAGGACCAGCAAACTTGCACTTACTCCATTGAAAGGGGCACCGGATTCAACATTGTATGTTTGATTGGCTGTGTGTGTCACATCGCCAAAGAAAGCAGCCGCGACGACTGCCAGGAAGGTTAATTCCAAAAGAAACAAATGTTGTCTATCTCCGAACCCACTTTGATTTCCCGGTGATGACGATGGGTCTAATCCGGTAGAGGTTTGGGTGGTGCAGCCTGTAGAACCACCAGCCTGGCCCCCGAGTATGTTGCCAACAACTTGAGCACCCTGCAGTCCGCGATCAGTCAATGGTTTCTGTGAGGATACGACTGGGAAATACACTGACCTGGGAATAGCCTGACAGCACCAGCTGTGCATCAGGGCATTGGGCTGCGTATGCAGTGATCTGAGCTGTCCCATTGACCACCCCTTCGCTGACCGATGTGCAATAGTCCGGCACGAAAGAGGCAGGGTAGAGGATATCATCATAGCCACAACTGCTTATACCATCGCAGACTGCATTCACGACGCTGATCTGTCGGCCAGGGTATTCCTCACTGGTTCCTCTTGCGAGGAAGATGTGGACCGCATCACATTCTTGAGTCTGACGACTGGCAAGAGTTGGATGTCCAAGAACGGACGAGAGAACTGACAGAACGATCGCAACTGACTTGGACTGCATTTTGGTAGTAGTTATCACGCCTGTACTGGAACCAGACCTTGACATTGAATATTCTGAGAAGTGCTCTTTTATATTGTCCCGGCTCCACACATCGAATTTGCGGCTTTCACAAGTATTCCCACAATGCAAACATTCATCGAAGCCCCAGATCATATTGCACGTTATAAGCCGGCACCAGTTCGTGGTAAGTCGGCCAATGCCTGCATGGGGCAGGTGGCTTCCTCCTCGGTGCGGATCACCATCCCAAGACGGACACGAACAGTACACCAGAGCTAGCAAACGGCTGCAGGTTAGTGAATAAGTGTTTCATTGCTGTTACTCCAAATCAGGCGACCCAAATTTTCAAGGGGTTCTCGGGCTTGTCCTGGGCAGTTGCGCCGAGGGTTGGCAACGTACGCGTAACTCCGCACAAGACCCCGCGCGGAAAATCAATGTGTTGTTGTTTCATTTGACAACAACTCTCAGCCATGGAATAAACCGATAATCCGCTTGGAAATAGAGAACTACTCTACATTTGTGACTAGTCCAAGTCGAGTAATATATTCATGATTGAGTCTTGAGCAAACAGTAGCACTGCTAACCCAGATAACTCACATAATAGGAGTTTTGATATACATGCGGTGGCTGTAACAGTTGAGCCAAAGGCAACAGATGGAAATGGAGTGCAAGTGGATTTCGAAGCAGTTTCGATATTTACTGAACTTGCTACACACGCATCCAAGTCCTTGGATCAACAGCCAAGAGCCTCATCGTTACGTTCGAAACGGGCCCCGAAGCATGTTCTGTGATCGTTGTATTTTCCCACCGGTCGCGCGTGTGAGACTCGAGGTCAATTTATTGACATTGAATTGTAAAGGGAGCGGCACAAACATCATTAGGACCATGCGTTTCCAGCTGCCTTCCATGGTGGCTGATACTCAAATAAAAAGCCGTCAAATGTTCTCTTCGAGGAGACTAATATGAATCTATTGTATATGAGCAGCTGGTGCCGAGCAGGCGTGGGTTGCTATTGGTAGCTGGGCTGCGACTGCCATGGACCAATCACTTGTCCTTGATACCTGGGTACCTATGCAGGTTGATCAGAAACTCGCCTAGAGTAGGACATTCCAGCGGAGGTCTTTCTAGGGAAAATTGTGTCTGAGAAGACTATCTGCTTCAAATCGACTCATCTGAAGCGCGAGAAGTCTACAGCAAAAGCCCCCATGATGAAGGATAGTTGATCTGCACAGGAATTGTGGAAGTTCTGTGGCTTGTTACGCTGAAGGTAGGCAGATGTGTAAATGAGCCCTTTTGAGATTTGCGATACTTCACTGTGGGAAGTTTTCAAAGGAGATTGATGACCTGGTAGGTCTATTACACAGTGTTAAGCGGACCAGAACAGCTCCAGGGCTTCTTGTTGTTCAATGTTGCGGAGACGATCGCGCTTATGCTTACATAACACGACCAAAGTGTTGAGGCCTCAGGCAGCCACAGGCCCACTCCCGTTTTGCCGAAGACGTCGCAGCTCCGTCCCGGACCAAGTTCGTCAGTTGAAATCTCGACGACCTCCGATCCAAGACCCTTCCCCCACAGTCACCATGTTCTCGAGACAGGCCCTGCTCCGCTCAGCTCGTGCTGCAGCTCCCTCGCGGGCGATTGCCTCGCAGACTCGCTTCTACGCCGCCGCCGCCGCCACCGAGTCCGTCAAGCCCCCCGTCGCCCTCTTCGGCCTCGATGGCACCTATGCCACTGCCCTGGTACGTCACCACGCCGGATCGATTGCGAGTCGGAGGGATTCCAGTACAGTCTGGGACACGGGAAGAATGCAATTGATGCGCTGGAGCTGCGGGCCAGCCAGGCAGAGAGCTTTGAAGCTAATGCGTCATTTTGTCCGACCGAACAGTACACCGCGGCCGTCAAGTCCTCGTCTGTCGACCCGACTGCCACCGCTCTGAGCAAGCTGGGCAACCTGGTCTCCCAGGATGCGAAGCTGGCCACCATCCTCGATGCCCCTACCCTGACCCCCGCCGACAAGTCCGCCATTGTCGCCGAGCTCGAGAAGACCGCCGGCACCAGCGCCACCG
Source organism: Diaporthe longicolla (assembly GCA_000800745.1). Taxonomy (NCBI): domain Eukaryota; kingdom Fungi; phylum Ascomycota; class Sordariomycetes; order Diaporthales; family Diaporthaceae; genus Diaporthe; species Diaporthe longicolla. The sequence goes on from JUJX01000004.1 coordinate 680,428, forward strand.
TCAAGAACTTCCTCCAGACTTTGGCTGAGAACAACCGTCTGGGCCTCCTGGGAGGTGTCTGCTCCAAGTTCGGCGAGCTGATGAGCGCCGCGCGCGGCGAGGTCGAGATGACGGTTACCAGCGCTACGGTACGTGTGCTATTACGCGAGAGGGGAACGAGGGTTTCTACGTACATTTTCGAACAGACACATGCAAATGGAGGCTCTGGATCACGGCGGAATGGGCCGGACTTCATCGCACGAGTCGTGAACACTCCGCTGACGAAATGCTGTGCATCTAGCCTCTGGACAACCGGACCCTGAGCCGACTTGAGACCGCCGTCTCCAAGTCCTCCTACGTCGGCCAAGGCAAGAAGCTCAAGGTCACCAACGAGGTAGGGAGAAAGAACGAACATTCCAAGGAACCGCACAATATGCTGACGCGACTAGGTCAATTCTGACATCATCGGTGGCCTGGTTGTTGAGATTGGGGACCGTACCATCGACCTCTCCGTTTCCTCCAAGATCGCCAAGATGAACAAGCTCCTGACCGACACACTGTAAATTACTTCTTTTTTGTGAGACGAAGGGGGCATGGGAAAGGCGACGACGGGAGGTGCACGGGATTACCAGTGAGCCTCCGGGCCGACGATACTGACCAGCATCTGTTGTTGAGTTGAGCCAAAATAGAGAGATCATATATGCCAATCCTTTCCCGCCACTGAGTTTCCGACGTCAGCTTTGCTTTGCGACAATGTGTGATAGCCTGACCATAATGGATGTTGAACAGCCCCGTACGGGGGCGGCCAGGACTGTTGTGTCCCTCGCTACTGGATACGCTGGGAAATGGCAGTAGGAGAGCAGGGTTCAGTAATGACTTTTATGTTTTAAGATCTAAGTCCTCATGGTTTCGGAAAAAATGACATACTGCGGTCTATCAATCCAGTCTGCAGCATATTGTGAACCCCAGTAGGGGCCTGGTCCGCTGGCGATATCAGGAAATGCCCAAATCCAAACCTTTGGGCACCCCGGCCAGCCCTGCATCCATTGTCTCTTACACTTTAGGTCACAAGCACAGAACCGTTCGCCCCCAACGCCAGCTTCCATGACGCAGAAATTCCCAAATCACGCCTATCGTACAAACCCGGACTCCTCAGTCGCTCCGCAGCATGCTGTCGACCAGGTCTCCCAGCGGGCCCCAGAAGTCCTTTCCGGTAGCCAGGTTGTGCTCGTCGATAAAGAGCACGTACTGCTTGAAGCTGGTGTTGAGGTGGGGCTCGAGGCCGAGCTCGCGGATGACCGGGTAGTGGTGGCAGTAGATGTGTGCGTAGACGCGGTACATGCGCTTGAAGATCTGGCGGACGAGGGAGGGGAAGGTCTTGGGGAAAGGCACGCCGATGCGGCTGGGCATGACGGCCTCGTCGTCGATGCTGCTCTGCACCCAGGTCATGAGCTGCTCGATGTAGGCCGGCGCAGGCATCTTGGTCGGGCGCTTGTAGTTCTCGTTGTCCTGCCACAGGTACTCGAACTCGTCGGTGGCCTTCATCTCCGGGCACGACTGGGGCGAGCAGAACTCCGTGATGGCGCCGTATAGCAGGTTGATCTGATTGTAGAAATCCACCACTTCCGATCGTCAGCATGGGCGTCGGCTCCGTTGCGCGGCGGCGCGTTGCCTGGAGGAGTGCTTACTGTTGACGGCGTACCACTCGTTCTCATCCTCGCCCTCGGGCAGCTTCACGATCTTGCGAAGGCTGCCGCCTCCCAGAGTGGCCTCGGCATATTGTCGCAGCTGGTAACTAGTTGTTCCCTGCTTTCCACCGGGCCGCGGTCGGAACTGGTTCCTCCGATTGTTGCTCCTGTTTGGGTATGTATGAGCACACAGTCCTCGGTCGTGTGCGCTCTCTTGGGCCCCGCATGGAGTCAAGATATCGAGCGGCGTGGGGGAGTAACATACACGGTAGCGATAAAGGAAGTCATCGTAGCTTCTGATCGTCGCGAGACACGAGTTGGGGATGGGAAGGTTCGGACTTCACAATGCTACAACATCAGTGGGGTGCATCCGAAAAGGGAGCTCTGTGGTGATGCACTGGGCCTGGTTGGGCGTAAAGTCATACCTGAGTTTGGATGACCGGCACGGTCAAGTCTTGAAATATGCTTCCAAGACAGATGAGAGTAATTCGTGACTGTCTAGTGTTGGGGTGGTGAAATCGCGATGTGACCATGCGGCAAGCTGGGCGCCTTGGAAAACACCTGAACATAGACTACCTTAGGTATGATGAAATCTACAAGTAGTCAACATTGAACAAACAGCAGCAGTTGCCGTTGGCGACGCGCCGCGCTGGTGTAGATTGGGCAGCCCTGCCAGCCGGGTTCAGGGGCCGGGGCCTAGAATTAGAGTGGTCCAAGCGCGGCCGGTCAGCACCCCGCTTGCCCGCCTACAATACACAGTAGGAGGTGGGCATGGGGTTTTGAGACTGTCATGTTCAATCAAGTATATCCGTCCTACCCGCTCCACCGTATCCTGCTTGTTCTGCGCCACACACGCATTCGAGATGTGCGTGGTGGAGCAGCGTGGGATCGATCAACCAAGCTGCAATGCACCCCAGATTCTCCGCATTCTTGTCCGCCGGTTGAATTAGTTTGAATAGCCTCAATCTGATGTGGGGTGGCCCGGATCAGTCTTGAACTTACAAACTCTCGATATGCCTGTCGCCCCTCGTCCCCGACTGCCGATCCATATTCTCGGGTCAACGATGCGCGAATGGCCCAGCAGGGCAGCGATCCGGTGCCCCGGTAATGTACTTACTATAGGGATGAACGGCCCTTGCAAGTATACTGCTCTACGATTGTCGATCTCTTTTTCTCGTGCCCGAACGAATGCTTCTCCTTCTCATGATGGTCGATGTTGTAGATCTGTTTTCATTCTATACTGTCTTCGCATCCTTGCACCGACATAATTGCCTACTTCACTGCTACTAATTTGTCTGGGCCAAGTCCATTCCTTCTGCCGAACAGTAGCCGCTGAGAGGATAGCCAGCAGAGTGCATTTTTCTCTAAAGACCTTCATCGTGTCAGGTTCAAGGGCAGACACAATCTTATTCGCTATGCGTAGTCTCGGGCTGCTGCTGTTTGTTCTGGACCTTGCCCTAGCCAAGGGCACATCAAGCATACAAAGACAAGGAGTGGTTCAAATGTTCAATGTTCGTCGAAATGCAAGTTCAAGCACAACGCCCTTGCAAGTTGGGAATGGCAACTTTGCTTTTGGCGTTGACGTGACGGGCCTCCAGACCTTCAAGCCTTTTGCGACCATGTCCACCTGGGGCTGGCATAATTTTTCCTTACCCACAACTCCCAATCAGACTTCCATAGACGGTGAGAACAAGCGACTAATCTCTTCTGCCTGAATTCTTTGTACTGACAAGTATAAGACTACACTGGGCTCGACTGGTGGACACCACCGCTGAACGTCTCTGATGAGGCACAGCTCGTCAATTACGCGCAGCCGAATCCTGCCGAGAACGACATATCGACTTGGTTAATCCAGAACCCTCAGAGGCTCAACCTCGGGAACATAGGATTTTGGTTTGGCGGCAAAAATGTCACCGAAGATGATCTCGAGGATAAAGCACAGGTCCTTGACATGTGGTCCGGGACGATCTATTCGAATTTTACATATAATGGAAGCAAAGTCACGGTGGAGGTTCGAGCGGCACCAAATAGCGACACCGTCGGAGTCAAAGTCAAGTCTGATTTGCTTTCCACAGGTGCTCTCGGCCTGTTCTTTGACTTCCCATATTCAGATCGCAACAAGTTTGACGCTCCTTTCGTTGGAGTCTGGAATGCTACGAGCAACCATTCGACATCCCTCGAAAGTGCGGACAACCAGGCCGTGATCACACATACACTGGACGACAATAGCTACTATATGGTGGCAGAATGGGTTGGCAACGGAAAGTTCTCGGCACCAGAGGATGGCACTCATCGATATATCTTTACTCTGTCTGGATCAGAAAAGCTGGATATGACTGCAAGCTTCTCTCCAGATGGAACGACCGCCCAGGCTTCTCCTGACGGCTTGTTAAGCGAGTCCAGCCTTTGGTGGGAGTCGTATTGGAGCTCAGGGGCCTTCATAGATCTTACATCTATCAATTCGGCAAACGCCACCGAGTTACAGCGACGTATAATCCTGTCTCAGTACCTTCTGGCTGTCAACTCGGCATCTTCATTCCCGCCACAGGAGTCAGGGCTTGTCAACAACGGCTGGTACGGCAAATTCCATCTTGAGATGGTCTTTTGGCATCTCATACAATTCGCCCGCTGGAACCACTTTGACCTGATGTCGAGAAGCATGCCGAATATGTACGCTCAGTTCCTCTCCTCCTCGTTCGAGAGGGCCGCCGAACAAGGGTACAAAGGCGCACGCTGGGGCAAGATGACAGACCCTAGCGGGCGAAGCGCACCGGGGGAGATCAATTCTCTACTTATTTGGCAACAGCCTCATCCTATGTATTTCGCCGAGGTAGAATACCGCTCTTTCCCCAATGACACGACTCTGGAGAGGTGGGACGAGATCCTCACGGCATCAGCCGATTTCATGGCCTCTTTTCCCTGGCTGGATAACTCAACCGGCATGTACAATCTTGGGCCGCCCATGTACCCTGTCTCGGAAAATACAAATCCAAATGCAACAAGCAACCCGACTTTCGAACTTGCATACTGGCGATTTGGACTTGACATTGCCATCACATGGAAAGAGCGCCAGGGACAACCTGTTCCGGAGGATTGGCTCACCATCAGGGACAAGCTTGCGCCTTTGCCAGTGGTAGATGATACTTATCCTGTGTACGAAGGTATTCCCAACATGTGGAGCGATAATGCGACTACAAATGATGTGAGTAAATACCGGCGGCCACTTCCGAGCTGATACGTCTGTCACGATCGCCAGGAAATTAGCAGTCGCTAATACCAACCAATACAGCACCCAGCAATGGCTGGGATCTATGGCTGGCTGCCGCCTCCCACGAGCGGGCCAGCCTTGAACCTTACAATCGTCCAGAACACAGCCGATAAGATTATAGAGCTTTGGGACTTGGAAGAGTCATACGGCTGGGATTTTTCTCTGCTGGCTATGAACTCTTTGAGACTTGGCAATGCGGAACAGGCCGTGGCCTATCTCCTCCATCCCGTCTTCCAGTTTGACGACGCAGGTTATCCGGTGGGAGGGTCTCGTGTCCCGACGCCTTACTTTCCTAATGCTGCATCCCTACTGCTTGCAGGTACGTACAGGTCTACCTCTACTGTAGTTCCCCGGGTATGCTCGCATCATGAACCAGGGAAAAGCTAATTCACGGCAGCATCTATGATGGCAGGAGGATGGGACGAGGAGCCGGGCCCGCATTTCCCGGACGACTGGGATGTTAAAGTTGAGGGATTCACTCCTGGGTTATAATGTGGCCGGATAAAACCAGAGCCAATTTGCAACTTCCAAGACTCGTTCCTCTGTAACCTGAGCGACGAGCATTTGAGCAAAATTCTTTTCACTTCCTAGACTTTCCCCGTTCGTCTGACTTGGAATCGAGTCCAACGAGCTGGAAGTGATACTGTCATCAAAGCTCGGCTCACTCTAGCTGCGGATGTAGAAATAGTCTCCCAAAAGTGATGCATGTTTCAGGCGCGCGCTGAGGCGCCATGTTCTGAGATGTTCGACCAGAGGTCTGGTCAATCAAAATGATACCTCTCATCGTATCATAAGCCGGCCGCCAAAAGACCTGCTCAAAAGTCCAATCAGGTCGTCCACGTGAATGGCTGCCCGAGCATTTCACAATATATTCTGCTCGTGCAGCCAACCGGCGATGAAAACTGGTTGCAGCTTGATTCGCAGCCAGTGACGACCTCGTCAAACGAGGTCAACTCATAGCAGGATGGCATCACCCATGCTCTCACCCTCAAAGCCGAGAGCAGAGAGGTTTTTCTGCTTCTTATTCTCCTTTGTTTTGTCCTCTGCCTTCCTCTGCTTCGCAAGCTTCTCAACCAGGTCAGGATCGGCCTTATCGTATCCCGGCGGTGGGTCGTCATCCTTGTCCAGATCAATCTCGCCCAGGAGCATCACGTTCTCTCCGCGGATGAGGTACATTCCTCGCTGATAGTCCGCATATATGCCTCGCTTCTCTTGTTTGCTAGGGTGGTCTTCGGGAACCGCATCAGGTGTGACGAAGATTCTCTCCACAGTCGACTGCAGGACCAGATTCGCTATAGCTCCTGTGTTAACTCCATCCCGTTGTACTGCGCCTGCCCAGTTGAATCACCATACCGAATTGGTCCCAGCTTCGCAAAATCCCCAGCAGTTTTCGGCCGTCTCGCAGTGCAACCATCAGCTTCTCTGGGGTGGTTGTTAGCCTCGTACGTAGAGCGAATCGGCCGCTTCGCGTGGGTTCTTACTGTCAGTCAGGTCGAGAAGAGATGCTGATGTCGTGAACATCTGCACGGGCAGTTGTTGAGGCGGAGGAGGAGCTCTACCAAGCACAGGAGGCCCCTGGGGACCGGGCCCTGGAGGAGGAGCTCCACCTCCTTGCCCAGGAGGATCATTGAGGGAAAGGTGCTCCATTGTTACTTCATGAGCATTGGTATTTGTTCGAAGTATAGTAGGAAGACAGTATGTCCATGGGTGGGTGAGGTGGAAAAGGTAAGAGGCGGAGCGAAGCACACCAAGACCGTGGCGCCTTGTGCTGTTGTTGCGACGAGTGTCGGGCGTTGGAGCGAGCTCTCGCGTGCAGAAAGTCACACTTACGACTGACTGCTTGGGGTCTGGTCGCAAGTCAACGTGGGGCTGGACTCGCTATCGCTGAGGTACGTCACTTTCGACGGATCTAAGTCAGCCGATCCTCCGTTTTCGTGGGTCTCGCAGCCAATGAGAGCCCCTAGGCCGTGACTAAGGAGTCGGTAGCTCTTCACGGTGGTACTGTGTAGTGAGGCAGTCGAGACTTGGTCGCAAATGCCCGGTGACCCTGACCAGCCGCCCCCCGGCCGGCCGCCTAGTCAACTAGATGGAGTATTCTGAGCTCGCCTGCGTTTTCCTCACCTCTACTCTCCACTCCCATCTTAGACAATTGGATGTTCCTTTGCGAGCATGAGCCGTCAGATCAAGTCCTGTTCTGGATTACCACGGTTGGAACCGCTCTGACTTCCTTCAAGACTACTGCACTCTGTTTCCTGAGCTCGTCTTATGTCCCCGTTCTCTTGAATTTGCCCGTTTCCAGCCATCCTGCTTGAGCACACCACAGCACAGGCTCAAGACCTGAAGCACGCCTCTTGCTCTTCGGCATACACACTGCATGTACTGACAAGGAGTTCATAAATCGACCACTCTCATCAGCCAGGGTTCTCTTACACGACCATTCTCCATTACCGCAATACCGCCAGCTCGTATCTTTCTCAGCAACGCACAGCAGCTCGAGAGGATCAAGACCCTCGAGCCCGGCACTCTCCAGAGACAACAGCCAAGTGCCTTGAGACCCGATCACAAGATGGCTACGAATTCAGCTGTGTCAGCGCCGCACGAGGCCGCTCCCCCAGCCCGCAATGAATCCAAACGTGAGAGGAAGCGGCAACTCTTACAAGACCGACTGCAACAGATGAACGAGAGCTTCTCGAGGGGCCGCGACAGTGCCTACCGCGAACAATTGCAGAAGATCCAGCTCGATACCAACCTTATCATGCGTGTTGATCCCTACTGCGAGCGCCCCCTCGAGGCTCTCGATCTGGAGCAGACCGACCCCGCCCTCCTGGGCAACACAGACCCTGCCACTGCGCGGACTCTACTTGAGATGGCTGGCCCAAGGTTCCGAGACTTTGTACATGACATCGAAGATCTTGTCGAGGAGCGAGACTATGAGATCACTAAGCAAAAGGTATGTGGTTCAAACCGAGACTGCCATGGCGACGCACGGGTGGGCTAATAAATCGGCCAGGCTGAATACGACCGTAAATGTCAGGAACACCGAAATGTGTACAATTACAAAGTTCTCCAGGCACGGCGAGAGCATAGTTCACTTGCTTCCACAGTCCGCGACCGATTGATCAACACCATAGCGAGCAAGAAATATCGGCTCAGCAAAGAAAAGGAGGCACTCGAAATCAGCGATGCGTCTGCCTTGCTTCTTCACCCGAATCAATTCAGCATGACCAACCCTGCCAGCCCCGGGGGCACGCACGGCAAGAGAGCGACCCGACTTAGGAGAGAGATGGAAGAAATGCCCGGGTTCTCGGAGAACAAAAAGAGAAAGAGGAATGCCAATGATGATGACGGATCGCCAGTACCGCAGCGACGGACCCTGGACACAAACAATATAACACCTGTCTGGCAGAGTGACAGACTGCGCTTCGGAAAGAGCACTGGCCCAATTTACAGCATCGACAAGCTTTTCACTGACAAGGAGCTGTCAATGACCTACAACAGCGCCGCGCTTGCTGCCCACAAGTACATGCTCCGACACAAGTCCAGGGACGGTGTGGTATCATCGCCTTCGGAGAGTGGTCCAGAGGAACATGAAGAAGGCGAAGACGGCACCGACTCGGTCCCTTCTGCACCCGTCATGGAGCGTCAGGTCTCGCATGCGACTAGAAGTACGCGAGGCGGAACACACAACCCCAACTTCTACGACAATAAGTTGGTGGGAATAGAGGCGCTTGCCAACTTCGAACTACCTGGCAATCTTGAGAGGCTTGACGCTCAGGAACCCAGGCTTCCGCCGATAGTCCCTGCGCCCTACAACAAGGCAAAGCCCATGACTGAAGCCAGTGGGCCGGCTCCTCTTACACAGGATGACGCCCTTACTGATTTGCAGGCCATCTCTGTGCTACGCCAGTATGAGCAGCTCCACGGCGTGGGGTCGAACTTCGACGTCCCCAATGGCGGTCGAAAGGTGCTCGAGGCCGTGGCTGCAGGTCCCCGCGAGGATAGGTTTGTTGCCTACGTGCAAGGAGATAGGCCCAGCACGGATGATCTGCGTACAGAGCTTAAAGTTGAAATTAGCAACGTGCGTGGCGAGCCTGGTCCAAGCTCTCTGCAAGCACCGGCCATGGCTGGCGTCCCAATGAGCCGTCAGAACTCAGGCGGAGTAGCCATGAGCCGTCAAGGAAGCAACACGAGGAGAGGCAGGCGGGGCTAAGTATTACCACCGGTCAGGACAGAAGAGGGATTGGTAAGGCATTCAGCGAGCATGAGGGAACTTTTTACGAAAGAATCAGATACGAGTATTGAATACACTGCGCTAGATGGATTAATCTACAAAAACCGATCATGCTTCCAACTACCATGAGACAATCTTTTGACACCCCACATTGCCTCGACCGCTCCCTAGTCCCTCATGGTCCGAAAACCAGCGCCCTGACTTCAATGCTCTCGCGGCCTTCTGCCTCAGGGTGCGTCCGTGGATCTTCGAATGCTGTGTGAGGGAGCCTGCCTCCTTGAACGTTGGAACCCTCCTTCAATGCCTCGCTATCAAAGCACTCCAGCAGGAGACGCTCATCACCAGTCATGCCGCTCAGATAATTCCAGCGCTGGTTGGGATTCGCCTTGATAGAAGCAGTGAAACCAGTGTACCCGTTATTATACCTGTGCTCTGTGGGAATAACGTCCGCGTCGTCGACGCTGTACGAGGACGCGAATGCGAGCGGGTAGGACTCGACCGGCTTCTTGTTCAGCGGGCGCCAGACATTGATAATCCGGTATCTGCCCTTCAGCAGCGCATCGGCCTCGTTGCCGAGGTGTCTCCTGACACGCATCTCGGCCGAGGCGGCGGTCTGGTCGATGTGCGTCCTGTTGACGGGAGCCCGCTTCGCGTTGGGGTCTGTGCGGCGGATGGTGTGGTCGAAGAAGACGACCCTGTTGGACCCGGGGACGTTGTTCAGCAGCAGCTCCTCGAGCTCGGGGTAGTAGTTGGCCTTGATGGATTCGTCATCGACGAAGTCCTTCTCCTTGGACTCCGGGACGTTCTGGATCACCTGGAAGGCATCCTTGTCTAGGTTATATTCGCCCTCGTGCCCTCTGATATCGTGGATGAGTGTGTCAACCACCACGTCTGTGAAGTTACGCTGCGGAAGACCCTCTGGCGGTGTGTCGACATGGTTAAAGGGCTTGCTTCCATCGGCGGGCGGGTTGAAATAGTTCAGCTTGGCTGTGACTGGTCCACGGGGAACATTTGATGTGACGGCCATTTTGGGGACTGTGATCTCTCTCACGAATGGGTACCAGTAGAAATTGTTTGGGGTCGGAGGGTGAATGAGGAATGAAAACTATTTGGACAACTTAGGCGATGTATTTCAAGTGTTTCTCTAAGGAGCAATAGACACAAAACTGGAGCAGACAGGCAGTTAAGGGTAAGAGATGTCAGTGCTGGTGATATAGTGTTTTGATGATGAGTAGTATAATTATCACTGAGACAGCAGGTGTTGAACTAGAATATATACGTGAAGATTCACGACTGTCCTGACAAATCAGCCGTGTAAATCTAGCCTTTCGTCCCGAATATCAAAAGGAATTGGCAATGGCCATCTCCAAAACCAATCACGTCATTTTCAAGGGCGCCTCACGAAAGGAGGACGATGTTGGAGAAATCGCCCGGTCTGATCAAGTTGGGAGCTGTTTGACTAATACGACAATAGGACGATGTAGCACGGATGAGGAATAATCGGGTCCATGTGGCCCATCCATAGGTGGTTGTATTAGAAATGTATGTCCAGGAACAGTATATACATACGGAATAAGTCCCTGGTACAAGGGTGTGACGGGGATCTTTAGAATGTTCTTTTGCCCCGGATTATTTGGCAGGTGAGGTCATCCCGCCCGGCCGTACATATCAATGCATTATTAGTCGACACTCACAGGGCTTGCTGACCAAGTGAGGAAGATCATTTCGCCTCACCCAGATCCAGAGTACGGCCCCCGGCAGCAATGTTCTAGTGTACCCAGCTTGCCCAGGTAAAAGCGGGGCAGAACGTGGTAGCCGCCAAGGGTCCGTTTCCGACCACTGCGCTACAGAGTCCAAGGCAGACAGCAGGGGCCAGAAAATGTGGCCCAGAAAATGTGGCCCCCTGGCAACCAGCGCAGCCGAGCCTGATGCGGTAGAGGGGGTGTAAACAAGGCCTGGGCCGCCTGGCACGAGCTTTCAGTCCCGTGAATTCGTGAGCCTTACTTTACTCCCAGCTCATAGACGCTCTCTCGTCCGCGCTCGTGCCCACGCCCACTCCCACGCCCATTCGCACCGTCTCCGTGGAAACAACGCGTCATAATCGCGAGGCCACCGAGACCCTTTCTCTACTTGCTATACTTTTCTTCCCGTTGATCTTCCAAATGCGCATTGTATGTCGAGACATCGCCGGCGATCATATCGAGATTTCGCCGAAATGTCGGGCTTCGAAATCGAGCTACCCTCGTCGCCCGACCCTTTGGGCGACGAGTCGATAGTCGTCCCGCCCGGGTCCGCCGCGCCACCTCCCCCGTCCACCACGCGTCGTCCTTTTCACAGCGCCGCCTCCTCTCGATTCTCTGCCATCCCAGGAACCTCGCCTAGGAAGCGCATGTTCGCCCTCGATGTTGGCAACGAAATCACCCCTCAGACAATCTACGTCACCGTCGAAGCTGGCCCGGATGGCAATCCCATAACAAAGCCTGGCCGTGGTAGTGTCGGACGCCCCAACGTGAGGCGACTTCTGTTTGGGTCACCTACGCCCCAGCCCAGCCCGCGTCGGGCGCCGCGAACGACCACAACGACCGTGCCACTCAGAGGCTTGACCGACGATGAAGGCGACCCGACGCCAGGACGGCGCAGACGGTCGTCTATCAGACCAGGCACGCCAGCGACGGCAGCCGCCAAGAGGAAGAAGAAAGGAACACCAACACCCAAGCGGGGAAGACCGAAGAGCACACCCGTTGCCAGCAGTGATGCTCTGCAATCAGAAGCACCCGCCACAGTGGAAATGCCGACACCCAGGAGAGGCAGGCCGCCCAAGCGCAAGGCGGAGAACGCACCCTCGGATCAGGGCAGCCACGCCCCGCCAGGAGCTTCATCAGCCAAGAAACCGGGTCGAAAACGTCAGAAGTCTATCCAGACGGATGACACCGACGAGCTTACCACCGCTGGCATTGACATTGCTCCACCTCAGAGCTACAACCGACACTGCCCACAGCCTATAAACGACACTAACGAGCAAGCTTTGCTAGAGGAAGCCGACGAAGATGGATGTGCTGCGGACCAGGAAGAGGCTGACGAGGAAGACCCTTTTCTGGCTCAGTTTTCCGACCCGCCCCGCGACGCACGCGTCTTTCCAAGATCAGAACAGGCGACAGATCCCTTCGAGCCTTTTAATGAAGGTCAATACGAGGAGCAAAATCGTTATTTGGCAGATGAGGGTCCGCTTCCAGCCCAGTTGGACGACTATGCTCCCATGGTGGACTTCGACGACAGGAGCGATGTGGACCCACACTATGACGGGCCTGCACCTTTCAACGCACCGGAACCGCATGCGAACCTGGAGCTGGAAGACCAAGGGCCTCTGGCCGGCGAGTCGGACGATTATGCACCCATGATAGACCGCCATGTTGAGAGCGATGTGCAATCGCATCACAGCGAAGCGACACCCAGGGCACCACAAAACATCCGACAGGAGCCCTTGGAACTTGAGGACCAAGGACGTCTACCAGGGGAGTCCGACGACTGTCCTCCTGTGATGGATGTCGATGATAGAAGTGACGCCGAGTCCCATCACAGCTTCCGAGCTGCCAGGAGTGAAGACGCTACAGACAATACGGTAGATCCTGACACATTCACCATGATTGGTATTGAGACAATGCCCTCTTTCCAAGGTAACAGGGGCGCGCCGACGTCGGATCTCCCCGAGATAGGGGAGGCGACAAGCCTGCTGATCAACAAGACGCTGGAGTCGCTGAGACACATGGATGCGACAGACGAAGACAACGATGACATCGATTTGCTTGGATCACGAGAGCAGACACCACTTGAGGCTCCGGCAGGGAGTGTACGTCAAGGCTCGACTAGAAAGAAGCGGAGTCTTGCCGAGGACAGCCCTATTCAAGAGTCGCGAGTGAGACAGACTTCTGGAACCTCCCAAACTCCGAGGGCCGGTGATTCACTCGAGCACACTGAAATGGTATCGTTGCAAGAGAATACACGTTCTACCGCTCAGCCGATCCACTACAATAATGCCGCAGGGGTGAGCTCGGACGAGCTGGATGCTGCTGATGATTCCTTCTCCGACATCCCAGAAGAAGTCTTCGCTGCTGTGGAGCCTCAAGAGGTGCGACAATCTGCAAGTCCTAGCGAGGATGAACTTGGCATGGCCGTCATACCTGCCCAAAATCCGGCTCCGGAATCGGTCCACAGTCAAGAGACCATCCCAGTTGACTCTCAGGATAACGAACTTGCCGAGAACCTCCAGTCCCTGCGCGACCATCTTGAGCGCAGCCATGCCGACGACGACAGCTTCCTCCTGCGCTCTGCCTCACGCATCGCCCAGTCCGGGAGACGGCCCAGCCAGTCCACGCAGAAGGGTTCGCAACCCCGTCCCACTCGCTCTCGTTCAGACTCCAACCGTTTGTTGACACCTCCAGATGAGCCGACCTCCTCCAGCAACCAAAGCATTCCCGCGACGAACCAGCCTCATGAAGAGCAAAGTGTGTTTGTCAATGGTGACGATGAGATAGGATCTTCCCCACCAGAAATCACGACCTTCGACCGAGAAGTACAACCAATGCAAGACTCGCGCCGAAGCTCAGACACACCTACAAAACGACCGCCCTCGATCCACCTGCAGTCCGTGCAAGCAAGGGAGCCAAATGTTGCAACTTTCCCGTCTCACTCAGCCGGCCCTCGACCATTCCTTTCCCCAATTGTGCGCGTCGGGGAGAGACTGCAAAATATCTTATCTGACCCTCCCTCACCTTCTGCTAGAAGCAGTGTGCTGGGAAGCCCTTTCAAAGGTTCCGTTCGAAAATCTAGCCTGGATGCGCCTTCGGACGAAGAGCCTCAGCACAGGGATACGTCTTCTAATACCACATTGCAAAATCCTCCAGCGCCCCCCGAATCGCCTAAGCCAACCTGGACTCAATCCCTTTTCTCGCTCAGCCATTTGAAAAGCCTAGTTACTGAAGGAACAAAGAGAATCACTTCTCCGCAGGTAAACGTCACGCAAACCTGGGAGGATCCGTTTGGGCCGTCATCCCCAAGCAAGGACCGAGGTGGAAGCGGTCGCAACTCAGCTTTCATGGAACGCATTAGGCAAGCTTCACGTGAAGGCAGTGTGCATAGCAGCAGGGCCAGTGTCGCAAGAGCGACTTTGGGTGAAGCCGACGATAGGAGTCTGTCAGGAGACCCAGCGCCCCGAGGGCTGAGCAGCAATCGGAGAGGCGAGAGGTCGCATAAGCCCGGTCTGTTTGGCTCAGAGGTCGCTCCTGGTAAATGTCATGGGAGGAAACTTGGTGGAAGTGACGGGGCAGCAGACGAACATCCAGAAGCGACGGCTGCAGATCGCCGCCCTGAAGAGCCACGGACCGATGATACTCTTCTTCAGCCAGTTGAAGATCAAACACCGGAAAGCGAGAGCGTGCAGTATCCACACCTTGGTGATGAAGTGGCTCAAGGGGAGGGGATCCAGACGCAACCGAATAAGGACGCCATGCAGATTGACGAGGAGCCACTTGATGGGGATGGTTCTGATGATGATGATGATATTTGGGCCATTGAAGCAGACAGGACGGCTTCCTCCCCGACAGCTCAGAAGCGGGCGAACGAATCGATCAACGAGTCGTTCAACGCTTTTGCTAGAAGCGGGCTCTCTATTGATTGGGGGACACGAAGCACCATCTCACAGACCTTGCCATCTGGCAGGAGCCCGGGTTTCAAACAGTCCATGCGTGGCGGTTCTCATGTTGTGCATGAGAATCTGGATGACTACTCTCTTCTTGATCTGCATAGCGGCACTGACACCCAGCCGTCCGCCAAGAAGCCCACACCGGAGCAACAACAGCGGCCGAAGAGAGTGGATCTGTCGGACTTCTTCTCGTCATCACCCAACTTCATAGAGCGGGAACGAAGGGCCAGGACTGCATTTAAAGCTAAATCCATGGCTCAGACTACAACTGAGAGCCGTGCCCCTCAGATTACCTGGCCAGCAACACTACACGACACTGATGTTCCCCAAATCCCGCCTCAGATGCAGCCGTCATCGGACAGTCGGTTCTCAGACGAGCTACCTATACCAGGCCGGGCGACTGACCAGGCCTTTGAACGAGATGGTGTAGGCCACTTGTCGTCTGAGTCCACCCCAGAGCGGCCTCGTCTTCCACAGCAGCGCCTGGCTCCCCGTCCCAACCAGAATGATGCAGCTTTGTTCGAGAATTGGGAAGTGTCATCGTCCAGAGCACCGACTGAACATTTGCACGTCTCGGACCCCATAAGCGACGCACAGCCAAGTTCTCCAGAGGCCATTGAGCGACCTAGCACCCCTGAGGATCCGGACGAGTCCTCATTTGAGGCCCCCGCGCTGAAGCCGCTCCCCGGTCGGGCTATGTCACCGTCGAAATCTTGCTTAAGATCTCCCTTGAAACCCAAGACGCCTGGACGCGTTGTGGAATTCACGAGCAGCACTCTCTCCCCAATGGCACAAGGCCAGGCACAGGTCAGGCCCCAGGGCAAGAATCCGACCACCGCCTTGGGCCGCCCTCCTACCCTCTCGCCTCGCCGGTCTCCTAGAGGAAAGGAGAACCAGCCATCGGCGCTCAAATCCTACATACACTCATCCCCTCGACACAGGCATTTGGGCACCACCCAACAGCGGCAGCAGGAAGAGCCGGCCGACTCCCCGCTCTCGCAGACCAAATGGTCTAAGAGACACTGGCTGCTGATGGACGGGCTCCTACAGGCATACCGGCGTAACGCGCTCGACTTCCAGCTGCGGCACAGCGACGCCGTAATGGCCTCGCCGAAGAAGCGCGCATCGAGCTCGCTGCTCGGCAAGATGGTCACGTCGCAGGGCGAGAGGATGGCGCTGGAGCAGTGGCACCTAGACATCGTCGACGCATTTAAGAAAGAGGTCGGCGGATGGCCCGAGGACGCGCTTGCTAAGCGGCTCTTCTCCCTTATCGTGGGCGAGGAGCGGAGGAGGTCCGGGTTGGTGCCGAAGAGACGATGATTTTTTCAACTTTCCTTTGTCTTGTTTTTGTACTTTGGATTTTTGATGATGATGAGCATAAGTGGGGAATGGTTGCATGGCCGCTAGAACCTGCTGTCCAGGACGGAGTGGTTCAAATTCATGTTACGGTAGTATGCAGGATACCCGGTTTGGAAAACAAGCCAAAATTACAAATAGCATCAGATTGTACAGGGAGTTGGCAATCGGCGTCTTGAGGTCACTTTGGCCAATAAATTCTTGATATCGTGCAGAAGACGAATATACGGAATGATGGTCAGCCACGGGTGTCTTTTTATCACCAGTGATACTCTATCAAGTTAATATTACAATCAAGCCCATGATGTCCCTTTACTCCAGCATCGACGCCTGGTTCGTGTAGAGCACATCCACCACATTGCTCAGCTTCTCGATGGTCGCCAGAGCGGAATCATAGGCCTCATCCCTGTGCGTCTCGTCGAAGATAATGAGGCACCCAGCACCCTGGTCCAGCACGCCAATAATGACCTTGTCCAAGATCATCTGCGACAGCTTCTCCTCGACCTGGACGGGGCTGAGCTTGACCATCTTGGCGACGTGGTCGATCTCGACGCGCGAGAACGGCTCAATCACCTTGATGAGGTTCTGCTCCAGCATGGCATCGTACAGCCGTCGCAGGTGGCCCCGGATGAAGGTGTCGCTGCCCAGCTCGCGCTGGTACGAGCCGAGCACGCTCTCGTACTCGTCCAGAGACCGGTTCGAGTGCGCGCGCGCGATGGCCTTCATCGCCTCGAGCGACTTGGTCGCGTACTTGGTCGCTTGCTTGGAGCTCATGAGCTGGTTGACGTCGTCCACCTGGTTCAGCATCACCTTGCATAGCAACATGTACTGCAGGGCCGCCGTCGCCTTGACCGACTCATCCAGCTGGGAGTATCCGTCCAGGGCCTCGATGAAGTACGAGTATGCGGTGGTGAAGTCCTTGTCCTCGGCGTGAAGCATACCCGCCTGCATGTCCAGGTTGGCTTGGAGCAAGGGCGGGGTGTAGACGGAGGCGGCGGATGTGCGTGCGCTTGTCAGGGCGGCACGGGCCTTGGCGATGTTCCCCAGGGCGTGGTACACCCTCGACTCGAGGAGCTGGACCTCCACGAGCACCAGCTTGTCGTCCAGCCGCTTCAGCTCGCGGAGCAGGCTGTTGATCAGGGTGAGGGCATCGTAGTAGGATTGTTTGGCCATATACAGGGTGACGAGACGGGTCTCAAGGTTCTGTCGGAGAAACCCTCGGCGCTCTGATGTTGCCCAGTCTATACATGACTTGGTGGTAGAGATCTGGATTTCGTTTGTGTCGGGAATGTCGTGGAAGAGGTCAAGGAGCTGGCGGACTATTGCACAGGCACGACCATTAGCCATGTTCAATCAGATGGGTCTGTGGCAGTCCATCCGGGCACGTACCCAGCTTTGCAGTCTTTGCCTTGGCAAATGATGAGAGAACAGTGCGGCTCTTGGTCACGAGCTCAACCAGCTCTTGGGTGTTTCTGCTCCTAACGTCAGCGACCTATTCCGTCGTTATGAGCAAGTGTGCGATGATGGCTGACTTTTGATCTCGGTACAGCTCGCCCAGGCTGATCAGCGCAGTCTCGTATTCCCAGATTGCAGCATCGGTGAGAGCTGGTGGCTTTGAGACGATGTCCTTGTAGATCTGCTCGGCCTTCTTGGGATCACTGGAAGCGACCTTCTGCGCCTCCCGCACTCTCTCCGAATCTCCCTGCGCCATTGTGTCTCGTTGGTAGCTGAAGGGGGTCTTGCTGCCTTTCGGAGATGGTGCGAAGGTAAAAGTTGAGCTCGGATTCGTTGGTCGGGAGAGAGTTGTGGTGGTGAGCAGATCGATGGGGGCTGTGGTTGTAGACGTTGAGAGTTTCGGCGGGCAAGTCAGCCTCCTGGTTGCTGAACCTAGAGCTCCGTCCAGGTTGCCGTATGCACGCGCAAACCTGCCCGCCGCGGCAGTAAACCTATTACGTGCCGCCACCAGTACTCAGGTAGTCTACCTTGTGCAGAGTGGGCCCTACCCTGGCTGGGCTCGATTCCTTATCGCTTATCGCCAATGCCGTCTTTTAGTCTATCGCTCCATCCATCTCAGCTTTTTTCCCCCAGACCTGGATTTGAGCCTACTTAATATTTCGATTCACGTCCGACTCCACAAACGAGCAATCATGAAGATCAAGGCTCTCAGCCGGTCGATAGCGGCTGTCCAGCCAGCCGGCTCGGATGTGGCCAAGCAGCCGAAAAACATGGAGGCTGCCGTCCACCCGTTCGAGCGAGCCAGAGAATACAAGCGCGCTCTCAACGCCGTCAAGATGGAGAGGATGTTCGCACAGCCCTTCGTCTGTCAGCTTGGGCAAGGCCACGTGGACGGAGTCTACCAGCTCGCCAAGGACCCGAACTCCCTCAGCATGCTGGCAAGCGGCTCAGGTGACGGCGTGGTCAAGGTCTGGGACATGGAAAGCCGAGAGCAGCGGTGGCATGTGAATGCGCATACGAACATTGTAAAGGGTCTAGCTTGGACGAAGGACCGGAAGCTTCTGACTTGTGGAACCGACCGGAAGATCCATCTCTTCGACCCCTCCAGCGCCGCCGACTCCGAACCTCTCACGACTTTCACTGGTGCCAGCGCTTTTACTTCGCTCAGCCACCATCGGTCCAAGAACGCTTTTGCCGCCTCATCGGGAAGCAAGATTCAGGTTTACGATCTCGAGAAGATCTCGGGCGCGCCTGAAGAGTACAACTGGCCCAACGCGACGGACACAATAAATGCAGTCAAGTTCAACCAGGTGGAGCAGTCTGTAGTGGCATCAGCCGCCTCCGACAGGTCGATAGTTATTTGGGACGTGCGGCTCTCGACACCAGTGGTCAAGACCGTCTTGACATTTGCTTCGAACGCACTGTCGTGGAACCCAATGGAGGCGTTCAACCTTGCTGTGGCAAATGAGGACCACAACTGTTATGTGTTTGACGTGCGGAAGTTCGACAGGGCGCTCAATGTGCTCAAGGGACATGTTGCTGTAAGTCAATCCCCACTGGCCTTTCAGCTCGGCCCTCTAAAGACACAAATATTGGGCACATGTCCTCTGACAATAGATCCAGGCCGCGATGGACGTAGAATTCTCGCCGACTGGTGAAGAGCTCGTGACAGCGTCATACGACAGGACGATCAGAATCTTTGCTCGCGACCAAGGGCATTCACGCGACATTTACCACACCAAGAGAATGCAACGTGTGTTTGCTACGAAGTGGACGCCAGACGGCAAGTATCTGATCTCCGGATCCGATGACGGCAACGTCAGGTTATGGCGGGCCAATGCATCAAAGCGGGAGGGCGTCAAGTCTGCGAGACAACGACAAGCTGAGGAATACAACTCGAAATTGGTGGAGCGCTTTTCACACATGTAAGTGCTTCTCCTAGCCGTTCGGCCCCGTTGCCCTGAGCAGCACTTGCAGAGTGGGCCTCGGTGTCAGCTGGATTACTGGCCATGGTTATGATACTGGCTAACTTGTTTAAAACACAGGCCTGAGATTCGGCGTATCAAACGCCACAGACATATTCCTCAGGTTGTCAAGAAGGCTGGTGAGATCAAGAATGAGGAGCTGAAGTCGATCAAGAGGCGCGAGGAGAATGAGAGGAAGCACAGCAAGAAGCAATTCGAGAAGCGCCGGAGTGAGCGGGAGAAGATGATTCTGGCCCGGGAGAAGTAAATAGGCTATGATGTGCAAACACAAGTGGTCAGGGGGTTTAACATGCATTGCAAGGCGTTGGGCGGGAAAATCATGATACCTGGTTGGCTGACCTGGGACGAGGTCGACAAAAAATGGTCACAAAAGTAGACCTGATGTCGATGGTCGTAGGAGGGTGATGTTATCAGGCCAAGTCTGCCACAAGACTACAAAATAGGAACAATCACACACAGCAACCACCCGCATCAAGAGGAACTCAGCCACTGTTCTGACGAGTCGGGACTGAGAGGGCCAGCTGGGCCACAGAGGCTCAGGATCGGCCCCAGCCGAAAGTGACCCGTCAGCCGGTCAGCCGGTCGAGCCAGCCCACCACGAGCCAGTGGGCCGGGCGACAGGGGTGAGCTTGAGCTCCCCGGGGCGGGCATCATCAGGGGTCTGAGCTGACACCTGCTGGGGCCAGTCTATTGTTTCAACATGTGAATCTGCGTCAAGGGGAACTTCTCCGTTGTCGCAAGTAGCCCATTCTTCCGAATACTTTTTTTTTCCTCGACCTCGAAGGAACTCGACATTCTCGGAGCAAGTCTATTCAGGTAGTGGCTTCATTCTTTCCCACGTCTTCAAAATAATATCGTGGCAGCGCCACCAGCAACCCAAACCCCACCCGGCTCATCATCGCAGAGCAGCATATTTGCGTCCAGAACCTCAACATGGCATCAGTCGGCGGCTTCGACCGCCCACCACAGCGGGATTCATGGTTCGCCCCGTTCTCCATCGACCTGTTTCTCAAGGTCCTGAACGTGACCTTCTTCCATCCATTCGTCGCATGGATGATACCACTGTGCTTCCGCGCCGAGCACATGGACTGGGACAAGACCCCAATGCAGGTCTCCATATGGTATGCATGGGCCATAACCATCTGGTGGATGCTGGGCGAGATCAACAAGCGCGTGGCATTCGGTCTTCCTCGCGACGTTAACCTCGAGGACGAGGTGATTGTCATCACCGGCGGCGCGAGCGGTCTGGGCCTTCTCATCGCAGAGGTGTATGGAATGCGCGGCGCTTCTGTGGCAGTTTTGGATGTGAGGGACCTCGAGAACGGAGAGGCTAGGGGCGTCACGCACTACAAGTGCGACGTCACGGACAAGGAGCAGCTTGCGCGTGTTGCGAAGCAGATCGAGCAAGATGTAAGGCCTCCGTCACCTGATCTACCCAGGTGAACTAATGACTGACCGTCTCAAAGCTCGGCCCGCCGACAGTCCTGATCAACAACGCAGCCGTGGTGGTGGGCAAGCGACTCCTAGATATGGACATTGCCGAGATCGACAAGAGCCTCAGCACGAACCTGCTCTCATGCTTCTACACTCTCAAGACATTCCTGCCCGCCATCACCCGCAGCCCGAACGGCGGCACGGTCGTTACCATCTCCAGCGTGATCGGACAGGTCGGAGCGGCGCAGCTCACGGACTACGCGGCCGCCAAGGCCGGCCTGATCGCGCTGCACAAGTCCCTGACGGCAGAGCTGAAGCAGTCGCACCCGAGCGTCCGGACCGTCCTGGTGACCCCCGGCCAGCTCAGCACGCCGCTCTTCTACGGCGTGCAGACGCCAAACTCGTTCCTGGCGCCGGTGGTCGAGCCCGTGGACATCGCCAAGGAGATAATCAGCGCCATCGACAACGGCAAGGCCGAGTTTATCAGCGCGCCGCTCTACGCGAGGATGATGGACTGGTATAATGTGCTACCGCTGAGCCTGCAGACTGTTGTGAGGAGGCTGGCTGGTGTCGACACGGCGATGCAGAACTTCATCGGCCGCAAGGGTAATGAGCTCCACGAGAAGAATGGAAGCCTGATATAACTGGGTAAGTGCCGAATCGGAGCGCGGTTCAAAGACTCAAGATGCTGCAAGGATACGAAAGGATAAAAGCCGGCTTATAATCTTTCCATGCGGCCAGAACATACTGTACAATATACCCAAAAACAAGGAGCTGTATCCCCGTCGCGGAACGGCACTAGGAGTAGAACATCTCATAATCTAGACAATTGTCATCTATACTGCTCGCCTCATCCCGGGTGCCACTACTATACCATGTGCATAGTAGCATACTGCTATTGATGAGACTGGGGTACCTTATCGTCACCATCCGGTCGTCCTGCTTGAGCTCCCTGCGAAAAGATGAACGGCGGCCGATTGCTCTCAGGGCCCGGGGTTGTACCGCGCAAGCAAAAGGGTGAAGAAGCATGTCCGCTTTCCAGTCGGCTGGCCTGGCACGTCCCGAAGATACACAACAGTTCGCAGACGCATAAAGACTGCAGCGCGCGCCTCATCTAGCATGTCAAGCAAGGGTCACAAAGCGTAGATGGAAGCGCCAGCTCTGTTATTCGACACCGAGGAACAATGTGCCAAGCGAGGCGACTCAAGGGGACAGTATGATCCACCTCGAACAGCAATGTATCCTGAAATGAGAATGCAGGGCATTTCTGCCAGAAATCGACATAACAGGTCCCGATCGTTCCGGCCCAGCAGCCGACCTCGTATCCCATGTCACCGAAGCGAGAGCTCAGTCTCCCTCGCAACGTGGCATATGCGATCGGATCCAGATCGTGGAGGCACTATATTATGCTATCTATACTATCCACAGTTATACATGAGCGTGAAAGAGGGCCTAGATAACCACGCAGGCATACCACCTCCTGCATGCAAGTTGACCCCCACCAAGTCTAGGCTTGGCCACCGACCTTCTCACATGCATGCAGGCAGACAGGCAGAACACACCACCGTCGGAAGACCAGGTCGGCGGAAAAAGCAAAGTGCACGGCCCGGACCCCTGAGGATATGTCCTCTCAGTTGTTGCCGGTATGTCTCGTGCGGCGAAACGAGGACCACAGACTGCAGCACGGAGTAGGTTAGACCTCGGGAAGGATAAGGTTCGTCGCCAAGTGGACTGCGAAACCAGCAGAGCCAGGCCTCATACCCGTGGCTGCTGTATAGGAGGGTGGTGCCCCCCGGCATCCCGCACAAACATGACCCATGGACCTTGGGTCCCACTCTCATAGAAACGGTGATAAAGAGCCAAGGTGAGGGAGCCCCGTGTGAGGAATCGGTTGGTAAAAGCAGACAGACAAGACAACTTCGCCTGAGAGGCTGAGAGGTCGAGAGGTCGATCTCCTTATCTACGACCATTGCCCTGCCTCCACTGAGGGAATGCTACCCTTGCCCGCATGGCAGCTTAGACGGCCTGACAGCCTGGCCCACCCATTCGCTGGGTGGAGCCCTCCCGCCCGAACTGCTAGGGCCTCCTCCGTCCACAGCAGGCGACGTCAAGCTTTCACAGGCCTTTCCCAATCTGCCTGTCTCATCCTTGCCCCCCC